>OY288108.1:18812723-19412723 GCA_958431115.1 Syrphus vitripennis
CTAATGTTTTCAAATAACTTGTTTCTGCTTTTTTTTTTTGAAAAACCACATAAAAAGAAAAACACCTGTGCTTCCTTAATTAAAAAAAAAATATTAATTAAATAAAAATATATTTTTTTATATTTTTTTAACAATATGTACGTTTAATACGCATTTTTTAATACTTAACCCCTTATAATCAAGGCTAGGCACTTAATTTACTTTATTTAAAAAAATCAACTTGCAATTTTAAAATAAACCTTTCACCAAAATTCTGACTCCGAAATTTTTCAAATGAAATTTTCAATATAATGAGTCTATTTGAAATATTTTTTATTTTTTCTAGACGTAAGAATTATACTTTTTGGAAACTGCAAAAAGAGTATCAGTATCGGTTGACAAGAGTGCCATTGGTCGAACTTTGAACATATTATTTAGATAAATTGCTAAACAAATAAAAATATTTAAAATTTTTATCATTAACGTTTAAATCAAAAATTTCAAAAATCGGAAACCAATCATGAACGTTTGTTCAAATTAAAAAAAAAAAACATTTGCTTGAAAACCCGTTGTTATTGGTATAAACAAGTTTTACTCTGCATACAAATTAATAAAATTTATAATTTTTGGTAATTCAACAGCTATCTCGAAAAGGGCATTACATTTTTTAAAATTTTTGATTTCTTTTCATAGAATGAACGATGATTGATTGACATAAAAAAGTCACATAATATTAAATTATCATAATATTAACTGAACTTAAAAGTCAAGGATTAAAAAAAATATTTATCTGATTCTATGTCTAAAAGGATTAACCAAAAACGAGAAAACTGCAAACCAAACATTCTAATTGAATAAAATTATAGCAGAAGTTTTACGTACTATAATGAATAATATTTTTGCATCGACCTTTAAAAATAAATAAACATCACAAAAAAAAAGCCTGACATGAAAATCGTGAATCAAAAAATAATTTATGTTCCAAAAAAAAAAATAAAATAGTTTGAATAATTTATTTCAAAATACATAATCAGAACTCAAAGCGAATCATGATGGAAAATAATTCGCAGTTTATTTTCTCTTTTGTTCCATGTATAATGATTTATGAGAAACTGGGATGAGATATTAAATTTTTTTTTTTTTTGTTCGATATTAATACAAATTTAATATTTTCACAACACGCACTTGCGGCTTTTGGGTGTAGACTATATAAATAAAAACAACTCAAACTGCCTATAATTAAATTACCCGAAAAAAACTTTGAATTATATATAATTTTTCACACTGCTTCCATTTTGGATAAGTAAATTAAAATAATATTCCATTGTTGTAACAAAGTATGGTTAACAATTTCCAAGAGGTGTAAGAATGCTAATTTAAAGAAAGTTGTGACGATTATTTTAGTTAAGGTAAATAAAAATTTGAATACCTAATTGTTTTTTTTTTTGGTTTTTTTCAGAGGAAATTAACCGTGGGTTAGTTTCCTCAGTGTTAATATCACATTAAGGTCTATTTAGTGTTGTGACAGTACAGGGTGTTTTTTTTTTAGACTGACTCCTGAACAAAACTTCCATATAATAAGTTCGCGCTGATCCCGATTTTCATAAGAGAATCGTTCAGCGATGAAGCTCACTTTTGGTTAAATGGCTACGTAAAAAAAACAGCCGTATTTCCAGTGAAGATAATATATGTTGATACATCCAGAAAAACTGACTGTACTTCCTGACCAGAACGTTACAGTCTGATTTACTTTACTGATTTTTTCGTTCCTCAATTGAAAAACCATGAGGACTTGTTGGTTCAACATGACGCACGGCGCAACATGTCACACAGCTCGTATCACAATTGATTTACTGCAGGAAACTTTTCAGCCTACAAGATAATGCCATTTAACGCCGCTAGAATATTTTCCGAGGGGATAATTTGAAGTCGCTATAGTCTTCGCCGATAAGCCTGAAAGGATCGTTCACTTGGAGCAAATTAATGCAACAAATGTTTTAAAAAGTTATCGGAAACTGGACCTCCATACCAAATTACGTTCGAGCCAGAGATGGCGGTCATATGCCAAAAGATTATCTTTTCAGTTCAATTTTAAAAATTCATCTTAATTTTATTCCATTAGGTAAAAACTTCTTTACGTCTAAGAGAACACCCTTTACATTGTTGTACCCGGTAACAAACAATTTTAAGGAATTATGTTGATCCTTAATTTTGATAGCAAAAAATATAATCCTTTGAAATTTTACCTTAAGGATCTTAGGTCTCCGGCGGATGGGCGTCCCGGGTATTCTGACCTCCTTATTGTCTAATAATAAATTCCCTTAAATATTGATAATTAACATTTCATTAAAAATTAAATTATTTTGGTTTAATAAGATGGAGTTTTCCTGACAATGATAACTCATGTAATCAAAATAAACAGAGCAGCTTGATTTCTAGCAAATCTACTCATAATAATTGGTTTAATATGAACCTTGGCCTTTGGCCTTAAAAATGAAAACAAACAAATACCAGAAACCGTAGAAAAATGAAATAAATTACAAAAAAAAAAAATAAAACTTTCTCCTAAAATAGAAAATTCTTTGAAACAACCTATTTGAAGATTAAATTCCATTTAAAAATTTTCAAATTTTGTTTGTTTATCTATCATCTCGGCGAGTTTTCATAGATATGATATAAAAATATAAATAAATATTAGTGTTTTCCTTTTCGACAAAAAAATATTTCAAGCACTATCCCCCTACACCATAACCTTAAGTTCTAAAACAAAATTAATAATAAAAAAAAAACAACAAAATAAGAATTCAACCAACCAACGAAGCAATATTACAAAAATAAGTTTGCCATAACGTAAAACAAATTTGTTTTAAGGATAATCCTAACATCAAAGTGCCTTTGAATCATTGCAAACAGAAAAGCAATTTTCCACTTCTGTCACTCAAACAGAAAAAAAAAGAAAATCCAAGAGATAGATATGTGTTTGCCAACCAGCAAATTATAAACCATGAACAAAAAATAAAAATTAGATGCCAAAGAAGGTTGAATCCTTCAATTAGGAGTACGAGAATAATAATAATCAAAAATATTTTTTCTAAAATTTTAAAAACATAAAATGCAAATTTAGTACGCTATAGAAAAATAAAGGATTGATAATTCATTTCTATTCTTTGAACAATACAACAAAGTGTTAAAATGGTTGAGTTAAATTTTAAAGCTTCAAATAAATTCAAACATTGACATTTTTTGAAATTAAAAGTGGGAGACAATCTTCTGAATATGCCCCATCTTGTCTGGTTGTCCCGAAAATCCAAATTCCGAAAACCCAAAATCCTAAAAATCCAAAATCCCGAAAACATAAAATCCAGAAAATCCAAAATCCCGAAAACCCAAAATCCCGAAAAAATTGAGAAGTAAAGCACCAGACTGTTAAGTTCTGTAAATATTTTTTAGAAAATGATCTTAAGTTGTTAGTTGTTATAGTGTAATGTTGTGCAAGATTGCAAGTTGGGAATTTTTATTTTTTAAATCAACTCCAATCAATAAAATTGTGAGTTTTAATATTTCATTTATAATTTATTTGAATTGTTATTTAAATGGTGTTTTTTAAGTTTTCGGGATTTTGGGTTTTCAGGATTTACTGTGTTTCGGGATTTTGAAAACTTGAGGGCCTTGGGCTTGTTCTGCATTTGGGATTTTTAGCATCTGAAAGATATTTTTTTTAACACACGGTTTTCATTTTATGCTCTTCCGAAAAAAAATCAAAATTTTTCTTGCAGAACATTGTAACATTGTTTCATTTTTCAAACAAAAAATGTTTACAAATATTTTACATTTTTTTTATTTCAAAAGTAGATATTTTTTGGATTTTGGGTCGAGATATCTCAAAAAATATGTTAAATAAGAAAAGTCAAGACTCACTCTTGTAATCGTGGCACTTTCTGACAAGATACTGGCTTGTGTAATGTAATGTAGCTCATGAGCTATCTGGTTCAATAAACTATAGTTCCTTCAAGTGAATAAGTTAAACTAGTTCTTCGCGCTTTCGTTTACCCAGCCAATGCTCCAAAATCTACATTCACAAAATCATCCAAAACCAAAGTAAAACCACAGGCAGATAGATGCCGGCCAGAGTACCCATATTTGAGGCTTTCAGTGCAATAGTGGCGTAACCCACTTTTTTTTCCAAAATGAAGTTAAATTTAAAAAAAATAGCTAACCCTACAAAATACGTCTTTTTTCAAAATCTTCAGCGTTTTTAGATTAATCAAAAATGTCAAAGGAAAAATAAAAAAAATGTTTAAAGAAAACCTAATTCTTAAATCTCTATCGTCACTCTAAAGTGAATTATATGGGTTGCACTATTGCACACATGGCCTCATTTATGGTGAGGTACCAACAACAAACAAGTACATTTTGCAGATCTGTTTCTCTTTGTTCTAACTCGCTAGATATATTTCACTAGTTCACTAGTTCTAACTCAATAGTTTTTGTTTGTTCGTGAACTAATGAGTTCAGGGAATTAAAAAAAAAACCAAAAACCAGTGAGCTCTAAGAAATTAGAAAAGATATTCAAATGATGATAAAAGAAAATTATTATTAAAAAAAAAAAAATATTTTCAGTACAAGGTGACTCGCAACATTGTCCAAAAATGACAACTTTATTGTTTCTTCAAAATATATTTCAGAATTTTGTTTTAGCTTGAATTTGATTGAAATCGATCAATGAGCAACAAATTTAGAAATAACCGTGTCAAAACTATTGTTTCGTTTGAAATTCCTTATCAGCTTCTAACATCTGCTAGATCTCCACTCGTAATTCTATTTTTCGAAACTTCGACTTTATCTTTTCGAACTTCTCATATTTTGTAAATTTTTATTTTCTAACCTACATTCTCCGTGATTTTTTTTATACTAAGTGGTTCAGTGTAATGAACTAGTGCAGATAATGAACTAGAAAAACGAAATAATACAATCTCAAGAATATCGCCGCTATGACCGTAAAGACGTGGCCACAGTTAAATTATCTAGTTGCATACCACGAAGGATGAAGACTTTTTGTAGACCGGAGCTATAAGAACTGATGATGATGATGATTTATTGCAGAAAAACATTAAAGTTTAAACTAAATTTATTAAAAAAAATGGAAGTACATATTTCGTATTTGGTTAAGAAAAACTATCTCACGTTTTATATAACCTCAAAAACTTTAAAAAATCTGTACTTTTTCAAATTGGAAAATGGTACCTCAATAGACTGAACTGATGGTAGAAATCCAATGACAAATTGGAGTTGAACGGCCAGAATATGTTGTACTATTTTAGTGTTTCCAACAAAGCCTACTATAGTCTGTCAAAGCTCTTCAAATACAGAAATCTCACCAAAACTTCAAAACTGCTGCTGTACAGGACCATGGTCCTGCCAGTACTCACGTATGGATCCGAGACTTGGGTGGTTAGCAAAAGACACTCCGACCTCTTAGCGGCGTTCGAGAGAAAAGTCTTAGCCACGTTCGAGAGAAAAGTCTTAAGGAGAATTGTTGGCCCCATATGTGAGGAAGGGCGATTCCGGAGACGGTACAATCATGAATTGTACGCAATCTACCTTGAAGCAGACATAGTGACAAAAATTAAGCTCGGTAGACTCCGGTGGGCAGGGCACCTAGCTTGCACCAGGGAAGAGGAACAGTTTCGGAAATGTAAATTCTATGGTAAAAGACAGCGTGGAAGACCATGCTTACGCTGGAGAGATGGCGTAGACTGGGACGCCTGAAGCCTTGAAGTGCGCAACTGGATGGCGTCGGCTCAAGACCAGCTGAGGTGGAGAGACTTGTTGAAGGTGGCCAGGACCGGACCCCGGTTGTCGAGCTGATGATGATGATGATTTTAGTGTTTCAGTATTTGAATTTTAATTTTAAAATCTCAAATATTTATTTTTGAAATTAAAGAACTATAAAATTAAAGAACGTTCAGAAAAAAAAAATACTCAAATTACGTAACAGTCTGTATGTCGAAATGAAGGAAAATGTTGAAAACGTGTACGAGTCTTAATAATTGATTTATTCCCTACACGTGTGGCAACCGGAAAACAAAATGTTAAACTTGTCGCTATTCCTATACACGCCAAAAGGAACATTTTAAATATTTATGTCAAAAACCCGCTGAGTACATACCCTTTAAGATTTAACATTATTTTTTTTTGTCATTGTCAGTTGGAGACATTTTAATTCCTGACGGTTAACCTTTGCTTTTACACACCATTTGTCAATATTAAATCCTGAATAATAAATCATCTTGAATTCAAACCATAATATTCGATGTAAATCTTATTAAAAAATAAAATGAGATCAAAAGAATAATGTTTGACATCGGTGCCCAGGTTCTACCTACAAACAACCAGAGCTTCCTTTTTTTTTGTATATTCCCTATATCCAATGTTGTTCCATATACCAACCAAAAAAGCAACAAATTTAATAAATTGATTGTCCAAACACAGGATCTTATTCGCCTTTTAACTCTACTGTACCTTGGGTACTATATCTACACAACATGCATAGGAATATGAAGTAAAATGTTCCTATATACATATGTATATCTATAGGCATGATTGTAGTAGCTATGTGTATAAACAAAATCGATTTCTCTCCTGCGGCGCGGTGGTGGTGGTGATGAGGGCAAAAGTTGTTGTATTTTAAGGATTCCTTGAGGCACGTCGGTGGCTCGACATCGGCAGGCGTGGACGTTGGGTGGTGGCAAGTGGGTGTTTTATATGGGCATTGGGTTGTGGACAGTGTTGAGTTAAAAACAGGAAAGTGTGCCACAAGTCGAAATTAAAGTCCCCATAAAGTTTCTATGCGTTTAATGTCGATGGAAAATTTTCATCGAAGCTTCGAGGACTTTTTTTTTTTTGTTTCATTTTCTATTCAGTTTACTTTATTTTAGGTTATTCTGTCATTGTTTGAGTTTGGTCTAATAATGCCAATGACAGCTAAAAAGGATTATTTTGTGAAGCTCAATTTATTTCTGTGCGGTGAATTGGAATTAGTAAGTTGGGTTTTGGAAAAACTTAAGAGCTTTATATAAAATTGTTAGAAGGAAGTTTAAAGCTTCATACAATATGAAGGAGTAAGAGTTTTAATCTTAAAGTTTTTTTTTTTTCTTTTGTTGGTGAAAATTTGGTCGATAAAGACATTTTGTGGCTGAAAAGTTATTGAGAAGTACATAAATTAGGTACAATGTTTTGTCTCGAGGGTGAAATTTAAGGAACATTTGTTTCTTAGAATTTACATTGCTTTAAGTAGCTAATTTAATAAAATATTTGAACTTTATTTGCTTGAAATGAAAAAGATTTTCTAACTAATTTAAAAATTGTATGAGGAAAATTAATTTAAAAAATTCAATGTTGATTGTTTTGGGTAGTTGAATTTGATTTGATGAACTATAAAAAAGCCGAGAGCTAGGTCCGCACCAGGTGCGGAAGTTCTACCAATCCGTCCGAAACATGACGCAGTACACACCACGCTGTACTTACTGCAAGGACGGATGAATTCCTAAATGGACAGCTCACTGCAGAAGTAGAGGCTGCACTACTTCAAGAAAAATACCCTATGTTACCACCACCAAACATAGAAGAGGCTCAGAAGGCTATAGACCGGCTTAAGAAAACCAAAGCCTCAGGAGCCGATGGCATACCAGCCGAACTATTCCATCACGATCACGGGGGACCAGCCCTACGTCAAGCAATTCATGAAATCCTCGTGCTCGTATGGGAGCAGGAAGAAATGCCAGAAGACTGGCGAAAAGGTATAATTTGCACCATACCATGAGGTATCACGTTGTTGAGTACCGCCTTAAGGATACTCTCCTCTATCCTACAAGAACGGATAACCCCATACGCTAAGATTATAATGGGCCAATATCAATGTGGTTTCATTCCAGGCAAATCAACAACTGATCAGATCTTTACCCTTAGGCAGGCGATGGAAAAATGTCTAGAATTTAACATCCCAACATACCATCTGTTTATAGACTTTAAGGCCGCCTATGATAGCATAGCCAGGGTAGAACTTTACAAAGCCATGAGAGAATTCGGCATCCCAAATAAGTTGACACGACTTTGTAGGTTGACCATGACCAACGTAACAAGCCAAGTAAAAATAGCCGGATTGCTATCCAGACCAATCAACATCTTTAATGGACTACGACAAAAGGATGGTGCTGCCTGCCTTCTTTTTAACCTGGCGATGGAGAAAGCAATCCGTGACTCTGGCACGGCAACAAGGGGGACACACTGACATCATCGGGAGGACCGAACAAGCAGTACACGATTCCTTCATCCAGATCGAGCACGCGGCACAGAATCTGGGGCTGCACATTAGTGAAGGTAAAACAAAGTACATGGTGGCGTCGAATGCGAGAAGAACAGTTGGTCAAACAATAAAGGTAGCGGATCACGATTTTGAAGTGGTGCAATCCTTTAAATACCTTGGGTCAATAGTAGCAGCCGATAAAGCATAGAAGAAGACGCGGGCGGCTGCTCAAATCCAACAGAACTTTCTATAGTCTGTCAAAGTTATTCAAATGCAGAAATGTCACCATAACTTCAAAACTGCTGAGAAAAGTCTCAAGGAGAATATGGCCCCATATGTGACGATTCCAGAGACGGTACAATCATGAATTGGACGCAATCTACCTTGAAGCAGACATAGTGACAAAAATTAAGCTCTCTCCGGTGGGCAGGGCACCTAGCTCGCATGTGCGATGGGGAAGATGGGGAACCGGCTCGGTAAATCTTTTGTGGTACATTCTATAGTAGAAGACGCGCTGGGGAGATGGCATAGACCAGGTCACCCGAAGCCTTGACATGACAATACCATTTTAAGGTAATTAGAAGTGGCAATCACAAGGCATCCTAGCCTGTGATCTAAATGGCGCTGTAGTGCGCCATTTTGATACCATAACTCATTTGACCTAAAATTGAAAGGGAAAGGTTTACACAGAAACCTCACAGCGTAGTTTTCTGGAGCCATTTGGTCGCCATTGAGAAAAAAGATCAGATCTCTGATCTTCATCTCAGATAGCTAGTTGGTCACACAATGTTCTTCTAAAAGATTGAATTCTAATGTTTGCCAAAGTAGGACATTTGCTGAGAAAATGGATTACCGTTTCCCTTTCGCGTTGGTCACCACAACTACAGCTAAAAGTGTTGTGAGGAATGCCTAACTTCGCCTCATGTACGCAACAACCTATGGCTATGTCTTGCATGGGCCTACTAGGAAGATCGTTTGAACGGGTTTTATTATTATAGGTGGGCCATATCTTCCTAGATATAATGCAGTTGGTTACATTGCTCCACCTTTGATTTGATTCTGTTTGATACCATTTCCGAAAGTGAGCTATGAATGCCCGATCCTTGCCTGCCCGTTCTTTTCCCTCGATACCACTATGGCCCGGAACCCAGATAAGGGTGACAACGAGGTTAATGTTCAGACTCGCAAGCTCATCGCGGCATTGCTGGACCAATTTAAACGATGATGTCGCGGAGTTGGTGGCTTTGACAGCCGCCTGACTGTCTGTGAAGCTAGCTGTATTTCGGGTCTGGTTTGGGCTTTGTTTAAGTAGCTTACATGCCTCCCAGCTTAAAGTAATTTTGTATTTAGTGCAAGATGGTTATTTTGACTTGAAGGCCTTCTCGGATTTTCATTTTTGTATTCTTTAACCAAAAATATTATTTTACAAACGAATCCCTATTTGTTTATTAAAATAAGATTAATATAGTTAAAAGCTATTACAATTAAGTAGTATAGATACTTTGAGATAAATAAATTGCTGATAATAAGATGAAACACAAACGAATTTATAATTTCGGTTAAGTTTTGCAAACGAAAATTTGGGATAGGTAGATATAATAACAAAACAAAAAACAATTCAAGACACATGTATGATGGTATAGGTTTCTTCCTTTAATACCTTAAAACAAACAAAAATTCCGTCTCAGTAAATTGTAATCCAGAAAAGCCGAATAGAAAAAATTCATCCTTAAGCCGCAGAATTATTTTTTTTAACAAACAAAAAAAAATAAAATAAATAAAAATAAAAAAAAAACAAGTAATGATGAATAAATTGGATTTCGAGAGAAGGATGCCTGCAAGGCTTGCAAACATCCTTGAAATCCTTTGCATAAACTTATTTTATATATTTTGCAATTTGCTGCTGTTGCTGTTGTTGTTGTTGATATTTTTTTTTTCATTCCATCATTTGAAGGTGAATTCACAAAGCTTAACATAAGATACGACAACGACATACGGCACATTCTCCAGACTAATTCCACGTAAATGAGATTAACATTATTTTCTTAGGTAAACAACATCCTTAGAAAGGAGCTTTATATACTAGAATACAAAAGCATGGAAGAACTCCATATAGTCCTCCAGTATAAAGAACAGAGTGAAAAGCAAACGCAGATTTTGAACAAATGAAAGGATCAACCTTTGGCAGAATGATTGTGCTATATCAAAAGCACAACTTCTACACATGTTTGTCATGTATCTTCCTGATCTGATATAGCTACACCATGTCTTGTCTATCTCTGTATCTTCATACAATTCGACTCTGTAGTTAGATTAGATTTAGATGCTTCACTCCACTCTTCGTTTTCTTTATCCTTTCGGATATAAGAAGTTTATTCCACATGTCCTTGTTATACATATATTATATGGATGGTCCCCGGACTCGTCCCTAACATATACACACACAATACATTTCCTGAATTTTCCAGATATGGGTTAATAGAGGCGTTAACGCATCGAATTCTATCTTCTTAAAGGCGATATGGAGAAAGAGAAATTCCTCTGGAGAGTAGCTATGGTAGAGGGTCTGGGTATATATTCGTTGAGTGTATCCTAGCGGAGAAAAGATTATTATTGTTTCGTTTCGTTTCGTACGATTGAGGATGATTATACTCGTACATCTGTGAATTCTATTTTGCTGAAAAGGGCAAGCGGATGCGTATTGGAACTAATTTCTAGTGAAATATTTCGAACAAATGAGCTGTTAGTTGTTGTTCTCTTGGAAGGATAAAAGGACAAAAGAGATGAAGGAGCGAGGATGGTTTGGTTAACTCAATATACGATAGGTAGATTGGATTTGATCCGATGGGCGGGCCGGGCGGTGGAAATGTCTTCTACTACTTCTCCCAAATCTGCTATATTATCTTCTATGTTCTAATAGGGTTTTCCTTCTAATTCTTCTTCTTAGGGTTTTCGAATGACTAAACATCTTCAGATGCTGATGATGCTCTGCTTCTTTTGGCAGAAAAAAAAATAAATAAAAATAAAGAAACGAAATTAATGTCAGCAATAGACGTAACGTAATGTGTGTGTGGGCAATTACATATTTATATATATAAATGTATGTTGTATATCCTTTGGAGGTTCATGTTAGCGGATAATTTATTTTCTGTTCCGATTCAATGGGTTGTATGATCTTAGTAAGCGTTATATAGGGTTCATTTAAAGCGATTAGAGGTGAAGAGCTGTCAAGTGTTTTCTCTTTCATAAAATAATCTGGGTTTAAATGAACAATTTGTATTATTTATATTATTACATATACTTACCTACTTTGCTTATACTTATATCAAATGGAATGGGGATTTATTGTATTTGTTTTTTTTTTTGGTTACTCAACAATGAACATACCTAGTAAAGAATAGAGAAAAATTAAATAAGTTACAAAATTTCAAGAGTGGATAAAAGTATAAATAATATTGCAATGGAGGTTACGTGCACAAAAATAGTTTTTTTTTTTTAGAAAGAATACTCATCAGCTAAGTTTGGACACATGATAGTAAAAATGTTGAAGTCTTTAAGCTTAACAATGCTTTGCATGTATCTCTAGATAGGCTTGTTTGTTTATAATAAGTAAGGTGTAATTCATAATTATTATTTGTGAGTTTAAACCAAAATTTGAAATGGGGAACTCCTGTTTATGAGCACCATTTCCTCAGAACCTCTGGAAGTTATGTGTGAAGTTTTATAAAAATCGTAAATTTATCAGAAACTGATAAAAATAAATCAGTTATTGTTTTTTAGTTAAATTTTGAATATTTTTTTTTTTTTTGAAAAAAATGAGAAAGGAACCATTTTTATCTCCCATAGAAAAATTTAGTTTGGTTTTCAATGCTCCCAAAAAAGTTTCTTCTGATTTCACTAAAATTATTGATACCAAAGAGTGCAAGTATTTTGAATAATATTCAATGTTTTAGGTTAGGTTAAAGAGGCCGTTGGTTTGGAAATCCAACATACTTAGACCAAAATTTGGCCCGTTGTGATACCACATGAATCAGTTAATCAACCTCCCCCGTTGAATCAATTAGAGCTAGGAATGAAGCGTAGGAGACAAGTGATGTCGGAGTTTACTAGATCGCTGCGATCATTGAAGAACAAATCTCTAAAGTGGAGTTTTCGTCTTTGTGACAGGGCAGGACAGGTGCAAAGAAGATGAGAGACTGTTTCTTCTTCCTCTTCGTCCCTGCAACTCCTACAAAAATCAGTTGCAGGGGCTCCAAGTCGAAGTGCATGTCCATTGTCCAGTCAGGACACCTATGACGTAGCTATAAT
The DNA here is from genome assembly GCA_958431115.1 of Syrphus vitripennis. Classification (NCBI taxonomy): domain Eukaryota; kingdom Metazoa; phylum Arthropoda; class Insecta; order Diptera; family Syrphidae; genus Syrphus; species Syrphus vitripennis. The sequence continues at coordinate 18,825,316 of OY288108.1, forward strand.
ACTCAGGGAGATTACACACTAGCTTTGTCAGCCAGCTGGGGTAAAGTTGTTCCTGTTTTTGCAAGTTCGTCGGCCAACTCCATAAGAGATTATCGGCAGTTTAGGGCTGTTAGTGAATTCGTAGAGACGGAGTATAGGGATTTTAATGTGGCCTGGTTGTCTGAGAAGATACGTAGATACATATATCGGTTGTTGATATAAGGTTTTCTTTGAGCCATGAAAGGACTTCTTTAATAGCCAGGATTTCAGCTTCAGATCAGGTAGACGAAAGGACTTAAAATTAGTCAATCCGAGTATACGATAACATACATGCATAGATATGCACAAAAATCGTGTTACAATGTGTAATTCATCAGCAAAAGAACTGGGCCCTAGTCCTTGTTTAAATATTTCAATGTAATATTAGACAGTTTATAAAATAAGCTAATATTTCAAAACTAACAAAAGGTAAGTAAAGAATTATTACTAAACGTTTAAGCAAGTATGTAACTGCAAAATTTATTAAAAAAATACGTATACGCCTCAGTATACCATATCAAATTCTTTACTAAAACTGCTTCAAACATACCTAATATCAGTTTTTGTTTCTCCATTTTTTTTAAAAGGACACTTCAATGAAATTATAGTTAAAATTGAGTTTACCTAACATCCCTCTGGAAAAAAAAAAATTAAATTATTATAAAATTTTCTAATTTAATTTTTAAAAAATTTAGAGCAAGTATTTAACTAAACAAAATGCAGATTTTTCTCGAAAATGGCTTCAAGGATTGTTGTTAAAAAAAATGAGAAACATTTGAGAAGCACCTTTACAAAAAGTGAAGAAATGATAATTTTATTTAAATCTTACTCAGGGGTATTCCAAGAAGAGGTCTTATTTTGAATAGCCCGCTATTTCGGTAGTTGTCACTTTTGAAGCTGTAATTTTTTTCACCTTTGACAAGTAGAAGCTACGCCATTATTAAAATGCAGCGATACGCGCTTCAATGGAGACTATTAAAATTCACTATAAAAATGGTGAAAAATTTGGCAGAGACGGTTCGTAAAACTAAAACATTTGTCGGTTGACGTGAAACACCTTGTCGGTGATTCAGAAATTGGTAGAAAAATTTGTCCCGACAGTAAGCGATGTGAAAAGTAAAATCCGTGCACGTCGCTCAAAAACAACTCAGAATATTGCAGCTGTAGCCGAAAGTGTTGATGAAAAAAACCTAGGTTTCTCAATTCCTCGTCGTTCTTTGGAATTGGCCATTGCACAAACGTCATTACATCGTTTTTTGCGTGAAGACTTGAGGCTTATAAAGTTTAGTTATCACAAGAACTCAAGTCGGCTGATCATCACCAACGTCCCCAACAGCCCAGCACGATTCAAGTCCTCAAAGATGGAATTCATGAAGCTATTGAGGGCATGCAGCATCCACTTAGCTATTTGGTGATGAAAAATTCCATGAAAAGGATATTGCTGTGTAAGCGTAGCCGAAGCCGTAGCTGCCATTTGGCGGATGTCGTTTTCCATTATTAATGGCACACTTTCCTCTTTATATTGAAATAATAAAATAAACATCCGATCTTTTATCTCAAAAAATGACATTTGAACATCGAAATAACACCACTTATTGCAAAACCCTGTGCACCGATTAGTTGAATCAACTTCACTCTAAAAAATCTGAAAGATACAATTTATAATGATTAAATTAAGTAAATGCTTATAAGTACCTTACACTTTGTTGGTTTTAAAAATGTCAAAAGATTTTTGCGTAACTTTATTTGTCACCTTCAAAGTAATATTGACTTTCGAGAAAATCTTTGTTTAAATTGTGGGTACATGCAAGACTTAAGCATACAGACAAAAATTTAACTTTTCAATAATTAAATTTCGTTCCTTTATGGAAATACCTACATTACACATATCTGCCTATATTTCATAAAATTCAAATTTTCATAAATTCACCTTTTGAAATTCGAAAAATAAGAAAGAAAAAAAAAATAACCATACCCAAAAAATAAATTAAACATAATGGTATACAAACAGCGTTTTCTTTTCCAAATCATTCACATAACCCGCGCTGCCGCTGATATGTACCACATACAACGATGAGAATATTATATTCGTACAGAAAAAAAAAATTTGCATTTTTATGAATTTCTTAAAGGGATTTCACTTTGCTCTCTCAAAGTTTTTCAATTCTATTTTGCTTTTCAAAAATATTAAATTTACGACATGACAACATAATATTACATCGCTTCGGGAAAATAACATCCCCACACCTAAGGTGTTGTTAAAGCGATTGTTTTTTTTTCTCTCCTCATGACATTTTGTGTCCTCCCACCCATCAAAATGGCTGTCGGTTTTGCTAAGTAAAAATAAAACAGAAAAATCTTTCAAAGGACCAATAAACCAATAATCGAAGAAATTATTGAAGCCATCTCTTATCATTCGCAGGCTTTATTTTCCCATCTATTTATGTGAGCCTGAAAGGGAAATTCTGAAATTTGTATTCATCGCTTCACTTATATCGTTGTACATTTATTTTTTTTTTCTTTTTGGCTGGTTGCGTTGAACAACAACGCAAAACGTGAGCTTCCAGAATAAATACTTCTTGCTGTGTCTTGCACAAAGTATTTTTCTTTTTGTTCTTTGTTTTTTTTTTCTTTTTTTTTTTTGGAAAATCCATGATTTCCTTTTAATATTTTTTGTTGTTTCTTTTGAATCGCTTATAATATGGATTCCCACATAAATCAATATGGTTTTGATTAATTTTTGGAAAACGCTACCTAGGTTACGTAATTCCTGCAAAGCTGCTCTTTAAAATATCATGTTGTGAGCTTTGGATACCAAATAGGCAAATTTTTGAGCTAAAAGTTGAACACAGGTTCTTAATATTCTTTCTCAAACGAGGCAATATCAAGTCTTGCAAAATGTTGATTTTCGTTACAAAAAAACAGCTATGATAAATAAAATTGCATCTAATCATTTATTTTTGAACAAAACCTCATTTATCAATGAACCGGAAAATCCGACTAGAGTGTTTTTGGGGAATTTTTGAATTTTCAAACATTAAAATCTTGAAAACTTTATTCATGAGTTCCCAAGTGAACCAAGTCCCAACAAATTTCAATGGGAGGTAGTTCATTTTGGCTAGTGGGACTCAATTTATTTGGGAGTCATCATCATCGGCTCGACAATTGGGGTCAACTGGCCTCTTTCAACAAGTCTCTCCACCTATCCCGGTCTGGAGCCAACGCCATCCAGTTGCGCACCCAATGGCTTCGGGCGTCCTGGTCTACGCCATCTCTCCAGCGCAATCATGTTCCACCACGCTGTCGTCTACCATAGAATGTACCACAAAGACTTTCCGTGCCGGTTCCTCTTCGCTCATGTGAGCTAGTTGCCCTGCCCACCGGAGTCTACCGAGCTTAAATTTTTGTTGATTGCACACAACTCATGATTGTACCGTCTCCGGAATCATCCTTCCTCACATATGGGCTCAACAATACTCATTAAGACTTTTCAGAGTGTTTTTTTTGTAAGCACCCAAGTCTCGGTTCCATACGTGAGTACTAGCAGGGCTGTGGTCCTGAACAACATCAGTTTTGAAGTTATGGTGTGATTTCTGTAGTAGGCGTGAGGAGCCGCCCGCGTATTTCTTCTTCTATTTTGTTATTGACTGCTACTATTGACCCAAGATGTTTAAAGAACTGCACCACTTCAAATACGTGCTCCACTACCTTGATTGTTTGACCATTGTTTCCTCCGGCATTCGACGCCACCATTTATGTATGTACCTTACATAGGTTCAAATGCTATTACATTATTCCAGCGTTTCGAAGGCTCTCATCTCACTACGTCGACGTTGTTAAAAAATTTAAAACTTTGTTTTTATCTGGAGCTAACAGTATTTTAAGAAATTATTATTTTGATGACACTAAAAAGTCTACCTCAAATTTTTGAAAACCTACCTAACTCTCAAACTAATTGCTCAGTTTATCTTAATTTTTAGTCAGCAATGTTCCAGACTTCCTCAAATTTCTAGGACATTGATTGTTTGCAGCTTTTAACATAGATTGTCAATAATTTTACATATTTAACAGTAAGGACGTGTCGTGCCGCGTAATTTACTTTCTTTCGATAAACTTTAAATTTTGTATGCTAAGAAAACCAATTTATAATTTTTTATTTTATTATTTTCTTCTGAAAAGAAAAACCATTTTCTGCCAATAGGTAAAACACTAATTTATTCATTAGTTAGGAAGGTATATGTATTTTCTACGTTATCGAATGGAATGGAAACAAAATACTTTTACCAGATGGTTAATTTTATCCTAAATAAGATTTTGTTACGAGCGAAAAAAAAAATCTAAAACCCAGATAGTTATGTTAATATTTTAGGTACAAAAGTGAAGTAGATACCGTCTAGGTAGGTACTATTTTTAAATGTGAATCGATAAAGACAATTTTGTTCTATTGGTATAAATCGTAAAAACATTTGCCTATATAACCACCACCGCCAGCGAAGTGTATATATCCTTTGGCTTTCTGTTAGATCTTACGCTACATTAATCCATTTACCGATTCGTAAAACAATCTTATCCTGGGCCCTAAAAAATAAACACTGTCGTTTAATAGGATATTGTCTTCAACTTTTCTAATAAAAAAAAAAAAAAAAAAAATCTTCCCTCGCATTGATTCGAATTGTAGAAACTTATTTACCGTAATTTGACGGTTTTTTCCATTTTTTTTTTTGTTAGCTTTCATTATTTTTTGCGTTGACAGATTTTCTCCTTTGATTTATTTGCGTGATTTATTTGAAGTAAAATAACAACAGTAAAAAATAAAAGAAACACAAAAAGCTTATAGATGAAAAAAAAAAAACAACAGCAAAACGATGACAGTAAAGCGGTATAAATCTTCATTTTAGTCACTCACCTGGTTCATATATCTGCCTACCTACTAAATATAAAGATGTATGTATTCCTTACATACCTTTATTTTATTGAAGGGATTACAGCCACATCCTTTTTTGTACATAAAATAACTTTGAAAAAAAAAGTAGGTACGTAGGGACGTAGGTGGGTATGGGTATACCCTACTGAGTTATTCGTCTCTCTTATTCAACGCTAATATACGAATATATGTACATACATTATGTAGTACGTATAGAAACCATGCCTTACATACATTTATATAATCTCAATGTGGGTATCACTTTTCTTCGTTACTGAATAAACATGAATACATGTCAAGCCTCCGAATTCTGCCCCCCAATTTAGTCTTTTATGTTGCGCCTTTTCGCATATTTTGAATCAACCGACCTCCATAATCAGTCCTCTTTTGAATATAAATACTTAAAGCAAAGCAAAACACATGCTTGTTCGTTGTTGTTGTTGTTGTTGCTCTTATAAAGTTTTTCCCTCCAATTTAACCAAACCACCTACCGCTCTGCCACTGCCACTGCCACTGCCACCATCGCCATCATTCTATCCCACTTTTTGACTTTAGAGCCAAGTTGTGATTGTGACATTTTACACTGAAAGACATTTATGGAAAGAACTTGAAATACATGGAAGTTTATGGATATTTATGACTTTTGTGAATACCCATATAGAAATTCAAATTAGTTCACAACCAATATTGAGTGTGGATCATTATAAGGACGAAGGACGATGCCGAATGGAGAAAAAGAACTCCTCGATTGCATAAATTGTTACATCATTTTCAGGATTATCGGTGCCTATAATGTTTGCTGTTGTTGATTTTGAAAATATTTAAATAAATATGCCTCATTTTGCAAAATTTATTTTTAGTTGTTTTCAAATCTTAATAGAGTTTTTTTTAGGAAAGAGATGCCAAAGTCAAACTTTAGATTTTTCATGTTCTTGGTTTTCCAATGACTTGTTGAAAAAAAGATTTTATCAATGTTGGCGCTCAGATGACATGTATTTAAAAAAAAAATAGCGTGTTAATAACCGGGTTATGTGGTAATTAATTGAGGCTCTCAGTACAATAATGGCGTAACCTTCATATTTCTCACAGAAAGTATCTATAAACTTTCTGACCTTTGCTTTGGTATACAAAATATGGTCAGTGAAAAAGTTCACATGTATGTTTCGTCAAGGGGACCTCAAAAAATTGGATCTTGTATTAATCATTATTTTAAGAACGTACAAAGGACAGTCTAAAAAAATTATTATGTATTCTGACCAATGTAGGGGCCAAAGTAGAAGTATAATAAGCTTTCACTATTGTGCCAATTTTTGGTATCCCATCCCGATTTTATGATTAAAGAAGTGGACCATAAATTTTTAGTTATTGGCCATTTTTATCCCATGTGAACAAGATTTTGGTTTAATAGAGAAGAAAAATATTTTATTATTTTATAACACAAATGAATGGGTCAACGTCATTTCATCGGTCAGAAAGAGAAACCAATTGGAAATTGTGAAAATGACGTCATCTGATTTTTTCCCACAAAAAGTTTCAAAGAAAATATCAAAAATAGGAAAATTTCCATTTCAAATTCCAAGGTAAAAAATTATATAAAATATTTGGCGCAACCTTTCTTTTTTCTTCATTTTTACAGAAAACCATAAATGCAATAGTGGCGTAACCCACTTTTTTCCAAAATGAAGTTGAACTTAAAAAAAAGCTTTCCCTACAAAATATGTCTCTTTTCAAACTGTCAAATTGAAAATCCTGTTTCTTAAATCTCTTGGAACTCTTAAGTGAATTTTATGGGTTGCGCCACTGTAGCACTCATAGTCTCAATTATGGCATCAAAAAAACATCAAAATTATTGAGTTGTTCATATTTAATAAATTTAAGGCTGATTACTTTCAATTGAAAAGGATTATTTCAGTTTAGTTATAATTAAAAAATTAATAATTAAAAAAATTAAATTTCTATAATATTTAAAAGTTGCAGCAAAATCTATAAAGTGGCTTAAATTATTATTTTCAAATAAAAACATTGGACACTGCGTCGTATACGTAATTTTTTATTTTAGATTTTTTTATTTAATTTTCCTCAATGATTTGTTTGTTCACTTTACTTCTATCATTTACGTTAAGCAGTTTAAGAATTATTGTTTAAAGATAAGTTTATAGTCAATAAAAGGCTGTTTATGTGATAAAGTTTAAATAATTACTAGTGGATGAGTTTCATTGTTTAAAAAAAATCAATTTCGGATCATAACAGGTAGTTTTCCACCTCTTAAATTAGCTACTATGTCATTTTGACCATGATTCATGAATCAGTTTTCAAAGGATTTAATATAGTTTTCATCCAAGAAGAATGTCGTATTGAAACAATGGAATAAATCTTATTGACCAAAAATGGGTCCCGGAAAAAAATAAAAATGTACATATTTATATTTTTTTTTTAATTTATTAATTTAGCATTTAGTTTTATTTTTTTTTACTGGGACCTTCCAATTGCCAGCCTCACACTCTACTTCTCTGTTGTAATTGGTAATAGAAATTTCTTTTATTAAAAGTTAATCAATCCAAACCACAGATAAAAGAATTTTTTTTGTCTGTGCTTGACTTATGCATTTACTTTTAAGGATTGTATTTTAATAAGTAAACTTTTAAGTGGTATTTTTCTTAAAATTATATGAAAATCTTATTAAATTTCAATAACTTGTTCATCATTGAATCAATTCGGTTTTTCTGTAGAAATATTTGGAATCATTTTTTGTTTAATATAGAAATCCAACTTTTTTTTAAAAGTGTTTTTCTGTTTATTTTGATTTAGGTGAAATTTTCAAAAGTCTTCCCAGTAAACTAAATTTTTCATAAATTAGTTTTTTTTTATCTAAAATTAAATTTTTTTATTGGAAATTTCTAAATCTTTTTTTTGGTATTTTTGCACCTTCTCAATGTGTTTTCAGGACAATAGGAAAAAAATGGAATAGCTACTGGTATCCTAAGGAACATATAGTTCAGAATGAATTTTCGATGAAAGTGCATCCCTCCGTGTACGATATATGTATATTTAAGTGTCCTCAATTTATGAGAAACGTCTCTGGTTGTTGGCAAGCAAGCTAAATTAAGTTTATGCTCGTTTGATTCAAAATCAATACCTTCAACTTTTTTAACCTACTGTATAACGAAGTAAAATTAAAAATATTACTAAAACTACCTAACAGTTCTCATTTCTCAATTCACCGGCACGATAAAAAAAATGTCCCTTATGATTAAAAATAACCTTTCCCACTACTTGAATAATATATATTAAAATAATTACAAATTCAAATCAATGATTGGTACATTTCCATCAATGAATAACCATCAACCACAAATACTAAACCTTAATGTTTTGACTTTTCCAGTACTCTTTACTCTACAGAGTTCAATTCAAAAAAAAAAAATTAATTTTCAAGTAAAAAAAAAAAATAAGTTATTTCCCAGGACGTGCCGCTTTCACTTCTTATACACAACCGCATACACTGACTTTACACTACCTTAACAACACGAAGGATAAAATTGGAATTTCATGTCATCTGGTGATGTTTCAGGGTTTTGTGAATGCGGAGCGTTGCCGCATACTCGTAAGTATTGCTGCTAGGTGGGTTTTCACATGGTTCGTTCGATGGTGTAGATTTCGTTTGGTTAAGGGTAGGTACGAGGACATATGTTTTTATGTTCAATGCGAAATTGAATTTAAAATCAAGAAATAGGGTTTCGCACGAGAAGTTATTGATTTTGTACCCCACACATTATAACCCACCTACTCATTGTATGGTATGGTAAAGGATACACACATCAAAAGCTCTTACACCCACTTTTAACCCATAAAAAATAATATATTTTCCATTAAACGTATTAAATTAAATATAATATTAAATTGGAAAGAAAAATTCATCGAAATAATCATTTAAATTTTTTTTTGGCGCAATGATGTTTTTTTTTCTTTTTAAATGCCTTCGGTTTCAGTTTAAATTAATTAAAATATCTGGGTTAAGGTATCAAGAATTCCCGCTAAAACATGAAGTTATGGTATTAATTCAGTACATTTTTCCTATGAAGAAAAGCTTGTGTGATATCCGGTAGCTAGTACTGATTTTTTCCTGAATTATTAATAATGTTATTTCAAATTATTGGACCTATCACCATATGGCGAATAAAGGAATTTATTTTGATGGAGGCTCAGTTATATGCATTTTACGAATTGTTAAGGATTTACTTCACACAAATAAGATATACATAACATATCGTTGAAAAGCTTAGACTAGTAAGTACATCAATTTTTTGTATGGACACAAAGCTGTTAGCAATGGGGTTCAGGCAGAATGTTGCACCAAAGATTGCAATTAGAGCAAAAATTAATTGCATTAGTGTTCCTTTGAAATGACAGTATTGGTCAAAAGCAGCTCAATACTTACTTTTTTTTTGGATTTTTTTACAAAGTGGCTTTTTATTATTACCTGTCTTCAATAATTTTATTTACTTTCGAAAATAACGGTAGGTACCTCCCAAACAAATGTTAAAAAATGTAGCTTTTAAAAATCTCAAATTTCTCGTTTTTCAAAAAAGAAAAAATATACTGGATATTGAAACTATTAAATTAAGATTTGAGCAATGCCATTATATTTGCGGTTTCTTCTTATATATTATGTACAGTAGATGCTCTATAAAGTGAACAAAAAAAAATTTTATACAGGCTACTCTAAATAGTGAACAATTCAACTCTCGATATAGTGTTATAATAATAATAATAATAATAATTTTTTTTTCTCAGAATTAAACGAGAACGCTCGAGCTACAGCTGCAATGCGAGTATGGGATGTAGATTGGCTCTTCTAGGACAATTTACCGTTCATTCTACTCTCGCTCACAAAAGTTAGTATCCATCAACACCAGTGCAGCACACGTTTAAGGTGTGTTTCTACTTTTGCGATTTTGTGGATGTGTAGTAAATTCTATATGCAGTAAAGGATTGCTTTTTCGCTCATCAAATCATATCAGTATGTGTTCCTTTGTATTTGTTATGAATAAATTGCTCAAGTTTTTTTTATTATTAATGTTTTAAAATGTTTATTTTTTCGGTTGAAATTGTTTTTTCTTAGCGTAATAAATTAAAAGAAAACTTCACACCGAATGTAATGTGTATTCAAACTCAACGCTGGAAATGTTTTTTATCCTCTCTCTCGAAATAGTGAAAAGGGCTGGTTCTTATTACTTCACTATATCGAGCGTACTGTATCAAGTTTCAACCATCGTTTTCATATTGTACAACCGATACATTGGACCTTACCTTCCTTTTAACATCCTTGATACAAAACGCAATGAAGTTGGTATGCCTAATATTTATTCATTAAAATGAAATATGTTTCATTTGCTTTGCATAGCTATTGATTACAAGACCTAAGTACAAAATGGCAAAAATATTACATTCGTAATCATTCTCTTCAATGTATATAGAGGTATCTTTGACCAGATTGATTAAAACCATAACTCGGAAATTAAAATTATTTTTTTAGAGGTCACAAGCGCCCCTCCTTGCTGACGCTTTTCTTATTCCCCAATCTCTAAAACAAAAATTTAATTTAATTAAACTAAAAAAAAAAACCTCACACGGTATAAAAGCAATTTCTTTATTTTCCACCATCCCCAAAATAAAAATATCTACATGCGTTAGTATTATTATAACGTAGCTCTTTTGATTAAACTTACCTCTTCCAATAACATGAGCAATTGAATCTCCCAAATTCCATATAAGCCTCCACTTATCCCCCCTTTTAATAAATTACTCTATTTGCTATTTGTATCAAATTTATGTAACTCCTTGTCTAATTTATGGCAGCTTTCAACAATTTTTAGACTATCCAAGTAAGCGAGGTAACTTTACGATCCACTTTATGTAAGTAAAGTACAGATCGATGGTTATCATTTCAAAACCATAAAGGTTTTCGATTTTTTTCATATGAAATGGATGTGTGGCTCTTAACTCATACCCCAAATACAATCGTTGCTGAAGAAATCGAATCCACTTTTCATTTCTTATCCTTACAATAAAATTTATTTTTTTTTTACCTATCCCTCGTTTAACATCGAAAAAAAATTTGGCATGGAAGGCAGGAATGCCATTCAATCATTGTGCAACATTTTAGGGGCAGCAAGAATAAAAAAAAAAAAAACTGACAACAAAAAATGAAAAAAAAACACCTGGTCACAGTAAAAAAAAAGTTACAACAACAACCAGAATCCTCTGGAACTTCAACAAGCTCTATTTTTTATTACAATTCGAATGTATACATACCCAATACCCATATAGGTTCATGTATAGTCCTTTTCACACTTCTTGTGTTTTTTTTTTTTTGCCAAACCTTGATATGTGGGACTGGGGGTCCTTGGAAGGACTTATAGTAGGAGGGTAAGCCCACATGGAGAAGTTTGTTTTTCCCACCACACTTATTTCCGTTGGTCTTGTTAAGCTTTTATATTTGTGGTTGGCTTTGGGAAACAACCTTTTAGGGAATAAATTTCAAGAAGAGAATAGCCCACTCCTCACCGTGCCGAGTCTTTTTTATACTCGTATAACAATACAATATATTTTGTTCTTTCCAATCCAAATTGAGGACAATATCACTTTTCCGGGTTCTTTGTAGCTTTATGTGCACAAATATAAATATTTATTTGTCTTGAGTGCTTATTTGTATGTGCATTTATTGAAAGTAACTACGTCCCTATACTATCGGTACGGTATAGTGTTGGAGGTTCCAAGGATTCTATAGGTAAAACAAACTGAAGGCGATTTTCTCTTTCGCTGGCGGGAGGTTTATTTTCTCTTTGTGCTGTGAGAGTTGAAAAGGACAGGAGCCAAAAAGAAGCCTCCATAGCAAAGGAAATGATATAACTTGACTTATCTTTCCCGCTATAGGAGGATTGATGGAGGACACCAGGTTCACCTATTTGTTTGGCACTATATGTGGTAGTGTGTATATTTATCTATATCTATAGGTAGGAAGTATAAGTCGTCAAATGTTCGTATATATAGGTAAAAAAAGGAGATACCATACCTTGGAGCCATCATAGCTCTCATCGTGAACACAGGAAAGCTGTTTGATAAATGGCTTCACATACGCAGTTTTTTTTCCTTTCGTTTTTTAGCTTTTTCAATTACCTTTTTTTTCTGAAGAGCCGAAGGGAGTTTGCAAGAAGAAAAAAAAATCAATCGGAAATACAGCAAATTGATAGATAAACGATAATGTGTGTTTACCAGCCTCTAGGTACGCGTGACGCAGGGATTTGGAAAGAAGGTGTTTTTCTTTATCAATTTAGGCATCAGGTAGATACTTTATACCTTTTCTCCAATAAAATTTGTAAATGAGTTTCTTAAACTAGATAAAATACCCAAAAATTTATGTATTGGAGTTGATTATCTTCTTTTAAAAAAAAGGAAACCTACCTAATCAATTTAATAAAATTAACGTTAAATACTTAGGGGACATGTGTCGCAACAACCAATGTTAAGGTTGTTAAACCATTAAGAAGAAATGAATTTGGTAACGGAAAACGGAGAACGGAGAACCATACCATATATTTTATATCCAATATTGTTATGTCGTATTATTCAATTTATTTATTTTTGTTACATTTTTTTTAATTTTATTTAATTTAATTTTATTTTATTTTATTTTATTTTATTTTATTTTATTTTATTTTATTTTATTTTATTTTATTTTATTTTATTTTATTTTATTTTATTTTATTTTATTTTATTTTATTTTATTTTATTTTATTTTATTTTATTTTATTTTATTTTATTTTATTTTATTTTATTTTATTTTATTTTATTTTATTTTATTTTATTTTATTTTATTTTATTTTATTTTATTTTATTTTATTTTATTTTATTTTATTTTATTTTATTTTATTTTATTTTATTTTATTTTATTTTATTTTATTTTATTTTATTTTATTTTATTTTATTTTATTTTATTTTATTTTATTTTATTTTATTTTATTTTATTTTATTTTATTTTATTTTATTTTATTTTATTTTGTTTTATTTTATTTTATTTTATTTTATTTTATTTTATTTTATTTGATTTTATTTTATTTTGCATACCTAACCAAACTTATTTCTACTTGCAACTATTGAATCCTGCTAAGTTGCCTTGAACACCATCTGGATGTGAGTGAACCTGCAATTGGAGATAGGTTTTTTTCCGATTTGATGTTCAATGTTGAGTAAAGTTTTATTTTTCAAATGAAAAATCTTAAAAAAGATCACCTTGGCAAAGAAACACAGCAGTACTCGATTTAAGAAAAAAAAGTCAAGATTCAGAATATAGCGATTTCTTTTTCGAAAAAAAAGGAAAATTTGTGAGTGGAAGTGAGTGCCAAAAGAAGAAAATTTCAACAATTTTAAGCAATTACATAATTATATATAATAATATTATAGGTATAAAAATATAATTAAAACAGAACTTAAATTTCCAAAATAGTTTAAATATATTGCTGTGGTCTCCAAAAATTTTAGGGAAATTTCAAATATCTGGTGCTTTTTATAAAATTTTAGTGAATTTAAAAATTTCGCGAATTTGTACTTTTTTTTTAAGTAAATAAAAAGAATTCCCTTAAACTTTCAGTAACCCCTAATGAATTTGGTATTTTAAGCCCTTCATAAATGTATAAGAATAAAAAAAAATGTTTTTTTCATAAATTTTACTTTGGAATTAATAAATTTCACTTACATTTTTTTGACCTTCATTTTTGTATAGTGAAAGTGTAATAATATAATAAAAAGATATTAGAATCATACATATGCAAAGTTATTTCGAAGAAATTAATTTCACTTTTGAACACTCCATCAAACTGCATTATAATTATAAAATGCTTTGTATTTCATCTACACAGAGAAAAATAATTTTATAAAAACAATAAAATTCACTCTACGTTAAAATACTATAAAAACAACAAAACAAAAAATTATTTTCAAACATTTCAATACAGAAATGGGATTGAAATTTAATAAGGTTTTCATATTATTTCAAGAAGAATCCCGCTTAAAATTTACATAAGCATCTCAAAAAACTTATTGATTCAAATAGTTTTTTTTTTTATAAAATTGAAATCCCTTTTAAGATTGCAATTTTAAATTGCGAATTGGCAGAAATGTAAAGAGCTTGTCCAAGAATCCGAAGGTCACAAGTTTTATACTCAGACACTCTTATTGGAAAAAAAATAAAACTAAAGCGAAACTAATAAATTATATAAATACATGGTGGACCTTTTCTAAATGTTCTTTTCTCTCAGTGTCCAGAATCAAATTCCTACCTGCATCCCAATCGATGATTCATTTTCAAATATTTAAATAATTTTCCTTTCTCAATAGTTTATCCCTAAAACAATTAGTGAATTAATCCAATCTGAATAGCTATTTAATATATATATTCTTTAAAAGTGAAAATCACCATTCAAGTTGTGTACCTACGAAAATATGTACTGAAGCCTTAATTGATTGAGTGCTTGATTGAGCCCCTTCCACACATATTTATTTTTTTTTTATTTAACAAACATCATAATTATACCGAACGAAAAAGCTTAAATCATTAGTTGTTATAATAATCGAATTCAGTAGAAAAACCATATTCGATTTCCATTATGTTGGTACAATGGATTTATTAGGTATGGCGTTTTGTTTAGCCCTAATTGGTTTTTACAAATTACAGACTTATAGGTAGTCTGCGATGGTGGTGTTCGTTCGAGTCAGTAGATATTATAGGAAATTAATTAAAATAAAAAAAGAAAAGATGGAAAACAAAAATGCCACAGCTAATTATTTTTCATTATAACACATAATACAACCAACCACAAGGTCGTGGCTGGCGGCCCTTTGAACAAGTTTTCAATTACAATATATTCCAAACGTTGAAATTGGACTCTTGCTTTTCTTTTCAGCAATTTTTTTTTTTTTTTTTTTTTATAAATTCCTATAACCTACTAATTCGATTCAAGATTAAAGATTTATTAAACATTAGGTATTGGAAAAAATACCTTATTAAAATTTGTTGAAGTTTATAAGAACAAATTTTGGTTTGTATAAATTTTGTAAGAAACTTGTCGCAGATGGTTAATTTTTAATTTGGAAAAATTAGCATAATCCGAAAAAGAAAAAAGAATGATTTTCAATTTTTGTGTTGTAGAGAATATGGCAAACAGTACGGTTTAGTGGATTAAATTTGGTTAAATAAGAGTATTACAGAGTTGAGTAGGGTATTGAAAGATGCTAGATCGTGTGGTCTAAGCCGAGAAATCCCGTTTGGTCGGAAGGAGCAATTTTCAAAAAAATAAGTTAAGTTTAGTAGAAAAAAATTAATTTCATCATAATACTAATAATCATTTTTAATAATTTGTTATTTTTATTTCGATTGTTTTTTTTTTTCAATTACCTTTCCAACCTTAACGGGGGAAATAGACCCACTTCCATATTTTTTTGTTCTTGTCTTTATCCAAACTAATTTTGAATTTTTTTATATTTATTATTTTTTTTTTTTACTTCAAAAAATTATATCTATCCAATAGCATGGGGCAATTAAGTGAACCGTACTGTACAGCAACGCGCACCAATTAAGATCATGTCCGTTGTTTATTAGTCCAGTATATTTTGTACGAGCTTAAATCGCTTGCTAATGCAAAACATTTGTTTAAGTTGTTGAAAAGAATTACTCGACGGAAATTTGAATTTTTAACCCCCAAGTTGTGGTGGTATAGGGCAAAATGTAGGTTGGTAGCCATAACAAGGTTCAAATAAAAAATAATTATTTTGAACCTGAGCGAAGGGGAAAATGTGGTGGTGGCAAGGTTCTCGTCATTACTTGCAAATTTTATTTTTTTTTAGATTAACATGAATGAAATGGGTTTTTTTTTGTGTGCTTATTGGAACATTAATATTTTAAAGCAAATATCATGTTTTGGGGTATTGGAAAATGTTCATTCATAAGATAAGGTTGTTAGCAGGATACCACACACAAACAATAACAAAAACAAGTAAGAAAAAAAAAAACACTTAATAAATTAACATATCCCTAGAATTTTATTTTTTTTTTTTTTGACTTTTTCGGTTGGAAGCTAATTATTGTTGTAGCTACCCTCACGATGAGAATATTTATTTTCTTTGTTTTTTTATTTTGGTGATTGAATTTGAATATACAAAACCGGAAATTATATTGTTTTTTTTTTATGGTTGTTGTTTTTGTTATTGTTCTTTTAAGAAGCAGAAAGCAAAAGGCGTATATAGAATTTTTTGTTGTTGTTTGTTTACTTATGAGCAACATGAATGAGAAATTTATTTAAATACGAATATTTTTAATTAATAAGATACCTACCTAAAATTTTTCTCTTTCGGTTTTTTAAGCTCCAAAAGGATTTCAAAAAAAAAAGATAAGGTTTTAATGTTTAGGTACCTTATACCTATAATATTTTGTTTTTTGGTACCACCCTAACGGCAAAACTACTGCAGACAAAATTAATAGACTCACACATCGACTTAATTTGATATAATTTTTTTTTTTTAACCAACTAAGCAAATAGTTTATAGAAATAGTAATCGGATTAATTTAATGAAGAAAAACTTACTGAAATTTTTAAGATCTTTGTATTAGTTTAAGAAGAATTCCACTTCTAAAAACTCAATGCTTACAAATACATATGTATAAGTTTCAACTGTCAAGTAAGGGAAACAGCATTCACCGTTCAAAACACCTCAAAATTCAAAATTGAAAAAATGATATGCCCAGCCCAAATGATTATTAAGGTACATACGCTATCTCCAAAACGTTTTCTTACTTCAATACCAATTAAGTCAAATTTGGAATATTTGTTTGAAATTAATTTTGGGAAAGTTATCCAAAATTGCACAATTTAGTCCATTGTGAACATAGAATAACACTTATCGAAAAATTCTAGAATGTTCATAAATCGAGATCGTGTCTTATGGTAACATATATGTTTTGAAATTTATCTATCCATCTATATGTTTGGATATAATAATTCTTGAAGAAGCTGAAAAACATTAAAAACAAATGTAATTAAATATATTTTCCAATTTCCAAGTTTTTTTTTTTATAAATATGTACAAATATATGTATTATATTTTCATGTAATGTTTACCTTTAGCTTAGGTATAATCCGCAGCAAAATTACGCAAAGACATATTCTTTTATAAAAATAACTTTTTTAATATAAAATATGTATACCTTTTATAGCCTCAAGAGTTTTTATTTTTGTTTTTTCATTTTTAAGACAATCTATTCGTTGATGTTGCCATGTTGGCGACATTCATAACCCTTTTCTATACTTTTTCAAGGAGAAACGCACACATCAGTTCAGTGCATACAGTTAGATGAACGTCTATGTTGCACAAACTTGCTCCTTATTAAGTTTGACATTTCACATAAAGTGAATATACACAATAAAAATTTAATCAAAATTCCCGAAGCTGTTTTCTACAAATTTTAAATTTTTCAAAAATCGTTTTTTTTTTTTTAAATTAATATTTGCAGAGACAGGTATCGTTTTTTTTTTTGAAAATAAAATTAATTTTTGTTCAAATTATTAATATCATGCGTTTAAAACATTAAATTAAAAAAAAATATTTGATTTTTTTTCAAAACTCAAACATTTGCTTTTTTTTAATTCTTATACAAATTTTTATAAATCTTAGATGCTTTTGTATAAAATTTTTTATTATAATCACATGAACAGTTTTTGAGGATGTCGCACATTTTGGATTTTTTTTTCATTTAAAAGGAAGCAACATTTATTTAAATTATTTAAAGATTTTTTGGTTAGAGCAATTTTCGAAAAAAATAGGCCAAAAAATGTAAAAAAAAAAAATTTTGGGTTACGGCCCAAAGAATGAGAGTGGGTCTTAATAAAGCCGGTAACGTCTAAAATATCGTATTATGTATAACTTTTTTCAAAACAAAAATTTAGTTGAAAAAGAGTTTTTTTTTTAATTTTGATTTTGAAAATTTATTTTTCATAAACTATTTCCTAAAATAATTTGATTAAAAAGGCAAATATAAGAATAGAGTTTTTTTCCAATACTTACAGTATAAACGCATTTCAAAATCAAATTTTTTATATTAATTGTTTGAGTGATTTTGAAAAAGCTTGAATTTTGTTTTTGAAATTTGTACTAGTAAATTATATTTTAAGGATTCATGGGGAAGTACTTTATTCAAATTTCAGCAACAAATTTTTCAAAATAATTTTTTAAAATGAGTTTTGAAATTTTTTTTTTAAAGGAACTTCAGTTTTTTTTTTTAAATTGATTTTAATCGTTGGTAAGAGCTTGTTTTTTTAATTGAAAAATAATCCCAAATTATGTAGTTCAAATTTGTGATTGGAACCTGCTGGCGTTTATTTATGTTAACAGTAAAATTCTTACAACTTGGAACAAATTCTATTTTCTTCACTTGCATGAATGAAGTTTTTTTTTCCTAGTGAAATTATTTCCCTTGAAGTTATTTCCTCATCTATAAAAATGTATTAAACGTTTTTTTTCGTCTACTTTTAGTAGGCTCTTGTTAAAACATTTTTTGAAGAAACCCAAATTTCTCTTGGTTCCACAGTAGTTGTAGTCTAGTCTACTCTGTTTAATAAAATCCTTAAATTTTTCTTCAAAACAAATACCTTGCCTAAGAGCAACTTAAAAAAAAAAAAATACTATGAAACAAAGTTCAAATAACAAAGAAAGTAGGTACTTTCTGGTGTTTTGAAGGCAAAACAGACTTCAATTGCGAACAATTAAAATTACCCTCGTTTGTACCCTGTGCGGTAAAAGTTCCTATATAATATGAAAACGGCTGTATCTACTTATGTTTTTGAAAAATCCACTTTTGCACGAACTTGTTGTAGATATATATAAATATGTGTAGGTATAAAAATAAAAACTAAACAAGTTGACTTTAGGTACTCGTGTACGTCAAACAATACATTTTCATCTCTCAGACATTTCAGTGAACCTTAATTTTTTTTTTTTTTGTATTTAAAAATCCTTTAGGGAGTTTAATTTTTGCCCATTAAAAAAAATAAGTATCCTTTGCGTCTGCACCTGTGTGTGGAACGAAAAAAAAATGACTTTGACCATGGAAATCGAGCGCTAAAGAGACACAGTTGATAGAATCCGAAATGAATCCGAAAAAAAAAATTAAAGGAAAATTCATCGGGAGAAAAAAGAAAACATTCAGATTATCTGGGATTAACCTAATAGACACGTAGCTAATGAGCTACATATGCACGTATATGTTCCTTTCTACTCGACCCAACTACCATCCGCCATATTATATTTTAGCCACCCACTCGCCTCACAGGAAATTCCGGATAAAATGGATGGTTGCAAAAAAAGAAAACTGCTTGCTCCGCACACGATCCCACTCGTTAGCATGTAGGTATACGTAGCACGTCAATCGTGCATCCGTGTATCTTTATATTCCACAGAAATGTGGGTATAGCTATAGGTAAGAATGTATCTATGCTCATTTTTGCGATTTTAGCCCTTATAATGGATGAATTTGATGAGGTCGTTTAAATCGCTCAAGAATTTCTCTTGTATCGCTTTGCAGCCGGAATTAATCAATTAGGCGGGTGTCATGGCGGCGCGGGCGGCGCGGCGGTGGAAGGTGGCAGAGGGTGCCAGCTTCCAGGACTGATTTGGCTTTTGTGGTTATTGTGTATACATTTGCGGATAAAAGACAGATGAAGAAGATAGACAAAAAATGTATGGGAATAGTAAACAGGGTGTTTCTAAAAAATATATCAACTCCCGTCTCTCTTTTACAAAAGGGATGCCTCGGTGATGGCTTATCATACAATTTATGATCCACAAAATGGACCCCAGATGACTCGGTGTTGATTTATATATTTTTTTAAATTGTAATTTGATTATTTTTATCTTTCAGTGAAATTAAATATAAATATTATTGACTCAGGAAGGAGGGACATGACAGACCCCCGACATAATTATTTTTGTTGAAATTATCTCCTACGACACTTAATTTATTAAAAATAAAAAAACACCCTGTATTTGTCTGATAGTAAAAAAAAAAACAAAAGCAATATGTTGGTAGCAGTATTAAGCTGTGGGTGTAGAATTTAGCTTAAGCAACTCCTCAATGAAAATTATCCGTTTAATTTTATTTGTTGCCTCTGAGCATTTAAACTGGCTGGCGCCTCGTTAAAATTAATTAGACAGCCAGGATCGGCTGTGTTTACATATTGTTTGGATTAGACTTTGCGTAAACAAAATCCTTAAAAATACTGTAATGTCGTATAAATACGAGTATATGGTGTTTTTGGATAATCATATTCATGAACATGTGTGTTCTAAGCTAACAATGTTCACCTTGATAACTATAGATGTACATAAATGAGCACGTGGCATGTTACAATTTTTATTTGTTAAAGAGGACGTTGTTCAATGCAAAACATATACATATAATATATAGCCGGCAATATCTAATTAAGTAAAATAAGCTAACAGAGATGCCTCGAAGTTATAATATGGATGCATCAGTAAAATTGAAAATAGATATGCTGAAAAAATCGGGACAGAAACAATTTTTTGCCACAGATGCGATTTCGAACAAAAATGGGACCAGACACATTTCCAAAAAAAGGGGAAGGTTTATGTTAAATTCGAGTTTGTTAAAGTTGAAGCTGAAAATTCTCAAGGGACACATTTTTAAGATAAATCGATGATCTCCGGAAACTCAGAGAAAAATTAAAGTCAACTCAAACAAAATCTTAACAACTTCCTTGATATTATTTTTCAACATGGCAAAATGGTTAAATTAAGTTAAATATTAAACAAGATAAATCAACAACAAATGTTTATGAAATCTATAGTCCTTGCTTGGCTAAATCTACAATAGAATATTTTTAAAATGACAAGCCATCTTGTAAAATTAACTACATTAAGATTTGGTTTTGTTTTGTGCTCAATTTTTTAAAGGTGCACCCTGTTAACTAAACAAGGGTGTGCCTAAAAAAATCTCTGCGTGCATTATATTGTTTCGAGAGAAAAAATTTCATCAATATTTTTACCAATTTTTTTTCTTAAAGTCAATTCATAATTTTAAACAATTAATTTTTTTAATTTTTTCCATAAATCAGAAAAAAAATTTGTGGCAAAAAAGCCCATGCAATTTGTGCAAAAAGCAGTTTTTCTTAACAAGTTCAATTAAAAATACTATTGGCGTATGTTGAGCGGCTACCAATTCCTGTTGACTGGGAAACTCAAAATTTTACATTCCGATTATTATCTTTTGTGTAAAAATTGAAAAACATTTGGATTTCAGAAAAATTGCATTTTTTTCCCAACTCTCGCGAAAATGAGTAACAAATTTATGGAAATAAAATAATTTTCTTCTTACATGGAATGAGGACAAGGGGAACAATTATTGTCATACCCTGTTTCTAAGAAATAATATGGACCGTTTTCCTTACTTTTTTTTGTTTGAGTTAATTTTTTCACCAAATTTGGAAAAAAATTTCCTTGTCCTGCCCTGGGGAAACTCCTTCGCTTATGCTTTATTTTATTCCTTTAATAAAAACTTTAAAAAAATCAAAAAACTATTTGTTTTGAAAGTTTCTTTTATTACAGAAATGTAAATTATGACTTATTTGCTTCATATATTTATATTAAAAAAAAATAATTAAAAAATTTTTTATATTCAAAAATCCAAAAAAAAAACACAAAATATTTTTTTTTTGTTTTAATCTTTTCGAAAAATCAAAAACATGAAAATGTTTCGTATTTTGAATTTGGAAAACCATAGTTTTTAGAAAATGGAATTTCTTAAAAAAATGTCACTAAATTTATTTAATATAATATCAACGGTTGGATACTAATATACAATTTAAAATTTTTTCCTGATTTTGAAAACGCAAACATAAATCCTAAAAACTAGAGCTAACTTTTGAAAAAATTTTGCTGGTGCTCTAAGGTAAAAAATTATTTTTGATTGTACAGATACTCGTACAATCAAAAATAATTTTTTAGGATTTCGGAGTCACTTCACATAATTTGACCCACCCTAAGTAAAAGGTTTCAGATAATTAGATATACCACCACAAACTTAAAATTTTTTACCATACCTAATTAAAAGAGTTCGAAGAGTTAATATATCAATTTTTAAACAAAAAAAAAATTATTCTTATCGTCATAAATTTTAAAAATTGAGAGTCAATATTTTGTTTATATAAATTATATACCAGTCAACTGAGGAAAAAAAATAAATAATTTCTCGTGCAAAGGTGGCATGTCATTGTAACATGCTCTCGGACAAAACTTTTGCCACAGTTTTCGAGTTGGTTATATTTTATACACGATGCAATACTCTTCAGGGTAATTTCAAACAACAATTTACCTCTAAATTGAGACCACAATAATTATTATATGTAAGGCCAAAATAAAAAAAAATAAAAAAAAAAACCAATTAATCTCTGTTGAAACAAAAATAAAAGGACATTTTACATAGAAATGTCGTGTGGACACGCAACCAAAGTACCTACCTATATAGCTGTATATAGGTAGCGCGTCAAAGAAATTATACTCCACTTTAAGGCTCAATTTCTGTTTTCACTTTGATTGATAACAAAAAAAAAAAAAAATATATTTAAGTAGGTAAAAGTTTTGTTTAAGAAAATGTTCTATAATGTTGAAAAAGTTCATTTGACAGGCTAAGTATACCAGATCAATTTTTGTAAGTATAGAAGGAAGTTCAAGGTAAACCATCACATATAATCCTTTTATAACAATATATGCATGCATGTATACCTATCGTCATAACTCTTTGTGTTTGTTTTAATAGAAATAGATTAAGCACTTTTGTGGATATACTGAAAGCAATCAATCATAATCTCATATTTTATGGTCGACCCAAGTTTTTTTTTAAGTATAATGAGCCTATATAGTACATTTATTATTATGTACATCATTTTTACTGTTAACTAACTTTTCTTATTAGTGAAAAACGAAAGTGATTAACATTCGGTTTCATTTTAATACGAGTAATTCCATCTTTATACAGGATAATAAACTATTAAATTGTAAGGATACAAAAATATGGTAGAACTCAACTGAAAAACCAAAAGCCATAAAACGACTTATGCAGTATTTAGCAAACAGTTTCATTTCCAAATTCAATTGATACAAAGTTTTAAGTTTCAAAATATTGGTTTCATAAATCAGTTTTCCAAGACTCTGTTTTGAAAACTTTAAATATGGAAACGTCTTCTCTTTATTTAAAGAATTTGGGGAAACAGAATTTTGAAACCAGAATTTTGGTGTAGAGCAACAAGTATAAAAAAAGCATTTATGTATTCATAAAAATTGGTATCACAACAAAATTTTTTTGGGACCACATCAATAAATTAAATTTTTTTTAAATTCAAAATTCGCAATTCAAAATTTTGAAAACCTAAAGATTTGCTTTACATACATTTTTAAATATTTTAATTTATTATACAGTTTTATTGCGCTGAAAATATCAAATGAAATGTATATTGAAAAAATTCAGAGTCTTCGAAGCTGTATCGGAGTCGGTTATGTTATATGCGGCGTATAATTGCATTACGACCTTTAGATCTACTCTGCCCCCCTTTTTGAATCGGATTAGGGTTCTCATCTACAGTTCATCCTTCAGATTTGTTACTTTGAAGAATTTAAGAATTTGCGGTATTTTTAGAGAATGTATTTTGTTTTCTACTATATGGTGCTTGCCCATATATTTTTGTCTTTGATGCACTAGTGCATCACAAGTACCTATTATGTGGTCCGGTGTCTCCTCATGAGCATTGCACTGCTCACTAGGCCAAGGATGCTGAGATTGAGATGTCTTCTCATTTTACAATGACCGGTGATGAGACCCGTTACTTTCCTGAGACTATTCCTGTTTAGGCTAATGCAGGATAGGAAACGCTCTTGGTTATAGTTCCTGAGTAAGAGTTTGGCCTGTCCCAATTTGGGGAGTTCCTTACAGATTTTTGATGTTGTTGCCTCCTCTTCTGATTTGATTTTATTTTTAATCATATTCTCTCCTATACCACAATAGGGCTCTGGTCCCGTTAGGGGAACCGTTGCTCCTATTTTAGCTATGGAGTCAGCCTCTTCATTGCCCTGCACAACGACTTTGTTCTCCTTGCCCAGTTCATTAAGCTTATTCACACATTCCCATACTAGCGTGGGGTGGCCGAGATATGAACAAGTGGAAAAACTGCTGTTTTACATAAAACGGATTTTACACTTTCTATCGAGTACCCCAAACAACGCGATCATGTTGGAAACGGGTTTATTTTCTTTATTCATCAAAACGCTCAAGCTGCAGGTCGATTACATCCTCAAAGAAAATTTATTAATGATAAATTTAGATAAACTGAAAGAATTTTTGAGTTAACTGATTTTTGTGGTGTTTTTCAACTTACAAAATACGAAATAAAAAAAAAATTCAGGTATGTTTTTGAAATAATATATTATTTAAAAATAAAATTTTAAACTATTTGAAAAATATTTTTTAAATTTTTGAAAAATGTCATTATTTTGTTTGTAATTTTTTGTACAGTTTCGGAATTTTATCTTTTTAGGAGCTGTTTTAAGTAAACATAAATTTTTGAAAAAAAAACCCTTTCGACAAGCTTTGCGAAAAAACAACTTGAACTTTTTGGAAAACCAGATGCTTTTCCAATTTGTTTTGTCAGACTCTCTCTAATTACCCAACTGGTACTGTTAGCCACCGGAAATGGGTTAAGATGAGAACTTTTTTTTATGAAATAATAATTTTAACTAAACCGCAAACCCCATTCTAGAGAAAAGCTCATTGTTTTACTAATTAAAATTATTTAAAAAGAGATAAACAATTTTTCAAAATTTTCATAGTTTATCTATTTCTAGTTGGCTATTATGTTAAATTAACTGAGCACATTACACCAACACCATCACATCACTATACCCTTAACTGATATGGTGTGAAACGTTAATCCTAAGCAGAAAAGCAAATTCCTTAAAAATCTCTTAAAACGAAATGGCGCATCTTTCGTATTTTGCTCTTAAGGACATTATTTTTATAATCAACAATTTTATGATAAATTTAGATTTTTATTAGTTTCTTATGCAGTTGTGTTCTAAATTCACAAATTTATTACTATTGAAATATTAAGCTCAAAAATTGTTTGCAGCTGCAAAGCATGCATATCAGCTAAATGCAGCAGAAACCGATGACATCTGATCAAGTCTGAGGCATTTTCTTATAATAAGTTATTTTATTTAAAAATAGAAGACAAAAACCAGCCTTGTATATAAACGTATACGTTATATTGAAAATTAAGAATACATTTGTAATTTATGATACAACCAAACTCAGTGAGATTTCAACAAAATTTAAATCACAACAAAAAAAAAAACTCAAAACAATATTCTGATCTCTAATAATTCTCTAATACAAATAACAAAAATCAGAACGTCTTAATGGTTATTGCCTCATAAATAATGATCTTAAATTGTTAGCTTGTATAATATCAACAGTGGCTGAATAACACCTACGCGTATGTTCTTTAGAGTTTCTATTGTTTAACCAAAACTGGAATATACACGCATCAAAATTTAAGATTTTTACGAGCATTTCGGGTTGATTAAAGAACTTTATTTTTGGAATTGTTATTTTTTTTATTTTTTTTGAAAAGCGTGGACATAAACACATTATGGTATTAATCATATATAAATAACTAAATCTTATAAGCTTCAAGCTGCCACCGCTATAGAATATAGAAGAAGAATCCAAAAACCAAAAATATTAACATAAATTTCATTCATTTAATCTTTTGTTAAGCAAAATTAGACCGGAGCGCGCTTCCAATAGATAAACCATCTATTTCCCTGTGGAATATGTTAATGTGTAGATACTTACTAAACTGGTTGCGTTTCTCTGTAAAATGTGGATTTTTTTTTCTTTGGGCAGGAAGTTCTTTATGTTATGGCCGATATAATCTATTGAGTTCGATAAATAAAAATACACGTTTTTATTATATTGCTGAATAATTAATTTGATAATATTATTCCAAAAAAGAGCTGAGGTGAAATAAATAATAAAAAATGAAATTGGCGCTTAACTTATATATGTAACTTGAAATTTGATAAAACGAGTTCCTCGCTTCAATGTTATGTTATTTTATAATATAGTTTTTGAACATTTTGACCATTCAATTAACACCTGGTATGTGTATTAGAAAGGACCACGATTTATTATTATTTTCGTTTGGTTTTTCACTGGGAACTAGATTTTTTGGTACCCCATGTTTTGTTTTAGATTTTAAATTGACGTTAATATGTCTCCTTCTTTTTATTTATAAAAATACTTTTCGTGCAATTTTTTAAAAATCTAGAATACCAAATCTTATTCTACATATTTTTACTAGGCTTTGAAAATAGTTTTTGTTAATTCTTTGTTTTGAAAAAACTTATCTACATTTATAACGGGTTTTCCAATGAGAAGTGTTATTTTGAATAGCCCGCTATTTCGGTACTTTTGAAGCTGTAATTTTTTTCACTTTTGACAAGTAGAAACTAACGCTTCAAAAACGCACTGAAATTATTCAAATTTACTATAAAAATGGTGAAAATTTGAAATTTGAAAATGATCCGGAATTTCATTGAAAAATCATCATGACTGATAGCCTCGGAAAACCCCAAGATTTATTGTCGAAAAGCCTCTCCACTCCATCCTCAACGAGTAACTGTTTGGTGCGTTTTTTGGTCTGGCGGGACCATTGGATCTTCCTTTTCCGAAAATGATGATTGATAATTTTGTATAGAGTTAATTCTAAAATAAGTCAGAATAAAAGTAGAAAAAAAACGAGAGAAACTCATTTACTTGACAGTTTTGAATATCTTTGCGGTTCTTAGAAGACGAATGACCAACGCTTCAAAAATATGTACGTTTCTCGGAAGTTATCTAATACATTAACTAGTTCTTGCAACATTTAACATTTGAAAATAGTGATTGGGAACAGCTTCAATACTTTTTTAGTTTTAATTTTCAAGGGCTGACAATACTAAGAGGTACTTAAATAAGTACATCGTAAAACTGAATCAGATAAATTACGTTCCGTTGGTAGCAACAAACTTCACATTTTAAAATAATACGTTGTTACAAAGGAGACAGAGTTTTTTGTAAATGTCTCTGTTATTGCACAAAGTGTTAAAGCAAAATAAGACCTTTGTGAGTTAAGGTTCCAAGTTGTTATTTGTAATAACTCAATTTGAGTATTTTAGTAATATACAAAAAATTTATATATATAAATATATATATATTTAAGAGTATAATGGATAAATCCCCTAAAAAAAACATATTATATTTTGATGTTTCGTATACTTCGGCATACTTGGGCAACCTGGGATAATGGGAGGGAAATAAGTTTTAACTTTGAATCTATAAACTTACTAAGAATCATAAGTTTATAATTTAGTTTAGCCTAAGTTTTTTTTTTAAAGCTAGAAATCAATCGTTAAATTGCTTTTTGGAATCTAAAATTATTTCAGCAAGCACTTTTAGTTTCTTAGAATTGGACAACACATTTCAACTTTTAACAACTTTGATCTTCCGTTCATATTTTTTGGGTGGCATTTTAAATATACTCGTATATATAATTGTTTAATTCACCTCAAAATAAAAGAAGAATTATATTCTATTTCAAATTCAAAGAATAGTGTGGTAAAATTATAATACGCAACTTTCCTTGAAAATCCAACTTATAGCACTACCTATAGACAAAAGGCAGAACAACGTCTTCTGAGTCAGCTAGTAAACAAAAGGATATAAATGCACATTGACGGCAAAATTGTTATTAATTTTAAACTCACTGTCACTCTAGGCAACAGCAGCGCCCCCGCATTGCTACGCCACCTGGTGGCGAGTGGCATCAATGAGCATATTGTACAAACCTTGTCCGTGAAAAATGCATAATACGAATTTTCATAATAATCGGTCCAGTAGCTTTTGAGTTCATCGATGATACTTAGATACAGTTATTGGATATACTTTCATTTCTAAGAGAAGTAAATGTTATTATTTATTTGCCTCAAATATGTTTATTGCAGTAAATACTGATATTATAGTTCCTCAGATATCTTTATCGGAGTAAATGCTGATATAAATCATTCATAAGGTATTTGCACCGAAGTAATCGAAGCATGTAATATGTAGTACTTGCACTACTTATATGATCAAATACTATGCGCATATGTTTATCTTTGGAGACAATTAAAGACCCGTATTCACCGAGCCCAGACTCATTATGAGAAAGACACTTATGAGTTCCTGGTGAACACCGACATTAATTCTTTATGATGTCATTTAACATAAATTATTTTAATTCTGAATATTTATGTTGAAAAATAGGAGTTGAATCTGGTTGTAATAATTTGCTGAAATGTAAATTCGAAGTGTTTTTAATAATTTTTCAATTTTTATAAATCTGTCGTGTCAATAAACACTATGTCAATCGGTTACTTTCTCTTAAAATAAATGACAGTTGGTTAGTTTCTATGAAATAAAATTCATGTAAAGACAAAGAATATTTTTTTTCAGAATATTTTTTTTTTATATTTTGCCTCCTAGGCACTAATCTCGCTTTGGATAATTGATCACTTTTTGAGACAAAATTCTGTAAGAAAATGGCAAAACACTAGCAGTCCATAAAATACGAGGACTTCAGCTCATTTAGCACTTAAGCCTTATAAATTGCGATCAATGATTATTCTTCGTAAATTACGGCAAAGAAATGACTGTCTTCTAGAAGAAACAGATACTTTATAATCGAACTAAATGGTTATCAAAATATAATTGCCTATCTTAAATATCTGTCTTATATCATTAACGAGCCAATTCACTTATTCCAATAAAAATTCAGAATAAAGCTTAAAAAACTACTTATATGATATTTTACGAACCATTACGATCTCTCATCTCTTGAACGCCACCGTTGAAAAGTTTTTCTTGTCCTGATGGTATATGTAGGTATGTACATAAATATTCTTATTTGATTTTTACTCCATTAAAAAACCAATTGCATATTCCGCTATAGTACCTACTTCCATTATTTGCCAGAACCATTTTCGTGCACGCCGATTTTCATGTACAGACGACATGGCGCGGTGCAGCGCGGCCGGCGACCGACGCGACCTTTCTTTGGCTGAACTGCTGAACTATACGCAAATGTCAACACAATTTTATTTCCTGCAAACTTTCCATTTAAAATAAAATTCATTTTCTGTGTGATCAGTATAAAAGTCCATGACAATAAAAGCTACTTCAATTTGGGCAGTCGTGAAACTTTGTTTTTTTTTGCTTTCATGTGTCAGAGAAAATTTAAAAAAAAAGTAGTACTGCAATTATATTCATCTGCAGCATTTATATATGCAACTGATTAATTCACCTCCATATGAGACGGTTCATTCTTATGCCTATTAGTTGTTGTAGTTGGAATGTACATAAATACTATATTCCTTGATGTTTTATTTGCATTTTGTTGTTGGTATACCTATATACTCGGATATTTATATATTTCATTTCTGCAGCAGACTAGGACATAAAATAGCCATTCCGTGCTAGTCATCCACATTTATATGAGATGGCCATTGAATCATGTATCTTCCCTACGTTTTTATATAAATCTTTACTTCTGCTCTTATCGAATATTGAATTATTTTCGATAGACAGAACGCCTACGAACTTATTTTATTTGTTTAAATTTTAATTCATCTAGAGTAAATTGATGGAAATTAATCAATCATTTTTTTTTTTTGTTATTTCAAATTTGTAGAAAGGGACGAATTTAGAATTAAAACAAAACATTGCGTCGTAAAAAAATATTTATGAGTAGGTATACCAAGATATAAATAACCTTTTTATCTAGGCTACATGCAGGGGGTCCATTTTTTTGTACTTTTGTTTTAATGGCTTCTGATGCGAAGTTAATATTTTCGATGGTTTCCAACATCTGGACTGCTAAAAAAACAGTATGAACAAAAATTATAATTATTGAGAATTTCCCCATTTAAAGAATATAATTTTTGTACTAGGTTAATTGGTGCAAAAATTGAGCGAACACTTAAAAAACACTCCAGATAATCTGCTACAATTATCAACTTCAACTATCGAGCACCATATCATAAACGGTGTATTTCATGTAATATTAGGAGCGTACTTGGCGTACTCAGAGTGCTGAAAAAAATAATACACAAAATTAAAAAAAAAAAAACGAAATAAGCTGAAAATGATGTTTCTGCAATTTTCGAAATCATCTCATATTTACTAAAAATTGATTTTTTTTCAGTTTCGAAAAAAGAGTGATTCTCGATTAAATGTTCATAATAAAGAAGAAAAGTGTGCAGAACTTTTTGATTGCATCTTAAAATTACGCTTTTTTTGTTGAATTAAAAATTTTATATGGATATTATTAGATCAAAAGAAAAACTTTGTTGACAGGAATTTTTTTATAAAATTGAAATTCGTTATCATTTTTCCCTCGAAAAAAAGTTAATATTTTTGTTCCATACATACAATTGCTATTCGAGGAGAATCGTGAGAATCACATTTAAAAAACAAAAAAAAAATCTTTTACAAAGAAAAACTTAATTATCTAAAATAAAACTATTAACATGGAACTATCAACAAACAAAAATGAAAAAACAATTACTTAAAATGCTCTGACATTATATATATATGAAATTCAATTATTTCAGCTTAATCCGTTAAAGCCAAACATAAAATACTGAATAGAAAACAACAAACATTTTGTTATTTTCACTAATAAATTCACAAAATTGATTTAAATCTTTTTCCCTGAATCGCAAATTTTAAAAAAGGCTTAATGAACTATCAATCACCATGTCAGTGACAAGAAACTAAAACATTAAAAAAATGCATGACTGGCTCTCAAATACTTGCTTGCTTTTTTGATTTTTTATAATGTTTTTCTTAACATTTGTATGGGAGGGATTTACCGTTAAAACTTGTTGGTTTCAACTACTTACTAATACAATTACACTGCAAAATTTTTATCAAAATTGTCGTTGCCGTTTATAAGAAATTTGAGATTTTTGAAAAAGTTTTTTTTACATTTGTATCGGAGGTACCGTTATTTTCGAAAATTTAAGCATTCAATAATTTTTATAAACTTAAGATGTTTTTGCGTATAAATTTTGAATACAATCAGATGAACCTTTTCTTAGGAAATCGATAGTCAAAAAAAATATTATATTTTTGAGGTAACAGTGAGCCAATATTTATTTAAACTAATTGCGCTTTTTCAAAAAAATCGTCAGAGCCGTTTTCGAAAAAATCGGACTTTAAAAAAAAAAAAAAAAATTGGCAACGTTAATTTTGGTCTTAAAGATACCACAAAAATGAGATATGGTCCAAACAACACAACTCCACTCCACTTATCTGCTTAAGCTTCAGCTCAGTAGGCAGACAGACAGAATTGCGAGATCCACTCTACTTTCCTATCCAGGGCACAGAGTTCAGGCTGCTCCGAATGCTTGTGTAAATATTTTTTCTAGATTGACTGTACCTTAATTCATCATCTTCAATTAATTGCGTTTGAAAGCACTACTCACACTTGTCCCCCTTCGATCATCAGACCATGGTGAGCAGCGAGTCTTCTTTTATCGATTCGTTTCAATGTATTTTAGATCGCATAAATTTTCACATTGTTCTCGACAAATCCATTCCATTTCTTTGGGAATTGTTTCTTAGTATAGTTTATAATATTATTTGAAATATAATGTTTTATATTTATGAACGCACCACATTGTTATTTAAATTTTCTGAGATATTTTCTAAGATCAAAAAAACCTTATCTAAAGTAATAGAATTAAGTGAGTAGCTATTTAAATAATTTGCTGGAATTAAACGTTAAGGTTTATAACCTCCAAACAAAAAATGTAGACCTCTTTTGATGATAGCTTTAATCGCTTAAGACCATTATAATCTTTAAGCCTTTTTTAAAGGTATACTTTTGTATGCAAATATTATGAACTAATCCAAATAAATAATCCGAATAAATAAATTTGGTTGAATACGAATTGATACACATATAAAAGAGGTCAAAAATAAAATAGTTTCTCAGAATATATTTAGATTTGTGATTTAAATATTTGAGTAGGTTTTTTTTTGTTTTAACTAATTTACAAATTAGCTATTTGCTTAAATTTATCCTTATTTGTTTAGCGTGTTTTGTTTTAATTTATTTAGCTCAGGAAATATTTAAACAAAACATAGAGAACAAAAAACTAAAAAGCATGCAAAAAAAATATAGTTTGCAAGAAAAAATAACACTACCTTACCAAAAAAAATATTTGTTTAAATAAATTTGTAATTTTTCGGTAAAAACTAAAGTGCCTTCGTAAACAAAAATTTAACTCTAAAATAGTTATGGTAGGTCAGTGTAGGTATATCAATTTTTTATTTTTTTTTGAATTTAAAACAATTCATTATTTTATTAATTTTTGATGCAAACAATAAACAATCATAATTAATAAAACTGAATGTTGATTAACCACTCTATAAAATTCTAATTTGCATTATATTAATATTTATACGCATCAAATATAAAAATTAAATTGTTTTTGTTCATACATAAAACATAATATTAAAGTGTTTGAAATAAAAACAACACACATTCATATATACATAATATCAACATAAATTCCAACATTAATGTATTCGAAGAAAAAAAAAATAATAATATTATTGTTCCCACAATTCAAATAATGTGGTATGTACATAAGTTCCACGAAATATATATATTTTTTTTTCAGACATTTCTACATAAAATAAATTTAGCATTAAATAAAACAAACAAAACATGATATTTTTTTTTAAGTAGGTTTACCAAACCCACATCATTAAACTAACTGAGGTAAATTGAAAAAAAAAAAACCGATGCTGATTTTTTCAAAATTATTATCCCTATAGGTATTTTAATGAAACGTAATAATGTTTGCTTCCACTTCAATGAGTTAATAATTTAAGTATTCAACAAAAAACTGTAATTTACTGTCCTTTGGGAGTGAGCCCAGCATTCGAATTACGTGAAGGTTACAGAGTAAAATAGTAAAATATAGAAAATGACAAAAAAATCTAAGATAAGCAATTTTAGAGACAATTTTTTATTTTCAAATGAATTAAAGTGGAAAAAGTAACGAAGATCAAAAAGGTTTGGAGAATGTCAATCAACGTTAAATAGTTTTGTAAAAATTATTGAAAATTTAAAAAAAAAAAATTTGTGCGTTTCTTGTCTAATAAAATATATTTAAAGACGAAATGAAAATATCCAATAATGAATTTGTGGAAAGCAAAATGTTTTATCTCTGAGACTGGATATTAGTTAAGGAAGAAATCATTTTATAAAAATTAAAAGTGGAGGTCAGTAAATTTGTCTTAGACTTAACATATTGTATACCTAAGTGGCCTGACAAATAGATCCCAAGAAATTAAAATTTTTAAAAGTACACCACACTACTTTTGGCCTTAAATTGATAAGAGCATTGACTACTGAAAATGGAAATACTAGTGCCTTTTAATGCTTAGGGTTCGGTCTAATCAAAATCCAAAATATTTGGTTTTGTAGAATCTCTGTCTCGTCTCAGAGTCTTTTCATAATATTTTTTTTTCCTATTTAAATTTAGAACATCAATTTCAATTTCAATTTAAAGGTTGTTGCATTTTAACATTTAAATATTCAATTGTTTGTTTTAAAAACTCAATTTTCGAATCGTTTTCTTTACTAAAATGACTACCCGAGACTCTTAGTAAGTGTCGGTCAAAACAATATACGTTCTTATTTCGCCTTCGTCTCGGTGAGTTAGAACATAAAAAAAAATTAATTTATTGATAATTAACAAATATTTTTTGCATTTAGCCGCGATGTTTGAATAATAGTGCTGTTTAGAACTCACTCTGAAAGCTTTGGATCAAATTGTATTGAGCCTGGGCACCGGGAACAATGGTGATAAAAGTATTTGAGTATTAAGAATGCAATTTGATACCAATTTTTTGCAGTGTCCAACAACCGCAAATTTTTATGAGAGTTTGGGAAAAAAAATGTATGGACCAGTTTAAAAAAAAAATCACTGTCTAGAAAATTCCCTGCTTTACGTGTCGGAATCTGAAGTGCAAAAAAGAAGAAAAAAAAAAGTTTTTTTTTTCAACTACCAATTTTTCAAAAATGCTGTCAAATGGATGTACATTTATAATAATTTGCCTATTTGCTTTAGTTTATTTCTATCTCTCTTTTTTCTCTCTCTCTCTTTCGCTCTCATTAAAATCGATAAAGTAGCTTATTTTATTGAGACGATTTCCAATCAAACAAAACCACTGTGCACCACGGCGTATACGTAACTTTTTATTATATTGAACACGTTCGCGCTTTCGAATTGCTCGCCTAATTTAATAGCATTCGAATCTCAAACAATATTTCAGTTGAACAGATGATGCACAGAATTCTATTTATCTACGTTTACGTTTATCTATATATAATAATTCAAGAGCAAAAATTAAAAAAAAAAAAAAATAATTTTTAATACAATTTTATTTTCTAATTTTTTTATTTTCTTTTCATTCAAATGTCAACATTTTTGGACAATAATAAGATCGCAATAAAATTAGTTTTATTTTTTTTTTTTAATTATTTTAATTTTTGATTTTTATCTTACCTACATCAAATTGGTAAATTTGGTGTACTTCTTCAAATAAAAAAAAAAACAGAATTCAGAACAGAATTTATGAATAAAAGAATTCATAATTAACTGTTTATTAATTCTAGGAAAAAAATTTGGCTCAATCACCTATAGTTCTTATTTTTGATACTTTTCAGTTATATTTTAATTACTCGACGTATCTAGATACTTACGTTGAATTAATTTTTCACCAATGTATTCAACATTGAGTGAGTTTCTCAGAAAATCAAAAGAGTTTTCAATTTCATTTTCTAATACGTCCTCTAATAATACGAAAAATAGAAACTGGAGCCCGGCTATGGAATATGGGTTGCTTAATGATGCTCCATCTGTCGTGATTTTCTAGAACTAGACCTTGTTGGGCTAACGGTAAATGCAATAGGTAGTCTTTGAACAAATACGATATCGTCGGTATGCAGGCAAAAGCCACTTACATTTTTTTGAATATATTTTGATTCAAAGTGATGACGCACTCCAAAAACAATACCCGTTCATATATATGTACATCCTAAATTCGCCTTTAAGTACAAATATTTAGAAAACCAGCTTGTTTTGACTAGAAACACATGGTTTAAATAAATTTGTTGTACAACAAGAAGTTAATTGTTGAAAACATTTCATCAACAAATGATTAGTGCAAGTGGATGAAAACATTCAAAATACCAAACATTGTACACATGAAATGTTTTTTAAATCATGTAGATATAAATTAGAGAGTACACATAAGCAATTAATTATGAATAGATATAAATTGTGATCTCATAAAAGTTTATGGAACAATTTTAATAAATAAAACCATAATATTTATGGTGCTTTCAATTTTAACTCCCATACATTAATTAACATCATAATTTAGCTACCATATAAGAACAAAAAACATACAAAATTTAATATCTTTTGAAAAGTTTGTCATTACGACGACCTCTTTTGAACTTTTCCATTTTTTTAAAAATATGTATGCGTATAAAAATCAATAAGTCAAATAATATCCAATGAATAATTTAAAAAAACTTACAATTTACGAAGCAGTTAAAACTATACTTTCATACATATCAACATTTATTAACTATCCCTGTTTTATTAATTACTATGTGTGTTAGATATCGATTATTGTTTTTGTGTGTTTTGTCTTATTGTTTTTTGTGCCATATGCTGTGTCCGCTTCGGAGACTCATTAAAAAATATACCTACATATTTTATTCATATCAAATATTAATAAGGTTATTATTTATTGAATATGCATAAGAAAATTAATATTTTTTGTTGTTATTGTTTTTCACTGAGGCGTTATTATGATAATTTTTTTTTTGATAAATATATGGTTCCGGTGAAATTTCTTTTTATTATTTTTGGTTACACTTTACAGCGAAAAAGTTTTTGTTCGTTAAAATTGAAAATTCCCACGGTTATTTGATAAATACTTCTTAAAATTGAAAGAGCATCGGAAGGCTAGATTTATAGGACTGAAAGAGGATATCAATGAAATTATTGGAGAATGGGAGTGGAACTAAAGGAACAACAAAATAAATTTAAATTGTGGGCGAGTTAGAAGGAGACAGAAATATGAAGATTGTTTATTTTATTTTAATGACTTTTAAGTAGGTATAGGTCACTACGTAACTAAGCTTCTTTCCGGCAGAAATTATGATTTAAAATAATTTGAGAAATGAAATAAAGTCGATGTCAAAGTAGATATCTTTTTCTATATTTAAATACATTTATACTTTCCATTATTATTACTAACTTTTCAAAATCCTTTAATATGGTCTTGTTAAACAAACCTATAAGGAAAAAAAGTCACCCCCTCTTCGCACTGCTCATTTTCATTCATTTCGTGGTTTTTAGTTGGTAGCACTAGCATTTGACACCTGTCAAACTCAGTTGCCATCAATATTTGCCATTATGTACATAAAACTTACTACAAAAATGGTGATTTAAATGTAGCCACTTTTACGAGATGATTATGATATATTTCCTGGTACCGTAGTTTCACCTTTTGGCGACTTCAATTAGCCACGAAAATTATGGGAACTGACACCATTAGAATTGTTCCTTTTATTTCAGAAGAGATGTAGATAAAAAGTCCAAAAAACGGTATTGAAAAATGGATTAAACATTGGCACAGAAAAATAGTTTTGTTTGGATTTTTCATGGAAATAATCCTATGCGCGTTATTTGAGGAATTTTGTTTACTCTATGTAAAAATAGCAAGGGACCGAGAACGGAACCCTATGGAACATCTGCAGGATGTTTATTTTCATTTATTTACTGTGAAGTAACAAACTGTAAGTTGAATGTATTGCAATTAACGTACGTACGTAAATTTGATCTTACTTTAAAAGACCTAGCTTTTACAGCTTTTGCCAACGTGAATATGCAACATAACGATTTTTTTTTGAAAAACTGACATTTCTCTACCAAACCTAGTTAGGTTAAACTGAACTTAACTAAACAGTTGACTGTGAAGTTATTTTTTTTTTGTCAAATTTTAACCGTCTTGTGCATCATCAGCTATTTTTATTTTTTTCTGTAGCTTTTAAATTTATTTGAAATAAATATTTACTAGCTTCGCAATGCGAGGCTTCTCGTCTCACTAAAAATAAAATATACTACAATTCACACCTTGCAGTGCAATGATGTTATACGAATATTTGTTTGCTGCGCAATATAGTACCGTCAAGTCCGTTAAACCATTATTTCTACCCTCACCATACACTGAACAGACCTTATTTTATATTATATTTCCTGAAAAAAAACACACTCTCATTTCCAATGAGAATGAAGTGTCAAAATAAATATTTCCACTTTCCAATAAGGTCGATTTAATTTATGATGTATATAGAATAGATTGTAGTAAAAAATGCACTTAACGTTGCAAATGAAAAAAATAAAATAAATTCATACTCCTATGTTATTTAAGCATCATTTTTTAAAAAGACGAAAAAAAACCCAGTTATTTTTAGATTGAATACAACATCAACTATGTCCGCTTCGACTTTAGCTACCTCCAGATAATTATTTTGAGTTGACTTTTTCTCGATAGAAAGTTTATCGCCTGAATTGCTTTATTGTTTAGTTATCGATGTTTCGTATGGAAAGGAAAATGTAGAACCAAGGCAAAAGGGAAATTTATATTTATTGCTTATGTGTACAAAAGTGATGCTTGACAAATTTGGTCACTAACCTTTAAACACTTAAGCACGTGTTATTCAAACATATTTGATATACTGAACAGACCTATTTTACCAAAGGTCAATATGATTGGAAAATGTAGGATTTTTTTCCAACATTCGAAGCGTTTATTGAAAATTCATTCTCATTGGAATATTATTATATACATATAAATTTTTCAGTTAAATTATAAATATTTATCTAATATTCGATTCAGTTAATTTCATTTATTTTGACAACTCATTTTGTCCAGTGAAAGCTGTTTCGAACAGTTTGGAACAGATTAGAACAAAATTTCTTGCACTTGCTTTTTAGTCAGAGTAGACTAGAATAGATTCATGAAAACTGTCAGAATCAGCTGTAGATAATATTTTGTTTCATCTGTCACGTGACTGACTTGTCTGACATTTTTCATGTAAACTATTCTGTTCTGTTCTGCTCTCCTCTGAACCTTTCTTCATTGAACAAACCTATTTATAAAAATTGGTTCTGTATCTTACCGAAAAAAAAATTGATGTCTACTACTGAAATAATTTATATGATTTTGATCTAAAGTATTAGAAAAATAGGAACGACAGTCAAGTCATTGCCGTCATCTCCAACATTTAGTAATAAAATGCATTTAATTTTTAATAAAACTTAATTCCTCAAACTTAAGCCTGTCAAGTAGGTCCAATCCAGCCTAACCCGTGCCTTCCCTTATCCCCGCACTCAAAGTAAACTGAAGTTGCCTTCTCATTTATAAACTCACAACCAACATTCTTTTAGCATGAAAAATAGCTTATACAACAATTCCTTTCTTCAGACCGTATCAATCTATAATCGCTAGTAAATTATGTAAGTTGCTACATAAAATTGCTTTTAACATCACAACAAAGATCCAATAAATAAATTCCATCTATTTCTTCCCGAAAATGGTCTTTCCGTAAATATGTATATTATGGAAGGTAATAGGTACTTGACAAACCGGTAGGAGTGAACCCACATTTAATTTTAAATTTTATTTTCATGAACAAACAAAATCAAAAAAAAAAAAAAAAAAAAAAAGTGAAAACCACATATGGTCACATTAACATAAAAGTTTAGTGAATTCGTGTAAATGATTATATTTATTATTATTTTATCTCCAAAAACATTCCGATTCGTGATGAAAGATGAAATTTCATTGTGCCCATTGTGAGAATTATGAAGTTTTGATTTCAAAAGTCAAATTTAAGAGCCCCAACCGAAAATTATTTACGGTCATTTATCGTTGCAATAAAAAATTATGAGAAATCAATTTGTCTTTTCGAATATTGGTTTTTTATTACAAAATCAAAGAATTTTTTAATTTTTTTTTTGTATCCATTTCATTTAATTATGCAGAAATTGATATGATTATATTTATAAAAATTATAATGCAAAAGAGATTAACATAATATTCCGCCATTATTTTCATTGAAGAGAAAAAGATTAACAACAACACAGTAGGCATAATTTATTTATGAACATTGAAATTTTTGCTTTTGAGCATTTCAAATTAAACATTAAACAAGTCTTAAAAATAACTTGAAACGCAGATATATATATATTTTTATGAAAACATTATTTATGAGCAAATAAAATGCTTACAACGCATAAAGCTTGCTTTGTGAGAGGCTGTGCTGCGTAGCTTAGGTATATTATTTATATGTGTATGCCGATGTTAAATGGTTAAGTGCGTGTTAAGAGATTGTTAAGGGCTTGTTAAAGTGTGCTTTCTGGTGTGAATATGGAATTGGTATTGAATGAAGGGTATTGCATGTATATAAATAAATGAGCAGAAATTACAAAATTCATTTTTAACATGAACGACAAACGTTAAAAGTAAATTATTTTATTGTTAGCGGAGAAGTATTTTTGTATTTCTTAATGTTTAATTATTTTCGACAGAAAAATTGTATGTTTTATGTTTTGTATGGGTTTTTGAGGGACTAATGGTTAATCATCCAGCTATTATACGAAATACTGATGTCTGTTTATTTGTGTGGCATTAAAAACAATAAATATATATAAAGTGCTATTTAAAACTCGAACTCCGTACACTTTAGACTTTTTCAATAATTGTTACCATAGATTCCCAAAAATTTTAAAAAAGTTTGTTGGAATCCGCGAAGTGTTCTATTCTACGCAAGGCACTCTTTACATTGACGCCTGTCTAGGTAGTGAAAATTATAGAATTTACCATTAAATTCTATTTTTAATTTTTTTTCAAATTTTGTTTATTTGCATCACATAAATTTCTTTTTTAAAGTGCTTTTTCGATATATTGAAAATTTTCATCAGAATTTTAATTTTTCAAAATCATTTATGTAACTTAAATTTTTTTTTAAATAAATAAAAGCTCAAATTATATTTGAAATAATTTTGACGCAAACGAGTGGCCAGGTGAGATTAAAGTGCTAGGTTGTGTTCTTGCAACGATCATCTTATGAAGTAGCATTTAAACCAAAAAACAATATTTGCGTTTTCAAATCAGAACATAGGTATCGATTGCATACTGTCCAAAAAAAAGTATGAATGTGTTTTTGATTTAGCAACTTTTTTCAACTTTTATTCAGTTTTTTATTTTTACCTTTTAAAGGATTGGTTCAGGAAACTTCAAATTAATACAGCGCATAATACAAAATATTGATTTCTTGAAAACAAAAAAAAAAATTGGGTCATTTGATTTCTTGCAGTTTTTTGAATTTTATCTTCTTTGGGTTTATTTTTAGAAACTTCAAATTTGTATAAGGAATGTGTAATTTTAGTCTCAATTTTTAGAAAAATAATAAATTTTGGGACCAATGAATGTTGTTTTAAATAATGTTTTTACAATTTTTGATTCTTGATTGATTTGAGAATTTTCAAATTTATACTGAGTATAGGTAATTTTAGTACAAACTTTTAAAAATTATTTTTTTACTTTAATATTAATTTTTGAAAAAAAAAAATTTTGCTACCTAGTTTTTGTTTATAAAAAGGAGAATGGGCAAAAATATATGGGACCTGGTCTACCTGGCGTCCAGAAACGAGACCTATGAAAATGATTGGGTACTATGGAGTGTACCAACGTACGAGTATTTTTTTGGTCCTAAACAATGGGAGATGGCTTAAATAAGCGACCAAAAAATAAGAAAAACACTTTGCAAATTCGAATAAACAAAGATACTTTATAAGATTATATTAATGTTTCATCAAGAATTACATTGTTCATGTTGTCAGCTGGGGGTATGAAAATGTTTTGATGTCGGGCCCAACATAGATACCACAAAATGGATATGACATGTGCACAGGTACTGTTAAACAAGTGCAATAGTAGTGAAAAGTGAATCACCTTTGAAAAGAGTACTATGTATATAGAGTGCATAATCGATGGTAAATTTTTTTTTTTATTTAATGCACATTGAGATGGTTGAAATAAACTACCAAAAGAAAACCACCAAAAGAAAAAACAACATTTTGCTTCATTGATTAAAAAAGTAGAATTGTATACTGTTAAAAAGAAAAGTAAGATTTTTCTTTTTATATATGTACTGCGTGAACCCCATGGTTTACAGATTTGTGTCCAAGTTCAAAAATGAAGCTCTTCAACTAAGTTTTCAAACGTACTATATGGCGTTTGTGGACTCTTGACGCACAACTATTTCCATTCATTTAATTCGTTAAATAAAATAAAAAAAGTAGAATTTTCGTATTGTTAAGCGCATTATTCGCCAACTATGACAATATTCGCTATTATTGGCCATTGGTATAAAAGTTCATGTATTTTGGGATCTATTGAGTTCATCGAAAGTGACCAACACCGTCATTTTAATGGAACACTATTGCAATTACTTTTTGTTCTAATTGAAATCTTTGTTGCAATATTCTGGGTAAACCCCATGGTTAACAGCTTTATGCCCATACAAAAAAATAATGTACTCGGGCTAAGCTTTTCAACGATATATATCTTATTCGTGGACGCTAGGCAGACCAAAATGCCCATTCTCCTTTCGACATTTTTTCATTGACAAGTGTATCCAGGTATTTTTGATATTTTTTTAGTAAAAGTATTCAAAAAAAAAAATTATCTAAGAAGAATAAATCTGATTGTATTTTTTTTGATACCCCTTTCGCCGTGCGTTGCGAAAACGCAACACAAATTTCTCGGTAAACCAAAATCTTTTTCAACACTTTAGTAGTAGTATCTTTAGTACAAGCTTTTTGAACAATCTGGTCTTGAAAGTTTCCGAAATTAAAACATTTCTAATTTTTTATTCAGCTACTCGTTTGTATTTAAAATACATATTTCCAATTACATAAGATACCATAAATTTTAAACCATAATGATTTTTTGAAGTGAAATTGAAACAAAAATATCTCGGAACAACCACTAAATCAAAACATAAATATTTTTATACAAAGGTACAAATATTGTTTTTTTTTCTGCTTATTCCTTTTTCTCAAAACAAAGCAAGGAAATATATTGAACCGTTTCTTAAGTCATTAATTTTTCCACAATATTAAATATTTTTGAGAATATTTAACATTTGGATATCATCGATTGTATTGTATTGCTGATGAAATACATATATTTTTTTTCAAAAGATATCTTACTTAAATAAACAAACAAAAATTTAAGGTAAAATCGCTTACGACAACTTTTTATTTTTTTCTACTTTTTGAAGATCATCGTTAGAAATACCAAAAAATTGAAATAATCCACAAAATCCTTAAGTTTAGCAAACCTTTTATTTGGAAATAAATAATAATTTAATATATCTAAACTAAATTATGTATTTCGTTTCTAAGACAAAATGCTTTATCTACCTAATAAATATGTTAATATAATTTCCAAAACAATTTGAATAGACCCATGTAGCCTTACCTTTTTATGCTATTATCTACTTCATATTATTTAAATATAATTTTTTTCTGGTGAAAAATAAACATAATTGCCAAAAATAGATTTAGGTCAATTCAAGTTTTTTTTCTATTTTATTCTGAGAATAAGATTCTAGACGAAATGTAACTTTTACTTCATAAGAAATTTCTGTTGTAAGAGTAATATGTTTCCATAAATCTTTAACTTTGTTTTTTTTTCTTTAATGTTTATTGTTGAAAACAAAATTCTGGGAAGTAGGTTCCTAATAAAAAAGAAACCACAACGCATTTTGAGCAACACTATAAGATTAATCGATAGATTTGTTATTTAAAGAAGAAAGTCTTAATTTAACAATAAAGTAAATCGAATGATCATTCCTTTATAGATAACCATGTATTTCTGAAGAATTTACCTTCGGCAAAAACTGAAAGGTTTATTTTTGCGGGTTATTTAATATACTCCCCAAAAGATTCTCTTTCCAAAGATATAGTGCCTCCCATTTCTGGCCAAATCGCAAACAGGAATGGCTGATAGTCGAATTCCACAAGTTTCTGAAGCTAAAACACTATTTTCCCCTGTTTAGGATCCTTTAATTTTTAAATTTTTTTAAAGAATTCTTTATTTTAAAATTCTGGTTGTGAAAATACCGAAAAAAAATCTTGTAAGAAATCGAAATTTTTCAGAATTATTAGAAACCTTAATTTTGCAACCAAAATTTTGAAAACAGATTTTTTAAATAAATCTAGATATTTTTAAAAACTGTATAAAAATCTTCTATGAGAACAAAATTTTCATTATGTTCCAAAAACCTTTACTTCAGCTAAATAGCCCTGATATTAGTTGAATCAAGAGATTTTTCTTCAAGCTCATCGCCACATTAAAAAAATCAAAACAAAAACATGGTTTTTTTTGGTATCCCATAATTTTTTTCCACTCTTCCAAGTCCATTTTCAGCTTTATTTTTTCTCAATACGGCACCATTTGTTAAAAAGTAACAACCTTTCCAAAAAAACATCTTAAAACTCGATGAACGTTTTTGAGTCTTTAAATCTTTAACTTTATTTAAAAAATAAATTTTAATAAGAATTTTCTCAATAAAGCAACTTACAATAACACTTGGGGGAAAATGCAGGTTCTTCCGCGGACAACGTTTAATTTTATTAAATGAAAACAAAAAATGAACACATTTTAAAACCCAAAACATATTTCGTGGAGTAAAAGCTTATCTTTCCAATTCTAGTTATTTATATAACAAGGATTTTATGCTATGTACTTAAATTCTTAATTTTAAAAAAGATGTCATTACTTTTTAATTCCACTCGAAACACAAAATAATCTTTATCTACTTAAATTCATTTTTCCTTCTTCATAAACTCAACAAAAAAAAATAAACAATCAATTTTATCATCCGGGGAGTTTAAATCTCATAAATCACTTTTAATAGCATCATTCTCTATAAGCTCTTAAATTTTCACTTTCAACCACCATCAAAATAAAAAAAAAATAAAAAACAACAACAACAACAAAAGAACATCAATCTATTTAAGCTCAAGAAAAATTGATTAGCTTAACACCGAGCGAAATTATTCTTCTCTTATTCGTACTTTGGTTGAAATCAATAAAATTGGTCACGCGATGAAGATGGTGATGATGATGATGATGATGAACAACTGACGATATAGTTACAATGAGCATGTTGATGTAGTATTTAATGTGGATGTAGAATATAACACTTTTTTTATGAACTCAAAGTATATAATTTTAAATGACGAGGAAAATATAATTAGTATGAAATTTTTATAGACCAGGATTTTGTTTACCTGATCAAAAAGTTTACAAAGCTGAGAGGCCACATAAATTTTCCCATTGTCATATACTAGCGAAAGAAGGACAGGCTACAGGCAGATAGACATCCCGGAACTACTTTTTTCGAGTTCTTTATCATCATAACGTAAGTTCTGGAAAATGTATCGAGCTCGATTTTTTAACGAAATCAAAACTCACCAATGGTCGCAATTAAAAATTGTACACTTAGGCGTATGCCAAATTTTTTACATGATTGATATACTTACAATTTTTTTAAATTTTATTTTGTTCACGTCAATTGAAATATGAAGCCGTTAATGCAAAAGAAGTGCAACTCATTTTTTTCAAATATT
Source organism: Syrphus vitripennis (assembly GCA_958431115.1). NCBI lineage: Eukaryota > Metazoa > Arthropoda > Insecta > Diptera > Syrphidae > Syrphus > Syrphus vitripennis. Next base: position 18,870,260 of record OY288108.1, read on the forward strand.
CATACCTTGGTCTTTTTTCACATTTCCTTTCCAAAAAAATTTACAAAACCTTCTTGAAAAAACTTGTTGCCAAAAGAACTTTATTGAAAATTTCGTCATATTTATCATAAAGGGTTTTCCAATAAAAGGTGTTATTTTGAATAGCCCGCTATTTCGGTAGTTATCACTTTTGAAGCTGTAATTTTTTTGACATTTGACAAGGAGAAACTACGAAATCAATAAAAATGGAAAGATACACACTTCGACAACGCATGGAAATTATTAAAATTCACTTTAAAAATGGTGAAAATTTGGCAGAGACGGTTCGTAAAACTAAAACATTTTTTGGTCGTCGTGAAGCACCTTGTCGGAAATTGGTAGAAAAATTTGAGCTATCGACGTCGGGACAAGTAAACAATGTGAAGAATAAAACCCGTGCACGTCGTTCAAGAACAACTGAGAATATTGCTGCTGTAGCCCAAAGTGTTTAGGAAGAACACCCAGGTTTTTCCATATTGCTATGTATTGCTGTGTAAGCGTAGGTAGCCATGGCGGATATTGTTTTCCATTATTAATGGCATACTTTCCTCTTCATATTTGAATATCAAAATAACACCTCTTATTGGAAAACCCTGGATTTTTAAGACATTTTGCTTTAGGGCTTATTCACCATCCTTTGACTGGAATAAACAGGGAAAGCCTTGCATTCTAAAAACGGAGGAAGACGAAAAAAACGTTATTTTATCACGAAAAAAGCTCCAATGATTTTGATGATTTTTTTCAGTGGGGCCTTAGAAGTGTTTGAAATTATCTTTATAAAAAATGTTTTTTTTTTTCAAAAACAGATAGTAACGATATCTGCCATACACTCGGATGAAATAAACCGTTTTTGAGAAAAATTTTAATCAAAATAAAATGTGCGACTGGGTCGCTTGATATCAAAGTTTAAAAAAAAATATTTTTCAAAGTATACTTTTTCGAAAACGGATGAATAGATTTTTTAATATCTTGCATCTAATGGTTTTTAGCACTTTCATAAATATTTTGTAAAAAAATTAAGTTTTCATTAAATTTTTTTAAATATTTTTGAAATAGCTCCAGAACTGCACAACTTTAAACTAAACATTATTGAAACTACCTCTCATGCAAGAGTTTTTTAATTTTTTGTTTTATTTGTCATTTCCTCACTATCCGCTGAACCAATTTTAAATATTTTTGAAGGCAACAGATTTGTGCAACTGATTTTTGAAAATGGAAAATGATGTATTTTGTATGGAACAAACGTCAATTTAAAACTTTAAAGCCTGTAAATTAAAAAAAAAAAATTTTTTTCTTAAAAATGTTTCAATAAGTTCAATAAAATCGTTTTAAATTTAGGTTTCTTGATTAAAAAAATAGACTGTATTTCTTTCACATAATACTTCTGCACACAAGACAAGTCTTTCCACAGTGGGATAGGTTCAATCCATGATTATCTACACGCATATTACTTCCAATATAAATGTAAAATGTTTTAAAAACGCACTTTAAGCAAACTGAACCTTAGTGAGTAGAAAAAGGGATGCCTTTTCCGATATAGACAAAATATTTAAAAAAATTTGATGAAAATAAGTTTTTTTTTCCAATCCAAATAAAAAAGGATATTTGGCCACTTTTTTCTAAACTTCAAAATTAATCGTGTAAAACCTAAGCAAGGAATCAAATAAAAATTTAATTTAAAAAAATTATAGAATAGCTTTAATTAAAGTCACAACTATCTATGATAAACACTTGTTGGCAAGTGAGGTGTGATTAATTTGATACCCAGACTTGTCACAGAAATATTAAGCTCAATACCCGTAACATCAATTCCATACCTACCCACCTATAGTTAAGCTTTGAACATTACAACAATTTACGCACTTATTCCACTATGCTTCTGTCCTACAACAAGAACAAGAAGAAGAACCTACTCGAAAAAAGCCGAAAGGTAAGAAAAAAGGTCTCTTTTCAATACCCAATCAAGCATGCAAACATTGTAAAATGGTGCGTTAGCCTCTTAATGTTTCGCACATCATTGCAAAACAAAAAAAAAATGCCACCCCCATAGGCCACACACCAACAAACTGATATGAAATTCCCATCCATGATGTTATAGGGAAGAAAAAATAAAAAAGATAACTTTTGCTTTTACTTCTAAAAGTAGGCAATAAACTTTAAAGGTTCTCCTATCGACATTGATATCTTAATAGCTTTGCCATGACCTTTATTGTATATAGTAGTTATATCGTTTATTGATAAGGCAATTTCCTATAATCCTGACAACTAGGAAATAATAGCGATAACCAACCACAAAAATCCCATAATTTCATTTTAAATCGATTTAAATCTTATATAACCACGTAAAAGTATGCAATGATTTTTTTTTTTTGTTTTAAATGTAAAATTAACCATAATTTAAAGTTTAAATTTAACTCACCTCAAAATTCGCGATAAAGCTAGGATAAGGGTAAATATTTTATATAGATGATGCAACGTGTAATCCCATTATAGATATAGTTTCCAATGGTGGATTGCTTCAACCCAGTTATGTGTACAAAATAAATATTATTAAAAAACCACTTTGAAAAACAACACGCACTTGAAAGAATTTTTTTTTTTATTTAATATATATATTTTTATAATTTTATTTATTTTTTTAAGTTGACACACAAATTTACTGAAGTAAATAAAATCGGATTGTAATAATAACATTCAATTTGCAGCACGCTGCAAAATTTTATGTTTACATTCAATTTTCATATATGTAGATATTTTTATTTAATTTATCTTTTTTTAATTTCATTTGTAAAACCACTCAAAGGCATCACTTAATTGCAATTATACGCGACAAACTATGAGAATTTAAAAAAAAATAAAATATGCACCAAAACATAAACAGGTATTTCGATTCAAATTATTATTTTTTTCGAAAACAACACAAATTTATTTATGTATATATATATTTTCCATCACCCACTATGCTATCCTCTTTGAAACATCGGCTTTTTCACTTTTCAATTGGAAAATTTATTTGTAAAAGCAAAAAAAAAAAAAAAATTAATTGAACTCAAAAACACACAAGCATTTATACTCGAACATGCCTAATGTTAGGCTATCACTTTTGATTATTATTATTATTCCCGAATTGGACATGGATTTGCTATGGAACACGGATGCATAGATAGAGCGGTTTTCGTATTGAAATCGAATATTAGATAAATGTAGATACATCTGCTGCGGATGATAATTTTGTTTTTGTTGTTGTGGGTGTGGGGTAGTGTGTGTGAGTATTGGCAGCAAAATTTATGGACAAGCGGTTTTGTTTTTAGCCATAAAATTTTTCATTTCGATTCGAATGCATAGATTTAGTATGAATTAATAGGTTTACACTAAAGTGGGGGTGGGGTTTTGTTGTTATCAATGACAGTGGCAGAATAATGTTATTGGCACCATGGGAAACAATTAATTAATCCGATTGTTTGATAATATGTATATTGCACTATTACCACTTTGCGATGTGTGGCTATATTGTGTTAGGTTAGTGATGCTGTGTTGACAGCCATACAGGAGGCAATCCATGTTTTTCCCATGTTGACCCACTTCCGGGGATATAAGAATGAAAGAAAGGTAATTATACGCAAATTTATGGAAGCTTTTAAAATTATGATTTCACTCTCAAAATCAACAACAAAAATATCCTAAAACCAGATACATTTTTTTTCATCAGAATAATGAACTTTTTACAAAGGACATCGTTCACCTCACGGGATTTTAGGAAATTCTTTATTTTTTTTTCAAAACACGATAAACGAATTCGTTTGGTGATTTTTGAAAACGAAAACAAAAAAATTATCCGGCAAAACGAAAATTCTTTAGAAGAATCCAAAAAAAAAAAATATTTGCATTTACACGATTTAACGAACAAACGAAACGCAGTCCGTCACGAACATCTGAACAGTATTAAGATCGCGGATATACTGATTACCAATTCGACTTTGGATTTTGTTGTTTTTTTTTTTTGTTTTTCTTGTTTGTTTTTGTTGTTGTATATTTTTGTATCTTTTACCAAGAGACTCATGCTGAAAGCAGAGCTCTTTTTCTATACTCTAAAGTCTAAACTAAACAGTCTGCTATAGTATAGCTAGTAGATACTTCTTTGGCGTAGATATCTTTTTGGTATGGTGCTCATTTGAGAGTTGAGTTTTGAGAAGTGTGTTGAGAGATTCTTCCACGGGCATGTGTAGCACTGCGCAGAGATTACCATTTTTCATTTCATTTACAAACTGAAGTGGTGTATCTGGTATTTTTGTTTGCTAACGAAAACGACTAATAGAGTTCCTCGTATTTTTGTATCGTAAATTGAGGCCTTCCTCATCATGGATAGGGCAGCAAAAAGTGAAAATTTATGTGAGGAAAAAGAGCGAAGTTATACGCATTGAGCGGGTGAATCTGATGAATTTTCTATAATACGATGTTCGAATTTTCTCGTTTTCTCTAATGCTATCGCCGCCGCCGCGGCCGCCGGTGTGGATACATTTTTGTGGGTGATGCATCTAGCATGTGCGCAGCGCACAGTTCAGGTTTAATATTTTTATTTCATTCATCTATTTTGAGAGTCAGGTGTAAGTATCTCAGAGCTAAATAGTTAATTTTTTTGTTGAGATAAATTTGAAATGTTTCTAGAGAGATTTAAGACACTCGCTGGCAACATGTGTCTTTAGTTAAAATCAAAGATAGATACCAAAATTAACTGGGAATAACTTTTTCGATTTGGTGTTTTGATTCTGTAGATACTGTTATGCAGGTACTCTGTTGGAAATACTATCCACAACAAATTTTAAGTTGGGGAATTTATTGAGATTCATTTTATTTAAAATGTTGCTATGCATATATTCTATCTGTAAAAGTAATTACCAACTGTTTCTGATTTTGCAGTAATAACAACATTGTTTCGGCCTCTGTAGGTAGCTGTTATTTTATTGTAATTATGTTTAGCAGTTAGTTTTTAAGCGTGCATCATTTGCATGTTGCTATAATGTTTGAAGAAATGCTAGCCAATATTGTTCTTGCCTAAAGTTTTATTGGATGCTGCTTTCTTATGCATTTTTTTCCTGCGTCTGTTTACCTACAATATTGAAAAATATCTAATCGACTATAGAGAATAAAAATAATATAAGTAATATTGCTTTCGCTCTCTTTGTAAATTAAATGTTATTAGGAAGCAAAATATTTTTTAAGCATTAAAATCAAACATTGCAGCATTAATTAACATTTTGTTGAAGAAAATGTCTCTGGCAACAAGCAAAAATCTTATACACAGAGATAATGGTAGTTATGTGAAATTCGAAGTTGGAGAACTGTCTTTAACATTTATCCGACATTATCTCAACAGAAAAAATAATATAAATATAACAGTTTCAATATTTTATAAGAGTTGTTAACGAATACCAGAGGCACATAAAATCTTACTGAATATAGACAATTCAGATTAAAACAAAAAACTTAGAATCAAATTTTATTTTTGTTTGGTATCGATCATGTATATTGTTTTATAAAAATGTTGCATTACAAAATTAAACATAATTGCAAGGTATATTTAAAATAAAATATTGGTAGGTATATAACTAAAAATAATATGTTGCACCAATTCAAAAATATTTTTCAGGAAATTTTGGTTTGCAATAATTTCTCCACATCTTTAATTGACTTGTTCAAAGAGATGCTTGCTGTGACTTCTGTGAATGTGATATGTGATATGAAAAATAGACAGCTGTGATGCAACGAAAATATGAAATCCATCGCCTTATTGAAAAGCGTTATGGAAAGCGGGAAAATTGAGTACCACTTCAACTTATTACTATTTGATTTTGATATTGTTGCAAGATTTGTGTTTTTACCAGAAATTATTTTGAAGTTGTTTCTTACTGGAAATTATGCCTATTAAAATGATAAATTTTTTTTTCAAAGTTTCAAAAATACCTCATGCAAAAAAAAAAATATTCCTTCAGATGTATTTCGGCTTTTTGGGTTTTGGTTCGCATATTTTGGTTTTTAGATTTTGGTCTAAAAAACTCTCTTACTTACTTACTGGAAAACTACCACTCAACACTGTTCTAATAGCTCGTTTTTAAATCAAATTAAGTCTATGAATAGGTTTTCAAAGAAAAACTAGTTTTAATCTTAAAATTTGGTTAAAAAAAGTTAAGTGTAATTTTTCGAAAATTTAGAATTTAATCTTTTTTCATACAAGACGAAATAGAGCAATTCTGGCTTCCAAAATCCCGTAAATGTTGTCTCACAGACTTCAATCAGTAACACGGGCAGCTGTGAATACTCGACCGGTGAGGCGGCGTTTAGCGGAGAGTGGTCTGAGATCAAGAAGAACTGCTCGTGTACCAAGATTCACGGTAAAGCACAAGCGACGCCTTCATTAAAGTTGGATCGAAGTCGACTGGGTTGGAGTTATCTTCACTGATAAGACCAGGTTTTGTCTACGCTCACCAGATGGACGTAACAGAGTGTGGAGAAGGTCAGGTGAGAGATACTCTTCGGCAACAGTTGCCCAACTGGAACATTTCTTGGGAGGTTCCGTAAGGGTGTGAGCAGGAATTTCTATGCCCAGAAAAACTATGAGCTGTGCATCGTGGAAGGATTGGTAAACTCCAATTATTATATCAGCAATAATTCTGGAGGAATATCTGGTTCTATTAGTATAAGTGAAGACTTCTTGCTGATGCACGACAAAGCTAGGCCTCATGTTGCCAGGTGCGTTACAAACTACTTGGAAGAAGTCGAACAGATGTGATGGTTTGGCCTGCCATGAGCCCGGACATGAATCCCATTGAACACGTTTAGGACCTGCTGGGAAAAATGATAAGATAGCGGCTTGACCTTCCTGACCTTCTCAGTGGGCTGAGATCTGCTCTGATCGAGGAGTGGGATAATTTGGAGGAAGTACAACAAAATCACTTAGTTCCTGAAAAAAAAACATCATAAAAGTCTGAAACTATGGGAACAATAAGATATGCCCAATTGTACATATCTTATTATATTGAAATTGTTTACAAAGAGTAAAGATGAGGTTCTGTGATTCCCAAGTGATCTTCTTTCAGATACATACTACCTAAAGATTTGCTTTCATATTTTTTTTATATTTACGAACAACAGAAGTAAGAAGCAATGTTAAATGGGTAAAATAACAAGAAAAAAAAGTATGTAGCTTTGATTTTTAATTAATAGAAGTATCTCTCATTTGCATAAATCGCAATTTAATTAAAATCTCACATAAATAATCTAAATTTACAAATTTGAAGAAAAATCTCACATAATTGCAAACCAAATCTGTCGTATATCAAGTCTTGACATCAATTTGCTTGTGGAGCAGGCTTTAAACGATGTATAGGTGAGCATCTTAAAAATAAATATAAATTTATATAATTCAAGTTGAAAACCAAAAATCTTTCAACTTCTGTTTTGCTAGAACATTCCGATTTTTTCTCATCTTAGTGGTGGTCACTTAACTACAGGTGGAATAACATCACCACCTGTTTAGCGACATAATTAATTTGGTCTAAACTTAGTGCCAAACGCTCTAAACAATTGATCTCCCTGAGTAGATTGCATATTAGCTACGTTATAGGTATCCTGACTTGACACTGCTTTAATAGGTAGACATGCACTCCGACTTGGAGCTCCTGCAAATGATTTTTCCAGGAGTTGCAAGGACGAAGTGGAAGAAGAGCCAACGACGAAAACTCCACCTTGGAGACTTCTTCTATAATTATCCCAGCGATCTAGTAAACTTCGACATTACTTGTCTCGAAGCTCTAACTGGTTCAACGAGGGAGGTTGATCAACTGATCGATGTGGTATCACAACTGACAAGATTTTGGTCTAAGTATGTTGGATTTCCAAACCAACAGCCACTTTAACCTAACCTAGTGGTCACTTGTGTTGCCAATCTATACATTTTTACCAACTGGTCACATTTTGTGATTGACAATTTTATTTCCAAAACCGCACTCATTCCAAAACACTCTTAACTCAACACTTTATCATGCATACCCATACACAAATTGCTTGAACTCTTTGCCACACAAAAATATACCTATCACCGCTTGACATTGAAAAAGCATTTTTCATGTTACCCTAAGCCACTCTCGATACAAAAATAAAAAATGTCATTCATGTCGTCAATAAATCAACTCAAAAATTATTTCCTCATTATCGCCGGGAGCTCATTTGGTCATTAAATAAAATCGAAAAAATATTCCCAACCCTGCATAATTCACAGCACATCACCAATACCTCTACCTGCAAAACAATATTGACGACGCGCCACACTCTAAACGTCACAACAGATGTCCACAAATCAAAAATTGACATTTTCACCATTCGGTTGATGTAGCATATTGTAATGTGGGCGGTGGGTGGTGGCGGGTTAACCGAGGAGGTGGCAAGTATAGGTAGTAACTTATCGAAATCAAAAACTCAACCGTGTTTCTGTTCATTGACCATATTTAATACAATAGATTGACAATCATTGAAAAATCGGTGGTGGACGGACCGGCATCATGAATGACATCAAAGTGCTAAAAAAATATTTATGTAGCGGCTACCGTTATAATGGACGAGCATGTATCATCAAAAACATCTTTTGACAGATTGATTGGTGAACGGGGAGCTACTTACTTAATGCCAGAGCATCAATTACAGACAGCACTTTGCGCGCAAATTCTTTTATTTATTTTTTGTTGATTTTTTTTTTTTTTTTAATTTTAAAAATCAATACCGTTTACACAGTGTGCTTATACTTTATATACAGTGATGCCATAGTTATTTACTTTTGGATGTTTTGTTTGATGAGGGTTTGCTTTTGGGTGGTCTGCGGCGTGATTTATGCCCGGTACAAGTTATTAAACCTGACGTAAGTAATGATATTTAAAAAAGGCTTTTTCACCGCAAATCCGATTAGCACTTTAAAGAGGTAATAAAGTTGTATTGTTGATAGGAGGTGATGACGAGGTGATTTAAAATAGAATTCGAATTGTTTGTAGTGAAGAAGTGAGGATGAAATGTATGTACATATGTATATTTAATAGGTCCCTCCTACATTTTAATATTTTTTTTGTAAAATTGTGTGAAAATTCACAACTTGTAAGTTGTTATGTTTTTTTTTGTTTCACCTTTTTTTATGATTAATAAAATTTATACCTACTTAAAAAAGACTGAAAACTAATAGGTCATTAAGACGACTTAAAATTTTGAAAATAGTGAAAGCTTTAAGGAAAATTGGATCTGGCTTAAAAGGAGTCATCGATGTACATTGGTTTTGAATGCCTGAAAATTATAAATACAGCAGTAGGTTCACTTGTGACTTGATAGTTTATCTCACCAAACAGTGGAACAATCTTTACATCTTTTGGAAAAAGTAAGATCATTTGCACTTTATATTTCTAAAGCATTTGATAAAGTTTGGCATCCTGCTCTTTTATGGAAAATGCGTGCTTTTGGTATCGATGAAACCCTTCTTCTTTGGATTAGTAACTTTCTTTTGAATCGCTCTATGCAAGTAGGTAGTATTAGACGGATTCAAGTCTGAAACCCACAACATAAATGCTGGTGTGCCACAGGGTTCTGTTTTGTCTCCTACCCTCTTTCTCATTTTCATTAATGATCTCCTGTCTGTAACTACTAATCCATTAAATTGTTTCGTTGACGATAACACTCTTAGCTTTTCATATTCCTTTCTAGATTCACATCCCTGCTCGTCAGACGTGGAACTGAAACTTGGATAAAGAAACCGCGTAGAATTTAATGCTTCGAAACTCAATGCTGCCTTCTGTCGTTAAAGCGAGACGTACCTGTAAAAGTTATATAGGTCCAAGGCTTGAGTATAACTCCCATCTCTGGGCTGGTATTCCAGCAACTTACTTAAGTCACTTGGACAGTATACAAAGACGAGCCTTCAGAATGATCGGAGACAGGAACATCATCGATACTTTTACGTCACTCGAACACCGGCGTAACATGTCTTTCACTCTTTTATCGTTACTTTTACGGTAAGTGCTGAAATGAAATAGCAAGTTGCATTCCTCCTTTTAAACGTTTACTGTTACAGTCAGGGATTTGATTTTTAGCCGTACTACACGATTGTGGAATACCCTTCCACGCTCTGTCTTTCCCTCTGTTTGTGATGAACTGAAATCCACCGACATCTCCTTCCGAATCCCCTCCTACGCAATGTGTCTCTGTCATATAAAGAGTACAAAAAATTCCCTTGAGTGCGCACTAATTATAATAAAAAAAAACTCGGTGGAAATCTTATGAACTTCAGGAGACACTTAGTGCTGTATAGCTCATACAATAATATTTTGGTGGCAGTTCCGCTCCAGTGCAGTTCCACCCAATTTATTTACAAATATAAGTAATGATCGGAACGTAAGCACATGATTTAGTTTACTGAGAGTTCCTATTTTATGCTGGGTAACCCAAACATTTGATCAGTATTGTACGTGAATTTGTTCTCAATGCAATAGCTGTTGCATGCATTTTTTTTTTTGCATCGAGTGTCTTGTAGTACGTAAATGCGCAACAAAATTAGAAATAAATAAGGACTAAGTAGTTCCACAATTAATACCAGTCCTATAATGTACAATGTACATGTACATATATCTGATATTGATTTTCACATTTTGTGCAATAAATTCCACGCAATGGCAACCTGTAAAAACCTCCATAAAAAAATGAGGCCTTTTTTAGTGTTTTATTTTTTTACAATTCATTAATATTAATAAGTATTTTTTTTTTTCTTCTTCTTCTATTAAATGCCCTTCTTATCGAAAGAATAACAGTTCATTACCGTAATGCTTCTTCATTTTAATGATGAGTAATAAAGCAAACATTAACATTTTTCACATTGATGTGTTGTAGCGCAATCGTTAAAAGTGTCATCTCATTAAAAGACAACATTGATAATAAATTTATTCTCTTTCAAGCTCAATCGTTTCAAGTTAATAAAATATTCAAGCTTATACATTTCTACCTACATACATGCGTTAAGTTAAGCTTATCAAGAGATATATTTTTTTTTTTTTGCCATGAGATCTATAACTTATTTATAAGCAAATTGTAGTTAAGTTATGTAATTTTATTAATATGAAAAATTTATTAAGAACTTCTTAATTCGAATGATGTCCTCAGAGTAGGAATTAATTGTTAAAATCACTTGCCATTTAAAGGAAACTCTTTAAATAATTATTTTCGTAGTTTATTTGAATTCGATGGATGTGAATCGTGTGTGAATGCAAGTATCCTTTGAACTCCAACTCATCTACAAAATGATGCCACCAGACTCGCTGAGGCTACAGCCAGCCACACCAATAAACAAATTAACAGCATCAAGTTAAAATATAATCCAGTCTTGCTAAAAAACCGTTTAATATGTTGAAATAATCAAGTTTTACAATATTGGTGAATTTCACCAGTAATGCTTTATAGTTGCAGTCAAAACGTCTCTGCGGGGGCAACACTAAAAACTATTTTAAAATGTTCACCCAATAAAGACGTAAATATTTTTTTAAACTTATTTTGTTAAGCTTTTCGCTTGCAGACATAAATCACAGTTACCATTCCAAAAAAAATTTTTTTTTTTTAATTTTCTAAAATTATTCTAAGCGAAGCGTAAAAATATTATCAAAAGATAAAATTATAAAATTTCAAAAATCGTTAGAGCCGTTTTTTCAAACAATAATTCTTAATATTATATAATTGTTTAAGTATTTTTATAAAAAAAAGTTGGTATGCATATTTTTAGTATGCACATATTAGAACACCCAAAACCAAAAATCCGGTTCTATGACAAGTACCGTTAATAACGGGTTTTTTTTTAAAATATTTTTTGACTTAATTATTAAAGCTACTTAACAGCCTGATTTAAAATCAAAATCGCTAGAGCCGTTTTCGAGATAAAAATGTTTTGCCTAGATGGTACTATAACAGGTACCGTTATTTTTGGAGCTAAAAAAATTTCGATTTCCCCTCTACCGTATTTCCGTAAAACCGTACGTCTAAAGTTGGAAGAAAATCGCTTCAGTAATTTAGGCTCTAGGTCAAGGTATGTACAGACAGTCAAACAGAATTATAGGACCCAGTTACTTGGGCTTAAATATTATGTTGATTATGTTTGATAAATCAACATGCCAGTAAGACCTAGGACCTAATAAATTAGGCAATCTTAGAAGGAATAGAAGGATAGGACAGCGGCACAGTGGATTGAGAATTAAGGTTTTGATTATCTCATTAAATCCCACGAGTGGCGTTCTGTTGAAGAAATATAGAATAAATTGCTGCCTAGACTGGGGATCGAACCCACACATCCAGCGTAGCAGTCCAGCACTACCTCCACTGCGCTGGGAAAGACAAAATGTTGTTTTACTCTGCAACAGAATTGCCCAACTTTATAATACAAACTACTAATCAATCCATTACTATTCCTCTTTCTACCTATTTATTCTCTTGGCGAAGTTTTCTCATTCAGTATTTTTTTTTATAGTCATTCTTGCCGAGGTGCGTTGGAATTTTGTTAACTCTTCAACGTATATACATAATGACCCAAGATGCCGAATGAAAGCATTTAGTGTGATGATGGTATGTGCTGGTTTTGTGCATAGCCATCATTTTGTGAATGCTTTTGCCTTGAAATGCCATATCAGCATAACCAACACCAACCGATATTACAATCAATAACAGAAGCCGAAGCACAATCAGCATCGCATCATTTCAATTCGTTTTGGTTTTGGTTCATCGAATGTGAAGCCAATACAAAAAAGAAAAACAAAAAAAAAACAATTAACATAGTTTTCTGGAATGGAACAACGCAAAATGAGTAAAATGCGTGACGGTTGGTTAACCAAAAAGCCGGTTCTATTAGGCCGGCCGGCGGCGGCGGTGGCGGTGGCGTCAATTAACAATGGATCCTCAGAAAATATGAAATGCATTTCAGTTGTACCTACGTATGAAAGGAGCAAGTAATTCTTAATTATTTGATAACTTTATTAGTTCAGATGGGTTTTGATTAAAAGATACAGAAGTTCGTTTATGTATGTGAGTTTAAGGTGCTGGCATTTTCACGCTCCAAGTGTGTTGAAAGAGTTAAACGGAATTGTAAAATTATAGCAATTAAGGTTTTGAAATCTTACCCTTTTACTTTTATGTAAATTTATGAATGTCTGAATAACAAGAAATTTGTATCTTTTTATATTTTGCTCTTGAACATGTCAATTAATTGGTTGGTATATCGTATATCTCGTATATTATTTGCTATTCAATATTTATTGAATCATTTAGAATTGGAGGTATAACCAATCAAGTTTAAAATTAAAAATTAATCGCATAACATATCTGTGGTGTTTGGTATAGACTTGTTTATTCCATTCTACATCGATCTAGAGAGCTAGGAATGGCCCCAATTTTCTTTAAATTTTGTTAACAGCAAATATGCGCATTGAATTGAAAAACAATTTCTGCACCAAAAGTAGTATTTTTCAAAACAACAAAATTATTAGGCACAAATGGAAACACTTTTAATGTCATAATAGACATTTTTAAACTCAGGAATCCGTTCTTCAATATGCTTTTTAAATCAGGCAGCCACTGGACGGAAACCAGACTGACTATTATACATCCAAGCAGGACCGACCATTTCAACAGCTGTTAAGTGATTACAACCGGGGTCCAGTCCTGGCCTACTTCAACAAGTCGCTCCACCTATCCCGGTCTTGAGCCGACGCCATCCAGTTGCGCACCCCAAGGCTTCGGGCGTCCTGGTCCACGCCATATCTCCAGCGCAATCACGATCTACCACGTTGCCGTCTGCCATAGAATGTACCACAAAGCACTTTCCGGGCCGGTTCCTCTTCACTCATATGAGCTGGTGCACTGTCTACCGGAGGCTACCGAGCTAACTGTTAGTCAGTGGTGACCGCTAAAGAACCACGAGTTCTGACTTTTTTGAAGAAGAAGAAGCTGCGGTATTAACAAGACGGTACAACATGGTAACTGCATAGTTTCACGTTTCGGACCGGTGAATTGGTCTCAAAGATCGTGCGATTTAACGCAGCTAGACTATTTTCAGTGGGATTATATGAAGTCTCTAGTCTTCGTCCATCGACAACTTGGAGTGCATGCAAAATGTGAAAATGGACCTCCAAAATAAATAACGTCCGATCCAGTTGGGGCGGTGATATGCCAGAAATCGTATTCAAATTATAATTCCTAAAGATTACCTTTGGAATAAAGTCCACTATTCCAATTCATAGATGCACCTGAATATGGTTGCTGGTCCATATTATCCGACTTTACTCTTCGATTCCCCCAAATTAAGTTACAACTCACATTTCTGAATAATGTGGATTATATCGGGTGACACGGAGTGTACATACTTATACTAATCATGTTCAACAAACATCTCTCTGCTATTAATCTTTCAGATAGCTGCTAATATAAATACAAAAAAAAAAATTATTCGAAAATTATGTGAAAGGGTGATCTGAACGACACTTATCGTAAATCTTATAAATTCTAGTTTAGCTAATTCCGCTAACAAGCTTTTCAGCGCGGTAATACATCGAAGATAATTTCAAATCGAAGGTACGGCGTACCGCTAACTTCAGGCAGCTATAAAATAGTCAGATAAAGGCGACAAGTTTGCTGCAAGACATCATGTTCGCTACTACCCACGGACAAGGATCAATGATCAATCATAAGAGATTGCTCTAAGAGCAGGTCTTGTCATAATTGCCCTGACAAGCCGTCTAACCAGGTATTTAAAGCCCAAGAATTCCGTGTCCCATGTTAAAATGGTTAAATCTGTTTAGATAGCATAATTAGCACATTGCCTCGTCCGTCATGCCGCACCATTTGTGGACTATAAGCGCGCAGGTTAAAAATAAAAACAGACAAGCCGAACAGCGATGCTCGCACTCGGGGAAAGGTGCCTCTAAGTCGTAATCATCAATCAATTTGAACAACACTTTATAGAAAACCGAAAGATCGCTCAACGTTGGAAAGGTGTTAACATGATATGTGCGCGATTCAATTTAGCACACCTGTGCGGGACAACAACTCTGAGTGTTACTACTTCTGCTGTGCATCAGCTTGCATGCTGTGTGCTCATCTGTTGGATACATTTTTAATGCATTTGACTTGACTATAGATAGCTGCTATTCGAGGACACACAAATGATTTTCTAAAAAAAAATTATATTCAGTGATTGAAGTTCTGATCTGATCCCAAAACCTGGTCCGTTTATGGTTGTTTGAGTTCCACTGCAAAAGAAATTTGATCTCTTTGCACTGATCATGTCACGAAGTGATTTATTTAACATGCTTGATTGGCAAACTAATATCAGATTCAAAATCAAAACAGTAAAAACAATATGCCAGTGCAAGGCAAAACACACACACTTATGGGGTTGGTTGCGGATTAAATTAGTTAACGATCACTAAGCTTTTATTTTCCTTTTTTTAGATATTTCTTTGGAGATTAAGATAAAGTGCGATTACTAGAAAAATATTAAATTAACGGTTGACTAGAAGTAGTTTAGTATTTTGTTTTATTGAGGCTAAGCTAATCCATTGGTAATTGAGAGGTGTTCAATTACAAGTCAGACCTTGGTTTCGAAGTCATCATCATGATTGTGGTTATATAGCGCAATAGAATTTAACAGATACATAATTCAAAATGAAACAAGTTTCGCGGTTTGTTGAAGAAATACATGACTTAAAGCATTGAAAAATTTATCTAAGTGGATCAGTGCGGTAGGTTAGTAAAACAAAAAAATTTAGTCTTGAATTTAATTTTTTCTTGCGACCATAGTTCAGTAATTCGGTAGTTTTACTTAGAAAGTTTTCGAAGAATTGTGGAAAATTTAATTGATTTTTTCAAATAGTGGCTCACACTATATTGGAACATTGTCAACCAAAAACAATTTTTGAGTCAATATTTCCGACTAGCGGTTTAAAAAATGTCAAAGCTCTTCAAAGTCAAAAATCTCACCATAATTTCAAAACTGCTGCTGTATAGGAACTCACGTATGGATCCGAGACTTGGGTGCTTAGCAAAAGACACTCCAACCTCTTAACCGCGTTGGAGAGAAAAGTCTAAAGGAGAATTTCTGGCCCCAAATATGAGGAATGAAGATTCCGGAGACGGTACAATTATAAATTGTACCCAATCTACCTTCAAGCAGACAAATGTAGTGACAAAAACTAAGCTCGGTAGACTCCAGTGGCAGGGCACCTAGCTCGTATGAGCGAATATGAACTGGCTTGGAAAGTCCTTTGTGGTACATTTTACAGTAGACGACAGCTTGGTAGACCAGGACGCCCGAAGCCTTGAGGTGCGCAACTGGGTGGCTGCGGCTCTAGACCGGGACAGCTGGAGATGGAGAGACTTGTTAAAAGAAGGTCAGGACCGGACCCCGGTTGTCGAGCCGATGATGATGATGAAGATGATGATGCTTTAAAAAATTCCTTTGAGAACTTTTCAAATTTTCGAGGTGGTTTTGCATCTTTAAAATAGAACTTTTCAAAATTTTGAAGGTAGTTTTGAAATATTGAAAAATGTCATCAAGATTATTATTTTTCAAAATCTGTAATGTTAATTACTAAACAATTTAAAAAAGTATTTCTTGATTACATTCTGTCCAGTAAGTCAAATGTTTTCAATTTCTATTTGCGGCTATAAGTTCTATGGGAAGTGCTATGGATTCTTGAAAAAATTCGAAGTCGAGATTTTGATCAAACTTGACATTACTACACGAAAATTGTTGAGTAGATTTCCTTAAAATTTTGTCTACAGTGTTTCTTGACTGTATCTATACAAATTGTTTACTTTTTCTTTAGGCCAAAAATTACGGTAGCTCCTGTACATTTTTCTCTTTTGATGAAACACAAAAAAAATCCAAAAACTGTAACCAACAATGGAATCTTTTTTTTTTTAATTTTCAATTTTCTCAAAAAGCGGTTCATCTTGTAATTAAAGTTTTGAAAAAAAAAAAATTAATTGAGTACTTATGTACCTACATAAAAAACGGCTTGATATCAATTTTTAAAATTTGGTACAAAATGATTTTTTTTACTACATTTAATAATTTGAACAAACATTTATTTTGTTTTTAGATATAACGGAGAGAATGTAAATTCAAATTTTTCAAAAACGTTTTCCAGTATTTTGATAAAATTTAGTGTGTGTAGATTTATTAATAAAATATAGTTTAAATCAGTTAAAAAAAAAATCAACAAAGACATTTTAATTTTGAGAAACACTCAACTGTTTTTAATAAATTCGAAAAAAAATTATTTTTTGGAAGAGAAACTACCTTCCGCATTTTTTTTTTCATTTAAAGTGAGCCATGTAGTACTCTTATGGTTACAGTGTTTTTCCAGACAATCGTCAGAACCATTTTCGAGAAAAATGTTACTTTTCAAAAAGACAAAAAAAATGCATAAAAAAAAGTGTGGAGCCACCGTCAAAAAACACTATACAAGTTTTAAGAAAATCATTCCACCCGTTTAAGCTATAGCTCAACGGACAGACAGAATTTCTTTTAAGAAAAATGTAATTAATCGAAAATAGAAGCAAGTATTTGCGTACGTACGTTTACCTACTGAGTTTTTTATTACTGTCATTTTTGTGGTTTGATTCTAAGATTCTCCATAAAAAAAATATTGCCTTAGCCAAGCCGCCAATGAACTTAATTGAGTGTCACAATTAACAAACAAAAGAAAACCCCAAAAATAACGCAACTCGCATGCAATCACACATCACATTATGTTATCCTCACAAAAGAAATTCTTCAGAACTTTCAAAAAGATTGATTCATTCATAAGATTTATGAAAGATTCCTTTTCATCTACACGCATTTAACCATCACTGTCAGATGACAAAAAAAAAATCAAAAATATTCAACACCCGGAAGATTGAGTGTGATGATAAGAGTGTGTCAACCGATCCATCGTTTGGTGGCGGCGTTTTTTTTTTTTGACGGATATCACCACGACCAACGATGTCGACGACGACGACAACGACGCGACAAGGGCAAACACACAAAAAGGTGCCAGGTATATAGATCCAACAATGAGCAACACATCAAAATGTGAAAAGATACAAAAATAATAAAAATAAAAAAATGGTACTTTCTACGTTCTTAGTGCATTTGGAAACAAAAACATCTTTTTCGTGGGGCTGCGTCAGCATGTTTTTTTTTTCTTAATCAACAAAAAAAAAAGACATTGGATTCAGTGATAGGTAGGTATATTTTTTTTTCTTGTTGAGGAGATCCCATGACAAAGATTGACAAGACGTGAATTATTAACATCGCATGAAGAAATGTTTTTTGATCTTGATCTAAGGTAAAAAAAACTTTAACTAATGAAAGAAACAAAAAAAAAATATCAATTTCCCTGGGGTAGCGGCGCGGTGGCGTGACAATTTTTATTTAAAATAACTTAATAAATTAATTTGTATAAAATACCTACCTAATTTAATTTTAAATGAAAACATTAGTTGTTTAATTAATTTGCTTCTTTCCTTTCAGTCGTCCAATTTACTAAGCATATTTTCTGGAACTAAAGATGTTTATGTAAATAAATTTGGGAGTCTGTAATATCATCAAGACAAAATGATTTTTTTTTTTTTCAAATTTCACCCACGAGTCACAGAAAAGGTCATTAATTTATTAGTTTTTTTTTTTTTTTTTTTTTTTTTTTTTTTGAGAAAATAAAACTGGAAGTTTCAGTGTCAGCTTAGGTCAATTAATCAGTCATAGAAAAATCTAGTTTTTTTTCTCGTGTTGCGTTTTAATCATTAGTTGGCTGGGCAGTAGTAGGATTTCAAACTATAGAAAAACAGCCGTTATTCACGCAACAAATCCTCTGATTTATCTTGGATTACAAGAGGACTCATCCTATATAGATACAATCCAAACAAAGATGTATGTGATGGGAGGCATAGATACTGTCAATAGGTTATCCCATCCCACTAACTGAATTCGACATGGTAGAGGTGTATCAGATGAACAAATTTGAATGGACTTAAGTAAAAAATTATAACCATGTGGAAACAGATATACCTTAATCTTGGATGAGTATAAGAAAATCTGATTGAAGATTTTTAAGGAATAACATAAATTTATTTTGTTTATATAAAAGGCTTTTTTATCTTTGTATGAAGCTGAATATATGTAACAGGAAATTGTAAATATATTGCCGAGAGTTTTCAATGTCTCGAAGATTATTACACGCAACTCTTTCATGTGCAACATTTCGATAGTTTACTTTTTTATTTTATTTTACTAAGCATTTCAGTTAATATGAAAAAAAATAAGTCAAAAAAAGAGAACAAATTCTTTCCAATAAAAATTAGTTTGTTCAAACCAAAAGTTCGATGGTCATAGTTAAATGGTTTAAAATTATGAAAAAGCATAAAGTTCGTGACTCGAGTTGCTGAAAAAAGGCAAAACAAAAATTTGAGCTCAAAACTGAAAAAATCATGTTATGTTCCATAAAAATACGATACTAGTATTTTTCACAAGTTCATAGTATTCAATAATAAAAAATTCCAAAAAAAGTATATTATTAATGTAACAAAGGACATCTTTCATAAAAGTTTTTTTCGCAACCCTCCAAACCGTTTTTGACAAATTCGGAAATCACGTACAACTATGAATTGTGTTTCAAATAAAATAGACCCCAAGTTCGGAAAAACGTTTCAAACGGATCAATTTGAATCATTTTAAAAATACTAAGTTTTGATCAATGAATTCAAATGAACAGAAGATCCAAAACCGCTATTTTAATTTTTTTTTTGTATTGGACGACGAAGAAATAATTTTCAAAAATTTTTGAAAACTTCCCTTGAAGCTTATGTCCCATTATTTTTCTTCGAGACATTGATTAAATGGTTATTGTCTTTAGTGGATACGAAAGTTCTCCAGCAGAGTAGGTACTATAAGGCAAGTTTTGGATTCGTGCGAGAAATCGAACTAGAGGTATTCAACAGTCCTAACATTAAAATGATAGAGAACGCGAAAAAGTGGGTCACGCAAATTTGTCTGTGTGTCTGTACCTCGAGCACCTCTGTACAGCCTAAACTACTGAAGCGATTTTCTTCAAACCTTGGACATACGATTTTGGGGAGATTGCCTAGAGGGAAAATCGAATTTTTTTTTTAGCTCCAAAAATATCGGTACCTGTCATAGTACCGTTTAGACAAAACATTTTAAAATTGAGTTTTTCAAGTAACCTTTGGGGTTGGCTTGCGTGGTCGCCTGTCAACCTCATGGTCGTAGGTTCGATCCCTGCCATAGTTCTATGTCATGTTTTTATTCCATTATCATTGATCATTGTTGGGCCGCTGGTTTACTCATTACATGTTGTTCAGGCATAACACTAACAACATGTGATTGGGTAAATAAATACAAATACTAGTGTGCCCAACAAATATGACAACGAACAAAATAATGTGAATTATAAAGGGACATAGGTACAAGACAAGGCATTTCTCCCGCTTTAGCCCAGCCGCCAACCCTGGAGATAAAATCTGAGACAACCACCACCTTCAGTCTGCAGTACCTCGCACCACACACCTTTCCCTTCCCATCCTAACCTATCTTTCACGCCCGCGCTGTGTTGAACATTATAAAGAGTAAACCAAAAATCCCCAAATTTTAAAAAAAAACCTTGATGATTTAGCTAAAAAATATTTTTGAAAAAACCTTTATTATAGGTACTTTCCATAGGTTGGTTTTCTTGTGCTATACAATTTTAATAATTTTGCATATCAAAATTTTCAAAAAAATTTTTGTATTGAAAAAAATTTAAATTTTTTTGAAAACTAAATATTTTTAATATTTTTTTTTTAATTTGGTTTTATGTGTATGTTATCAAATACTAAAAATGTGCATAACAACTTTTTTTTTATAAAAATACTTCAAAAACTATACCTAGGCTCTAAAGATTTTTGAATGTTTTTTTCAAAAATTTCTATTTTTTGATACATACTAAGATGCTATCTTCAGTTTTTTTCTTTTTATTTGTTCCGAAGTACTTTAACAAAGGAGCAAGTTTTAGTTTTGTTAAAAAAAAACTATCTGCATGCATTTTATTTTTGAACTAATTATTGTAAATGCAATATATTTACTTAGAATGCTTAAAATAGTTAACTGAAAAGTAGAATTTTCAATATAATAAATCCAAGTAAAATTTGAAGAAATCAATGAATTGGATTACAGGAATGAATATGAAACATATTTTTTTCTGAACAGCTTTTATGGAAATGTAAATAAGCCTCGCGTTTTTTCCAATAATTTACCAAAGCAAATAATATTAAACCAAATGAACATTAACAACTTTAATGTGAATTAATTTCAATTCCATATTCTGGGTAATAAAACACCAAACAAAAGAATTTAAATTTAATCTCTTTAAATGGGAATAAGCTTTCCGTTTCAAAAAATCAAGTTTTCTGAATAAGTTGCCCATATGGCTTAAAAGTCTGTTTTTTTTAGCAAAACCTCTGTTTTAGTATAATTTTTTTTAACAAAGATGCAAATATTATTATTTATGGATTTGTTTATGCTTTATTTATTAATAACATGCTAAACCTACGCCTCAAAGAATATAAAGTGTTCTTATTACAATTTTTAATTAAAATTAAAATTAAAACAATTTTTCACCAAAGCAAACAATCGCCTATAAGCATTATTCTAAATATTGGTGTCGCTAATATCACATTATCTTTTAAATCCTCTTAAATTTGAAATAGTTTCATGGCCTTGTTGTGTAAAATTATATACATTTAAGAGGCTTATAATTGATTGATATACGAATTCATTACAAAATTATACATCAAAGAACTGCTAAAAAATTGAATTTCTTTAAATATCAATTTAAAGGTTTTTCTTCTTTTTTTTTAATATTGTCAAAAAGTGACCAAAGTGTGTAAATAATGTAAACAAAACAACTCAATTTGATTTCATTAAAACACCCATCTTAACCATGAAATATCAATTTGGGGTCGTAATCCACTTAAAATAAAAAAAAAATAAACGGAAGCCGAAAAAGAAGAAGAAGCAGGTCTTAATTTCATTATACGTCCATAATGAAAAACGTATAGCTATATGTGAAAAGTGGCCCTCTTCATAATATTATTGTCATTATACCAGATCACGTTCAGAGTAAAATATAATTTATTGTATTAGAATTTATTGAATTTTAATTGTTTTGCTTTTTGAATATTTTGTAAGGACTTAGAGCCTCTTCATATCTTGATGTGAGGTTTGTTTTTTTTTTTTGTGTCTGAGTGCTGCTTTGTAGAGATTTCCTAAACTAATGAATCTTGTGTTGCACAAAGTCACTATAAATCACAATGACTTGACTTTTCAAAGACACACAGTCCAGTTTTTCTTTTTTTTTTGGGATGATGTAGATATAGTTTCTTTTGACTGCATCATATTGCAGTATAAATCAAAAACTTGAGTAATAAATACATAAAAAGATTTATTTCTTAATTTTAAGTCAAAAGATGTGTCAATCAATGATTTTTTTTTATTATGTGAGTGCCTTAGGGTGGTCACCATAAAATCATTGTTTAATTAAGTTTGTGGGTGCATACAGAGAAAAAAAAAATAAAATTCACATAATTATTAGAGCTGAGATTATTTTACATATAAATATTCTTAAAAGCAAAAAAATAGAAATAGTTTTACAAATAACTTTTAGAAAAGCAAAGTGTAGAATGTTGATATTATGAAATTTTTTTTGAAATTTGAAAAGGAGAAATTTTTGGTGTTTTCGTTGCAGAACCACACATCTTCAATGCATATTTTCATTTCATGTTTTTCGAAAAAAAATCGAACATTTTTCTTAAATTTTCGCTGCAGAACGACACTTGACGCTTCTTAAGTAATATTCATATCATTATTCAGTTGGCGCTAGGTACATGCTTCTACAGACAACTCGGTCCCTAGCTAGCAGTTTTCCGTTTCGCACAACAAGTTGGTTGAGGACCTCTCTCATCTGCGTGCGTCAATTGAGTCGCGGTCTTCCTCTATTGCGCCGTTCTTCGGGATTGCATTTGAAGGCTTTCCGGGCTAACGTTAAGGTCCACTCGTTATGCATGACCCATCATCATTCTAGGTTGCTGGATCATGGCTCGTTTGACCTCTGTGCAGCCCGTAGAGTTCGTGATTATATCTTCACCTCCACTATCCATACATACAGGCGAGACCAAAAATCGCCCAAAGAATTTTTCCTTCAAAGCATCCTAAAGCGTTCTCATTTATATTTGACAAAATCCACGCCTCTACCACACATAAAAACCGGAGAGATAATTGTCTTATAAAAAGACACTCTTAGGGTAAAGGAATAGCGATTGGCAAGAGTTATTCTTAGTTTTGATTTCAACGCTGCTGTCAACTCCTTAACGACCTCAAATTTGTAGCTATCTATGATGAAGTTCTGTCCAAGATGTCGTCGCTCGGTGTTGAGTGCCCTCTGTTGTTGACAGCATATACTTGGTCTTAGCCTCATTTACCAATGAACTCATTTTCTTTAATCTTCATAATTCTGTCCGAGTAATTAGACGGATCGTTGAAAGATTGTGCCTCTTTGCAACAACATTTTCAGAATGATGTTGAAGAAGCTACACTAATATGAACTATTAGGTTGTTAATGAATGGCTTCAGACGCTCATACAATTCCGCAGAGACGATCATATATACAATGTTCAGAAGACAGATTGTTTTCTAGTTGGCGCTCATACCGCTCTGAACAATTCCTTAATGAGGCCATCAACTCCAGGAGCTGGATTTTTTCCGGATTACCACGTCATAAATATTTACTATTTAGCGAGTTCAATACAGTACTCACCCGAACGTTTCGCTTCGAATTGCATCGAGCGTGGTCACCGGGACACTCATATTGAAATCTTCAAAAAGTAATTATTAACTAAATAAATTCAAAACAGGCTGCCATTTTTATAGGATGTTCAATAAGATTTTCTCTATTATTTTAATATGACCATCTCTTAAAATAAAAACCATTGTGAAAGTCTATTGGTTTCTTCCAATTTTCTCTGTGTATTGTTATAGCTTGAAACATTAAAAATTTTGTTATCTGTCCAACGTAGGAAGTTAAAATAATAAAGTTTTGAATCAGGAAGTTATAAGATAAACGATCTGCCAACCAAAACATTTCAAAAACACGAATTAACTCAACACATTTTCAAACACATAGTAAACAGATCTAGGTAAAATGCAGACCATCAGTTGCATTTTTTTTTTCTGTTTTAAAATCGAAAGAACCAGTACAAAATGATTGACGTTTATGTTGACAGCAACTGACTTCTTTATCTATTGCTTAGTGCGTCGCGTCGTCGGCAGGTATACAACCGCTCAAAGAGATTAAATAAGTTAATCAAATATACGTCAATTTGCAAGCAAGAGAACTTTTAACCAAAGCGTGTTTTGTTTGCCTTTTGCATCTTGCCCAATGCCCATGTACATACGGTAAAACATCAAAGCCAAATTCTACCTCAAGCAACAAGTAGATATATAATTTGTTTTGCCTCAAGCTGATCCAGATATTTTTTTGTATAAATTTAGTTGCATGGATTTATGTATGTAGGAATGCTTTAGGGTCAAAAACTTGCTTCTTTATACACAAATGCACTTATTAACTAATTGAGATTGCGTGAAGTGCATCAATGGAAACTAAAACAGATAAAGCAAAGTGATTTTTTTTTTTCAATCTCATCCCAGAGCCAAATGACCGATTTAATGAAATTACATAATTATTTCAACCTATTGCGTGAAGGTAATTTTTGTATGTTTTTGCATTCCAGTGAGGCGAGAGATGTTAAAACAGCTAACAATTATTATTATTTCCATTCATTTTGTATTAATGAAGTTAATGCAATATAATTATTATGGTTTCCATTTCAAAGTGAATTGCATTCCCATTATTATTATCAGTTCGGAACGGGTCATGGCTATGGAGCTAAATTTTGAAATAGCTAAAACAATAAAAAAAAATCAATAATAGATTTTGCTACTTCCCTTAGTCGATATAGAATACTTTTGTTTTTAAAAAAATATTAATTAAAGGGTGTTTTTTTTAGATGTATAGAACTTTTAAATGGAATAAAAAAAGATGAATTTTAAAAATTGACATGAATTTATTTAGTAATCCTTGGCATTAAACTTTAAATATGATTTCTGGCCTCTACGACGACGGCCGCGACTGGATCGGACGTATTTAATCTGGAGGTTGATAACTTTTTCAAACATTTCTGGCCGTATATCGGTAATAACGCCTCGAATATTGTCCTCCAAGTGGTCAATCGTTTCAGGCTTATCGGCGTAAAAAACCGACTTCACATATCCACACAGAAAATAATCTAGCGGCGTTAAATCGCATGATCTTGGAGGTTGGAGACCAATTCACGGGTTAGAAACGTGAAACTATGCGGTTATCATGTTGTGCAGTCGTACCACAGCTACTGTCACACAACTAAAGGCAGTAATCATTGCTCAATAGCGGTCACCATTGATGTTCTGGAGAATCACCTTTTTAAAGAAGTACGGATCAATGATTCCACCATAAAACACACCAAGCAGTCAGTTTTTCTGGATGTTACAGTAACTCAACTTACACTTGTGGATTATCTTGATTCCAAATACAGCAGTTTTGTTTATTGACTTAGCCATTCAACCAAAAGTGAGTTTCATCGCTAAACCTACTCCTTGCTAGGTGATCGTCGGACTATTTTTGTTAAATTGCCAAACCAAGCTTAACACAAATCACTTGGCAACTAATAAAATGGACGCCATTAAAAAAAAGTATTGCCAACTTAAAGTTCTATCATCATCACATCATCATCGGCTCGACAACCGGGATCCGGTCTTGACCTCTTTCAACAAGTCTCTCTACCTGTCCCGGTCTCGAGTCAACGCCATCCAGTTGCATACCCCAAGGCTTCGGGCGTCCTAGACTTTGCAACTCTCCAGAGCAAGCATGGTCTACCACGCTGCCGTCTACCATAGAATGTACCACAAAAGACATTATCAGCAGGTTCCCTTTCGCTCATGCGAGCTAGGTGCCCTATCTACCGAGTCAATTTTTGTCATTTTGTCTGCTTCAAGGAAGATTGTACCGTCTCCGGAATCGTCTTTCCTCACATATGGGGCCAACAATTCTCCTTAAGACTTTTCTCTCGAACGCGGCTAAGAGGTTGGAGTGTCTTTTGCTTAGCACCCTCAGATCCATAAGTGAGCAGCAGTTTTGAAATAATGGTGAGATTTCTGGATTTGAAGAACTTTGACAGACTATAGTAGGCTCTATTGGATTTGAAAAGTCGCCCGCATATTTCTTCTTCTATATTGTTATCGGCTGCTACTATTGACCCAAAGGTATTTAAAGGATTGCACCACTTCAAATTCGTGCTGCGCTACCTTTATTGTTTGGCCAACTGTTAAAATTCTTAACCTCTAAAAAAAACACTCTTCGCAAAGGAATCAAGTTTCAATGTCGTTTCTGAACTGACCCAATAGAAGCGTATTAGGATCGCAAGCGAGAGTCATATTTCATAATGATATCGTTTTGACAATGATCAGATGTCTCTATGACTTTTATAACTAAAAATTTTAATTTACTATTTTTTTATCAATTTTTTGGGGCATTGGCATAGTGTTTCACGAAAATGTCAGGCATTCCTGCTCTAAATCAGAAATAAATTAAGAAATTTAATAAAAAAGTAAAAAAAAAATATTTCTGCATTTTTTCCGGATTAAAATAAGGGCAACAAAATGCCTTGTAACAAAAAATAATGAACAATATGAATGAACTTCTGAAGAACAGTAAATTTAAGTATTTATGCCTCTAGCATTTTTTGTATCTTCTTCTAATTTTATATATTATTTTTGATATCTAATATAAATGTATATGAAAATAAGATTTATGGGATAAAATAAATGGTTACCTAATTTTAATGTGGGTGAAACACCATAAACATGATTTTATAGATTTTATTTTAGATACACTAAAATTAAACACATAAAGCTGTTAGGCAATCAATTCATCATTTAAAATTTATGTTTGATGATTTTTTTTACCACTTAAAATCACATTCCCACAACATTTTGCTTGGGTTTTAGCAGTGCGTGGGGTAAAAGCTTAAATATTCAGTAAGAAGGGGGATTTAGACTTTCGATGGGACCTAAATCCGAGGTCAGGTTTGATTTGGGTATAAGATAATATTCGAGTGATGAAAATGCAAACAGAAAATTTAAGTTCCTAAAAAAATGCTAATAATTGCGATCCAAAGCAAGAACCGTTTTTCGAATTTAAAAACTATTAACTATAAATGCAGCAATAATCAAAAAAAAATATTTGAGCATTTTTTTCTAGCAAATTAAATTCGCTACAAATTTATCATAAAATGTTTATTCTAATATCAGAAATACGCGATTTAAGCGAAACTCAAAATAACTTTAAAAACCAATTGGCAGACAGATAAAGTCTTTCCAAAAACGAAAACTGATGTCAAACATACCCTCGGATTTAGGTAACAGTGCACAATGCACATACGATAAAATCTTAGTTCCCAATACCTTTGTATATGAAAACTATAGTACTATCATGGCGAGTTTTTTTTAGGGTTGCAGAGGTCCTGGTGGTGGCGCTGCAAAATGTGAGGTGTAAAATTCGATTTGGGGAGTCTTTAAGCGTCGAAAATTGGTGGTAGGGGCAAGAGTAGACTATTTTTTGAATTATTGCATCCAAAAAATATCAATAAATATCATTTAAAACCTCCATAAGCTCCGCAAAAAAAAAAGAGTAAGGGTTGCATAGGTAAATTAGATGTCGCCCCATTCGACTTCCACCATGATAGTACTATAGTTTTCATATACAAAGCCAATACTTACTGTACAAATATTAAATTTATTAAACATTATAATATTTATGAAAACGCCAAAATAAGTAAAATGAAATACTAAAAATTTATTTTATTTCGTTTTCGAAATCGAATTAATTTTCAAATTCACGTCACTTTTTGAGCTGTGTTACCTTGGACCCCAATAATGGCCAGTCTTCCTATTTTTTTTTTTTTTTTTTCAAAAACATGACCTTTCAAAAAGACCACTCTTTAACTTTTTTGACTATTTTGAATAAAAAATACTTTGACAAAAAAAAATAATTTTTTTTTTATTTTTTGAAAAACAACTATGTATTGGGTAAAATCTGATTATCTAAAATTACCACCCTTTAGAATATCTCTAACCAATTTTTTGATTTAAGAAAAATTACCATCGGTGGTGAAAAACCATCCGTGAAAATCACTCTTAACATTTTTTTTTTCAAATTTTTAAAGATGACCATTTTCTAAAATCGAAAAAAAAAATACTTAAAAAAATGGATATCTTTAAACATTGTAGATATAGGAATATTAAAAGATTAGCAAAAAAAAAATAGAAAAATTGGACAATATTGGGGGCTGAGTAAACACAGCTCATTTTTTTGACATGAGATTTTCCAAAAAATAATTATCTCATATTTATCAAAAATATAAGTTTTTGAAATTTTGAAAAATGTGATGTTTCAAAAACATTAACATAATGGAGCAAAAAATCATTTTTTAATATTTAATTTGTTGATTTTTGTTATTATTTTGTTACAGCTTATAAAATAAAGCCGACTAGCCGAATTCTAAATTGGGCTTTATTTCGTTTGGAGTTATTTCACGTCACCTATTCACGTTAAAAAGTGTGTCAATATTCCATATTTGCATAATGTTGATGTTCTGTTGAAATCGTTGGACTTTTTATGAACAAGCAATTAGCTATCAACAATAAACTTGTACTTGATTTCACTGAACACACGACACTCGTTAAACAAAAGACGATGGGTGCCAAATCAAAATTCAACATTATATTTGAAGAACAATTAAGACATTCTAATTTAGCCTCAAAAAATTTGTCACGCCCAATAAATGCAATAGGTAGGTACCTACCTACATCAAAGATGTATAAAGATAAACCGCCAGAACTTTTTTTATTTTCCAGGTAAAAAAAAAACTGAAATTATCTTCTCAAAAAAAGCCAGGTATGTATTTTTCCAATGTTCAAAGTGATAATTATTATTTAAAAGAATTTTTTGTTCAGAACTATCTTCACTCACTGTGTCAACTTTAAGAAGACGTCATACCCATCACATCTTTTGATTCTGATGAATTCAACTGCCTGAGCACACATTTTCATATTTTTTCTCCAGAAATGACATAAAACAAAAAATTCTTTAAAATTAACAATTTCGATCTTAACCCAACCCATGACGACAACGGCGGCGGCGGCGATGAGAATTGTACACATAACCAAATGATTCTGAAGCGATGCTATCGTACCATTATTATGAATTTAACATGAGGACTGAATAATTCCATAAAAAATCAGTTGGAAACGCTTAAATTTTTTTTAAATGATTTATGACGGTTCCTTCTTGATAATCGAAATTTTATAACATCAACAATAATTAAATTAAAAATTAGTTCCTACTTAATTTCCGGTGGGTGAGCGAAGGGGTCGCGTGTTCATTATGGTCTTAATGGTTAGCAATACAACCGATCATCTTCAAAAAAAAAAAAATGTATTCACAGAAGCGTTTACCCAGCATCCCATCACACGCACGCCAACACACTCGAAAATACATCTTTTTTGGTTTTTTTTTTTTGGTGTTCAATCGTAGGTATATTATAGATAAGTGCTTGTTTATGGATTGTGTTGGTTTTCTTTTGAATTGAGTGTGTTTTGGAAAAATAAAAAAAAAAAAAATTACAAAACAAGACACAAATATCAATTAAGTTTGTTGTTTTGTTCTGCTTTAGGGTGATAAACATCCTATAAGCATATTGAGAAGTTGTTAAATTTTATTTTACGATGTTTTGGGTTTTTTTGT
This sequence comes from Syrphus vitripennis, assembly GCA_958431115.1. Classification (NCBI taxonomy): domain Eukaryota; kingdom Metazoa; phylum Arthropoda; class Insecta; order Diptera; family Syrphidae; genus Syrphus; species Syrphus vitripennis. Next base: position 18,900,271 of record OY288108.1, read on the forward strand.
TTAATGATCTTGTAACACGTTGAAATAATTTTAGTTTTTTTTTTAAGATAACAGTAATAATAACGAATTATTGATTATATTAATAAATTTTCATGGAATTTAAATAACCCTTTAACAATTGCTATTATACACCTTTTTATTTGTACCTACATCACAAAAGGTGTTTTTTTTTTGATTTTGGAAATTGTTAACACTTTTTTTCTTAGAAACATCGATAGAAATTATGTTTACCTACCTGACTAGGTATATTATGTAGGTTAATTTTTTTTTTTTGGATGAACATCAGGAATTTGTGGTTTTATAGTAATAAGTAAAGGCTGCCTTGTGTGGGCTGTTTAAATTCCAGTCAGCTCAGTAAAATGTATTTAAGAAAAATATAAAAAACAGTGAACCTATAACCATTCCATAATAATGAAATCAATAAGAAAGCCTTCTAAACTTAAAAGAGTACAATATTTATGTATAATTTGTTGTGGTTGATTAGGAATATTTTCAGGTCATTTAGTGACCCGCAACGTGCCTGATCTGGAAACTATAGATTGAAGAACTTGGCCAGACTGCTAGGAAAAGAGAGAAGTTCAACGTAGTTAGCAGCGTGATAAGCGTAACCACATCATCAACGCTTTGGCTACAGAAGTTGAAGAGACCGAACTACCAAAGACCTCACAGGTATCGACTGCTGACAACAATTTCTTGTAAAAGATAGAGACTAGTCACTGCTAGTTAAAGGGATTAGCTCAAAAGGTATAAGGTGCCCTATTTTATGGTCTTAAAACGCGTTTCTGACAGTGAAGGGAGTCCAACGCTCAATGATCCGTCTGAAGTAACCAAGCACTCACTGTATCCAAAGGAGAGAAGAGATTTTTTACCGTAACCATAGCACTGTAATACAAAAAGCGTTTGGAGTTGACGGTATTCCCGCAGAACTTTTACAAGCTGCGCCAGACAACTTCGAATTTTCTACTATGTACTCAGTCATTCAGAGAGTTTTGCTGAGGATTAAAAAAAAATGTTTGTGAAGGTCCCAAAGAAAGGAGACCTTGTGCAACTACAAAGCGATTTGCGTGCTACCCGGAAATACCCAAAATAATATCAAGAATCGTCTTGGAGCAAATACAATACCATCTCGAAAGCACGATACTCGACTCCGTATAAGATTAAGGATTTCGCACTAGACTTTTCTGTTTGAACCAAATAAGCAGCTTGCGGATCGTCATCGAACAGTGTCTTGAATATCGACAATTATATCAACGAAAAAACGAAAAAACGAAAATCAAAAATTCCAGTTCTATGGCTCACCATCATCATCGGCTGGACAACCGGGGTCCGGTCCTGGCCTCCTTCAACAAGTCTCTCTACCTATCCCGATATCGAGCTGACGCCAGCCAGTTGCGCATTCCAAGGCTTCGACGTAAACCAAGGAGCTACGCCATCTCTACAGAGTAAGCCTGGTCTACCACGCTGCCGACTACCGTAGAATGTACCACATATAAGACTTTCCAAGCCGGTTCCTCTTCGCTCATGCCAGGTGGCCTGCCCACCGGAGTCTCCCGAGCTTAATTTTTATCAATTTTTGTCACAATGTCTGCTTCAAGGTAGATTGCGTAGAATTCATGATAGTACCGTCTCCGGAATCGTCCTTCCGCGGCTAAGAGGTCGTTCTATGGCTATTACTGAAAAATGTTCATCAAAATTGTTGGAGTCGTTTTCCGAATAAAGGGCAGGTAGTTAACGTTATTTTTAGAGCTTAAAATTGCTAAATAACCTCAAAACCTTAAGTCTAAGGTTTTAGAATATCCCTCCAGTTGTAGGTCAGATCAATATCTCGAGCTCCATTTTTTTACGAATACAAGACTTTCCCCATTGTTCCTTTAGTCGCAAGTAAAAAATCAAAGATGTCGTAATGCATTATATCCCCTATCAAAAGTATATGTTTTTAGAAGGAACGTAAAACACAAGTATTTTGGATATCTATAGATATTTAAAAATAATGTTATACACCCAAGTCAAATATAATAAAAGGAATGCTATATAAATATAAAGTCACCCTACTCGTAAATTTTTCATTATAAATATTCAAAAAAAAACAGCTTACTACAAAAATAACAATAAATGAGACTAATAGGTATTTTGAATGAAAAGAAATAGACTTGGCATTATTTGACAGTGATAAAAACCAATTCATCACATTTTGTCTGGCTGTCATTGTCAGTGTCGTCTGAAAAAAAATTTCAATTTTTAATCAAATTGTAAAAAAATATAAAAATGTAGATAGGTTATATATTAATATAGCGGTATCTAGAGCATTTTACAAACAACCTTGAAATTTGGTTAAATGTGCACTGTTGACTGCCTACTCTACGATGGGCAAGAATTAGTTTTTGAATATGATGCTTCGTCATGTGCACTTCCCAAACATCCCAGAATTGGATTATTAAATTTTAGTCAAGTTTTTGAAAAATTACCGCTTTAGATTTGGATGTTCCTTGAAAGTTTTTTCTTCTTTTCTCCATCTCTGCAAGTTCTAGCAGTTCTAGAATCATTTTATTGGAAACACCCTGAATTTGTTAATATCTGTTTATTCCTACTTTAATCCCGCCCTCATTTAAAAGCTGTATTCTAGAAATTATTGAGCCTACAAAAAATATGTGGGGCTCAAATTGAAGAAAATTTAGCCATCGTGAAATCATACAACTAGTCCTTTGTGGCTTAAATCACCAATAACTGAAAAAATTACGCGATTTTTTCGAAAAGTTGGATTAAACTCCCAATATGAGATGAGGCTCAGTACACCGCTTTACCGCTTCTCCGTGGCTGGATGGAGTAAACTAGGTTCTCTGAAGAAATCCTAAACCGATGGAAATAGCGCTGTGATAAACGGCTCTGCTTCCAACGGTACCGGGCTGAAGCAAAATAGTATCACACACAGAGGGAGGTGGCAGATAGAATTGTTAAGATTATCTGTGTTTCGGTAGTATACCGGTAGCCAATCTTAACTCTAGGCACTCTTCCAATCTACAGTAGGCCAGGTGCATACTTACTCTGAGTCAGACCAGCGGCAACTATACGTCTTCCAAGGTACATAATACCAAACCTGCACCTAAGGACCTGTTCTTTAGTGACATACTAAGGGAAAGGATTGTTGCAGTCATCGACAGGAGTAATGCAAATTATTGGATCTCTCCTGATCAACGTTTGAAAGTTTTAGTGAAGCTCCTGGCTAGCTTCATGAGCTTAATACGGGAGCATCCCAGGACCACCACAAATCAAAGGCAATACAGGCTGGCACCAATCCAGAGATCAGAGATCACGCGATCTGTTAACTGGGAGAGGTCTGGCCCCGATCCCAATTGAACCATACAGCAATCCAAGCCCACCTACTCACAACCGGGTAGTCGCAAAGCTGGAGGATAGTTAGATTTGCTATTTTAGTGATCAACAAGGAATCTCAGAAGTCGTGTTCCAAGTCCATTCAATTTTGACGAGAATGAGACCAGACTTACAGAAGTTTCGTCTGGTCTTGTCCCGCGGCCAGCACTAATAATATTGTAAGTTAATTCTATTTTTAATAAAGCCATAAATCAAATTATTGAAGTTATTTAAAATCTTCTACTTTATTGCAAAGAATGAATTTCTTGACTGTCGTAAAGAAAACCTAATGAGCTATAATCTCTCTACTATCTAGCTAAGTCATTGTCTAAGTTTAATACCGACTTTATGCAAAATTCACTCAAATGGCTTTGGTTTAAATAAAATCTCAATAATATCTACATACGATATGAACAGTTTAAGCATCTTATGAATGATTTAGTACCTATACCTTCCAATATACTTAACCGCCTTTTGATCTCAAATGAACCTCTAATTCCATAAGAATAACAGCTAATCTCAATATTTGGAATAAGTCCAATCAACCAGATAATAACCCTTCACATCAGTAGTTGTGGCATCCCAGGTATACCTTACCTATTCTAAAAGACGGACAACTCCGAAAAGCACACACAAAACATTCCTGTGACAATGCGCCCATTAAACCCATTGTGGGAGTCACTTCAAAAAGATCACCCTTCATTTGAATGATAATGAAGTGATCTGCATAAAATATTCTATAATTTAATAGTTTTCCACATTTGAAAATGTGTCCGTCTTGGTTGTTCTCATATCAGAAGAACTGTCCGAATGTGCACTTCAGAATGATATATGAAGTGCAGGCATTATAATGAGCACCCAGAAACGAATAGTTAGTGTTTTCGTAACACACAAAGCCGAAGGTGAATTGGGTTGATTAGCATAACTATGGTGAAGTTGTTTACATTCAAAAAAATTATAATAGGTACCTATACTTAACCTACCTACAAAATGGTTCAAAAATTCGTCTCAAGTTGGATAGCATTAAATGGATTAAAAAAGGGCAAGAAACCAAAATGCTACTTGGTGAGAATTATTTTCTGAGTCATATTTTTTAATAAGGAGAAGAAAATAAATAAAACAAAATTAAGAAATTTTTAGAAAAAAAGTGATCAGGTTTGAAAAAATTAATGCAAATAAATGCATTTTCATTAAAAAAAAATCTTTTTGATTCAACATAAAACACTGTCTGAAATGAAGAAGATAATAAGCGCTGTTCCTCGGGACTAGATTCAAAGACTTTCCGGGCCATAACGTTGGAAAACTGCATCGGACTACATAACCCAGCCGTCTTTGTAGCTGAATCTTGACTCGTTTGAAAAGGTGATTGGCACTGTACAGCCCGTATAGTTCGTTCAGCTGTATCCATGTATCCATGAATGCAGACGGCCCCAAAAATCACTGGACGACTATTTCTTTCGAGGCATCCTAAAGTATTCTCATCTACCTTTCACAAGCTCCATACCTTTGAGCCATATAAAAGAACTGGGATCAAAGAAACAGCCAATCTTCATTTGATTGCAGCGCTGTCTGAATTAGCAGCGGTGCCTAGGCAAAGTCCTTAACGACTATGGTGATGTTCTGACCAAGATGTCATGTCGGTTTGATGGCAACACTTCTTTCAATTATGTCAATGTTATCGGCGTATCCGTCAAATGGACGGACTTGAATCCTTAAAATATTGTGCCTCCTTTGTTAAAGTAGGAGTCTTGCACTTTTCTTTTTAGAAGAATGTTAAAGAAGTTGCATAACAGTCCATCGCCTTGTCTAAAACCTTTTTTGCAAATGGATCGGTGAAATTTCTTCAGATGCTGATAGAGCAGTGTGCGTTCTCCATTGTCATTCTGCCCAAGCAGACAATAAGGGATGCCAATACTAAATATGAGTCTGTATACATGGCCTTAAAATCGGTAGTAGGTTTCGATTTGAAGTTCCTGGGCTTTTTCCAAGATCTGATGCAGTGTGAAAATTCGGTCTGTGGTAGACTTTCCTGTTCTGAAGCCGCACTGATATGAACCTCTCAGGTTACTAACGAATGTCTTCAGATGCTTACTCAGAGAGGATCTTGTAGACAATGTTAAGACGGCTGATACCTCTGTAGTTGGCGCAGTTCAGAGGGTATTCGTTGTTGAGATTTGAAGAAACAATGCTGAGCATGCTTCCTTCCGACCATGTTTTGTAGATGAGCTGCTACATACTTCCAACCAGTCATTACCTGCCACTTTGAACAATTTAGCAGTGAGATCATCAGCTCCACAAGCTTTTTTCGACTTGAGCTTGGATACTGCTGTCTTCACTTCGTCCAGGTCGAGTGGGCGGAATTTTTTGTCTACTAAATCACCTCTTCTTTTATCCAGCGGAGGAATTCCCTAGATGTAATCAGCGGTGGCGTCTATACAGTTCCAGTCAGGTTGCACTACTTATTGAACAACTTACCGAGCTACTACGATAGATTCAGAGCTCAGAACCCTCCAAGTTGGGAATCGTACTGTCGGGGTGACTTTCCGGTCTCGTAAAGCTATTTATTTACACCAAATAGCCTACAGATAATGTCGGATTTACTGATGATGAACCAAGCAAATGAAAAACCACAATGAATTTTAAATCTGTTCGTGGAATTTTAGACACCTTACAAGACCATGTGCAGCAAAACATCAAAATAGTAGCGGAAGCCCTAAACTGCTACAAAGCAGATATTACCAATATCCATGAAATGGAATGGGATGGACTGCAATTTCTGCTACGGCAATTGCTACAGGGAACAAAAGCAGCAACTGTTCGGATGTGGGTTTGTTGTTGAAACTACAATCAGACGAAAGAGTTATTCTCCGAGCTCCTCAACAAAACATATGAGCAGTGCCAGTATTATTAACACTGTCCAAGAAGATTTTAATGCCAAACTAGGAAGAGAGGACCTCTTTCGAGATATAATCGGAAGATACAGCCAACTACTCCGACAACGGATTCAGGGTACTGGAGTTCGCTATGGGATGACACATTCAGGTAGCTAATACGCACGCGCGCCGGGCGTTCCAGTATCCACAAGGGAACAACGAGATCTGCTGATGAATTAACCGTCAACTACATTACGTTCGATGTACGACCAATCTTCGGTATAGAGGATGTCCGAACTTTCCGAGGGTCTTACCACAAAAAATAAAACATTCAAAAACTTTTCAAAAATGTCGAAAAATATCAAAAAATAAACAATATTAATACAATCTCACTAACCAAATAAAAATTGCCGCCGGCAAAACTAAATTATATTTTTTTCGTAGTTCCAGTTCTTTTTTTTATCTGACAATTGAACCTGGGACTATCCGATTCCCAGGCGACTACTCTACCAACTAACTATCTGTCCCAATTCGCAATAGAGAAAAATGGATATTTTTATGCGGCTTAACTTTATAAAGCCCAAAACAACTTTGAATAATTCCCCCATGTAGAAATGATTTTATATGTTAAATAGATCCAATTAGTAGTTAAGCTCAACGATGTAAATTTTCAAAAAAAGAAGAAAATCTTATCATAAAATTAAACCGTTTTTAATTTTATTATAATTTCACATCAAAATCAATTCAAATAAGCCACTCATAAACTTCAATTCAATTCTGTTTATTTAAATGATCAAATTTTCTAAAAAAAAAGAAAAAACACATTTTACCTGTGGGCAATTATAAAAAAAAAAAACCTACATCCAGCCAATCCATAAAATATAAACAAATCTGACTGAACACTGAACAACTAGACTGGCAGGTTGTTAAAATAAATAATGCATAAATAAGATACAAAACCGCACGCCTACAGAAAGTTGATTGAATATTTCAGCATTATAATGCAAGAAGCAAGAACATTGGACATCGCACGCTGGAACGCCGCCGCGCCGCTGCCCTGACTCAAGACCGACCGAGAGAGAGAGTATAGCCTCCATGTTCAACATTAATGATGGAGGGAGACTCAATCGAATCCAAATGGGATGAAAAAGATTTTTATCGTTCGTTAGTGAAGTTTACTTTGCGAGTTTTGTATGTCACCTATTCAGCTACACAGAGCCTAAGAGACGGCTAATAGATGCACCTGGATGTACAATTATAATACCATGGGCTGATTTTCTAGACAGGTGGGTATGGGGATACCAACCTACCCACCTCTGCTCTAGGAATTTTGCATGGAAAAAAATGTTCAACAAAAAGAAACAGGAAACTCTCTTTTTTTTTTAAGTCTGTCATTAAAAATATGAACTGGCTTCAATATGTGAAGAATTAAGATTACGAGGCCATTAGCATTTAGTTGTCTCAGAGATTCTAATTTTTAAGTCCAAAGTAATTTACGGGTTTGAATATAAACGGATTTATGAGTGCGGTAGAATTTGATATAAATTTTTTTATTACTCATAAAAATGAAGGAAAAAAAACACAAATTTTAATTTATAGTGACTATCCGGATGCAGATGTTGGGTTTGAGATAAAATTATTGTCAAAGAGGCTTGTTGTTTGGTGATGAGGATTAGCTTTTTTTTATGCAACATAAAAATGTCATCGGGCTTTTCAAAAATCGGATTTTGATTAATTTCTTTTTTTTTCGATTTGAGTTTCTCTTAATTAAAATATAATTATATGTAAAATAATCATTCCTATGCAAATGTAGGTATAAGCAGTCGGTTTAATTCCCAGATTTCCCTATTTCGTTGTGGAGATAGTTTACACACAAATTTAGTAGGATTATCCCGGCCTTTTATTCATTCTGTAAGCAAATAATCGCCAGACCCAAACCATCAGGTGATATCGTTTCAACGAATGATTATTATTTCCGATGCTAAATGGGTGTGTCTGTTTGGAGGTAAAGTTATTTTTTGAGCTGAATAAAAAATCGAAAAACATATCTTGGAGATTTTGTGGCCCAACTAAACTTCATGCGAAAATAGGTCAGGAGCCCATTACTTATTCATACGAAAGCATACGTGGCAGTGACTTTGCCAATAAAGTCTTCGAAATGAAAACAATACTGGTTTTCGAGTCAAGCAACTCAGACTTAAGGACCTTATAAGTCCGCAAGTATCGATGTAACAAGTGAATAAGTTTGCACACATAAAGTGCTCGTTGTGAGGTAGTAGTTGGATGTTCACTTATGACGTCTCTATTGTCAGCAATGAATTACTTTACCTTCCACTCATCATCAAAGTTAAAGTTGAGTACTGTAGTAAAAAGCAAAGGGGTCAAGGCTCTACCCTGGTGTACACCTATACTGTACGTACTTTTTTTTGACTTTCTAGAACCTTCCCGTGGACTTTGCACATCAAATCTATAGTACTCTCAATCTCATGGCCACGTTCAACACAGCTGTGTTTTGTGGTCGTTTGAGGGCGCACTTGTATATAAACAGAAACAGTAACCAGAAAATTAGTTAGGTGTGTGGTCGATGGGGGGCCGACGTTCATAGGAGTACCTACTATGCAAAATTTATATACAATGCCCGTGGATAATCACGGCACGTAGATTTGTTGAATTTCTTGTTGTCTTGGGGAAATCCATATCCATACCAGATCTCTAGTCTAGTTTTTCTTTATTTCTTCAGAGCAGAGCCTGAACTGTCAAAAAAAATCGTATTTCTTTTTTCGCTCAGAACGTTCAGAGCTCCAATTTTATGTTTCTTTTTTCGCTCTGAACGTTTTCAGAGCGTGTTTTATGATCTCAGAATAAAAGAATAGAGCAGACGGAGTTCAAAAGCTGAACACGGAAAAAAATCTCCAAACCCAAAAAATGGCGGATGAAAACAGGAAAATGACAACTGTCAATGACAAATGAAAAAGGCGACAGCTGGTGAAGTGTGTTTCTTAAATAAATCGGAACACTCAGAACAGAGCACTTTCAGTTCAGAGATGGTTTAGAGTGAGCTCGGAGTGTTCAAAGCTCTATTCAGAACTAATAAATAAAAACGCCCATTAATGCTACGATAGTGAACTAGTGTTTGAACTTAACACACCCATGTATGTATTTCGCTATTTACTGTGGGTTTACACTTTGGTATATGAAAAACATAGTATACTATCATGGTGGAAGTCAAATGGGGCGATATCTAAAAAGTTACTCATTTTTTTTTTTGCGGAGAGCTTCTGGCGGCTTAAATCGATATTTATTGATATTTTTTGCCTATGGCAATCATAATAATAGTGACTCCCAATTTCCGTGCTTGAAAGATTCCCTAAATCAAATTCTACGCCTTCAAAATATGGAGCGCCACCACAAGGGTCGGGGCAGCATTAAAAAATACTCGCCATGAGAGAACTATGTTTTTCAAATACAAAAGGTTTAGAATGTACGTATACAGTATACACAGTCCATCGCAGTACTTGGTACAGAATAAAACAGATATTTGAAATACAAGACACAAAAAAAAATTAGAAATACAAAATATTTTATTAATTTTTGAACATGAAAATGAAAGAAGAAATATAAAATTAAAGTGAAATAAAATCATTTTTAAATAAGAACCAAAAAATGTACCTGTATTGGCTCCTAGATTTCGAAGATTAATTGTTTCATACGAGGGAAGTAAAGTTTTGAGGAATTGTGTTTGCCTTTTGATCACTGATGCCGTTATGATCCACTGATGATACCTACTGATGATGTACAAGTACATAGGTACTCATTAGAAGTAAATAAATTTTTTAATTAAAAAGAAATTCCGAAAATAAAGAATAACTCAAGTTTTAAAACTGGCAACAAGACTAGACTGTTGATAAGTCTCGTCTCTGTCTCATCAGAAATGTCTTGTTTCGGCCTCGTCCTGGTTGTACAATATTATTTGCTTGAGTATATTTTAGAGATAATTGAACCCTTTATCCCATTCCACAAAAAAAAAAGTGGAAAAATGATTCTATGACCATTCCTCGGTAAAACAATTTCGTTATTTTTTAGTGAAAGGAATGTTTTCATCTAAATCTCACTTTCTCCTGATGGTGTATCAACATCAAATCCTTTTAAACAAAAATGAATTTTAAGAATTTGTTTCCCCTATAAACACATCTAATATTATATAAAGTGGGTAGGGTACATGATTTGACCCATAAGCATTTGCGGAAATAAAACTCTGTCTTACATCAAAACCCAAATCATGGAAACAAGCAATCTCATCTAATCGTTTCTCCTCTCCCGATATATATTGTTCTTACCATAATCCAAAACGAATTATGTTTATTGCCACACATTCGAAATATGTTTACCTTTTTTTTTGTGTTTGTTTTGTTTTGAGTCCACCCTCATAAACTCTCACACTCCAGATTCGTCCATTCACCACACACAATTCTTTACCAGAAAAACCATATTCAATAAATCTACCAGTTAAGACAACGGAAACCGAAAGGAAGATCCTAGTTGTGAAAAACAAATTCATTCTCATAACCATAACACTAATGATTATAATAATTTTATTATTAGGAGGCATTCCATAAAGGGTACCGTCTTCTTTAGAAATGTGTTAGGTATATCGTCCTAATGCTTATCTATTTACAAACCTATAGAAAGGGAAAACCCACTTAAAGGTACCTCAAGCTGATGGCTATGGTAGAGAACGCTGGCTGGGAATATGAAGAAGTGGAAAGTTAAATCGGATTGGAAACTCTTGAGAACCTCTGCCATCCATGTTTAATAATGGGGCATTGTGTGGGAATGATTTGTATCTTTTGCGATTAAAGTCATAAAATTACAGCCACCAACAACATCCATTGGTATAGAGAGTGGGTAGTTTCATAAAATTTATTATACAAAATGGGTCAAGCTGAGAGCACTCCATCAATGCCACACAATCATAAACATCTGACTCGACCGGCATCGGTATCGGCATCAGAGCACTCACAAAATATAATATGGGACAACAGTGTAGCTATATTGATATTGGAAAAAAATATAGAGGTGCCTTTTCTATCAATCATCTCAATCGGGATTCCGTATTTTTGTTGATTCGAACTCTCTGACTGACACTCAATATCCATTATCCTTTTGGACACTGATAGTGACATCCTAGTTGAATGTTCTAGTGGGTTATTTCGATCACATCATTGTGTATTGATATATCTATTACTTTTGGAGTTATGAATCTTCAGCACAATAAAACAAGATGTTCACAAAAGTACCTTTTTTTGGTCGATCATTTTTTTATTGTAAAACGAAATAATTTACGGTTATTAAATATTTATGTATGTATTTAGGAGCGTTCATGAGATATTGCAAATCAAAAAAGAAAAACTAAAAATATGCTTTAAAGCTATAACTATGTTAATTTGAAATTCTATTTGTATCTGAAATTTAATGTGTGACACCTGATTAAAAGATTCTTTCCTAATATCTTACAGTGGAACTCATTCATCAAAATATGTTCAAAGCTGTAAGAAACTTCCAATTTTAGCCCAAATTATTCAAGCTCAAAATTATCTATTTTAAGGTGGAGTAGGGAGCATCCATCCACTTTTTACAAATCGGTTTCGGATATTAGTGGCATCATTCAGAATCAGAATAAGGAAAAATAATATTAAAAAACGTATGAAACACAATGTTATGCTATTGATTTGTTTTTAAAGCCAAGTCTACATCCTTTTATTCACTTCATTAATTAAGTTGTATTAGTGCACAGTTTTATAAATTAAAACTCAAATTTTTTTTGGTTTATCTGAAATACAAATTTTTGTTTTCAATATTCAATTTAAAATGAAAAACTGACAACCAGATAGTTAAGGACTTATACATTCAATGAACCCTTTAGTAAACTTCAAACTTATAAGTCTAAAACAATATTTAAGTCTAAGTTATTGAAAAATAAAAAAATTTTAAAAAAAAATTAAAGCTGGTTTCAGACACTTTAAATTTATACATCGTAAAGGTTATTTTTGTTTATATTTTTGGAAAAAAAGCAACTTTTAATTCTTTTTCATAAAAAAAAATTCCAGGTAGGTATTATTTTTTAACAGTTTTCGATTTTTATTTTTTGAAAGATTATTCTATGGAACTTCAAATTTAAAAAAAATTAAAAACAAAATTTTTTTGGATTGAAATTTTTGAAAAAAAAAACATGTTTAAACATTTTTACTTGCGACTGTATGTACTACGGGGCAAGTTTTGGATTCGTGCAAAAAATCGGACTCGAGATATTAATCAGACCTAACAATTCTGTCTGTCTATCTGTCTGTACCTCGACCTACAGCCTAAGCTACTGAAGCGATTTTCTTCAAACTTTGGACAAAAGGTTTTGGGGAAATTGCCTAGAGGGTAAATCAAGTTTTTTTTTAACTCCACTCCAAAACGGTACCTGTCATAGTACCGTAAAGAAAAAGCATTTTTATCTCGAAAATGGCTGTAACGAACGATTTTAATGAAATTTTTTAAATCGGGTTTGTCAAGTAACCTTAATAATTTAGTCTAAAAATGCTTTTGAAAAATCGTTATTAACGGTATTTGAAATAGAACCGGATTTTTTGTTTTCGGTTTTCTTCTAAACTATAGGACAGATTTCGATAAAAAATTTTTTTAAAGAAGGCCCTATATAATCTTAATAATATTGCATATCAACATTTTCAAAAAAATATTTTTTGGTATAAAAAATTTTTTTTTTGAAAACTCAATATTTTGAAAACTAATAAATAGCTATTTTGTTTTTAAAATTTGTTTTTAAGTGTATGTCATCAAATACATAAAATGTGCATACCAACTATTATTTATAAAAATATTTAAAAAAATTATATACATATGTACATACGAGTACATGCATAAGTATATAAAAAAATATTTTTTGAAAAAACAGCTCTAACGATTTTTGAAATTTTTTTTTTTAATTTTGTATTTTCATGTTACATGAGATGGCATCTTCAGTTTTAAGATAAAACTTCTTTTTTGGCTTATTTTATCAATTCAAATAATGAATTTCAGGGTTTTTTTTCACATTTTTACTTGTGACTATAAATCGATAGTAGGTAGTCGGGTAATATTGTATTTTTTGGATTAGACTGTAAAACCATGATGTTATCGCATAAAGGAGCAAGTACGTTCGACCCAGTAATGCATTTTATTTATTACAGTTTCTGATATTTTTATTTTAGTTTTTAGGATTAGCCTTAGAAATTTCAAATATTCAGCTTATAAGTAGGTAAATTTAGTTGAAGATTAAAAAAAATTACTTCAATATTCCAACAGTTTTTGATTTTCATCTATTTAAAGTTCGTTTCAGAAACTTCATGTTTAGATATATGTACAATGTACATATGTACATACATACGTACATCGCATAAATTATTTACTTTGAGAATTTTTTTAAAATATTATGATTATTATCTTTTGAACTTTAAATTTACTATTTCGTAAATGTGGACGAACATTTTTTTTTTTTTTTTTTGAATTTTTGAGAAAAAAACTAATTTTTAATTTTGGTTTTTGATTTTTAATACTTTCTAACAACCTTTACATCACTCAGTGTATCGAAATATATTTAATTAATTGTTCACTTAATAATTTTAAATTAAATTTAATTTAAAAACTATAATATTAAAAGTTTTATCAAAAGTTTAAAATAAATTAAAATTTCTGTGAACTAAAGAAGCTTTTCTAATTCTTGTTAAAGATTTCTTCTAATTACATAAAAAATAAATGTAGAATTATGTAAGTAAGTGTAACGTAGAATAATGTTTCAATTTATTATTTCAATAATATTATACTGTCACAGAATTGGATATAGGATTCTTAACCTTACCCTCATATACCATTTGGAGTGAAGATATTTGATACTAAGCTCCCATATAAAAATGAATCTGTGACATAAATACCAGTCGCAGACAGCCAGCGATAAGATGCTTTTCCATCTGCCAATGTGTGTTTGTAAAGATCTATGCTAATTTGCGATTCCCTTGGAGTGTTGTTTTTACTTTTTAAATGGATTCGATCTTTGCGTTCAGAGAGTTCACGCACTCGACCGTCGGCGGCGTCGTGTCGGTCATTGTGTCGCCTCGTCTTGGCTTTGCATCGGAATTGCATCGCATCACATCGGCATCGGCTTGAAATGGCACATTCTAAACGCAGCACTTTTACCAACTATACTCCATGTCAGAACAGATGCAAGTCTTCTTCGGATATTGTGCTTTGTTGCATTGGATAGTGCGGATAGCTGGATATAGACTGATTCAGATTTCAGCATTATATGCAATATACAAGAAGAAACAGAAAAGGCACAAAATAAAAACACTCCCTGTGGAATGGAATGACTATAAAATTGACTGCTGTGTCGGCTTTTTATAGGCAGGCCATGGTTAATTGACTGGATCCAAGCACGGACGACTTCGTGCTCCTTGGGGCTTCTTGATGCACAGCAGAAGGATGATGACGGAATGAGTGACAAACAGAGTCATTGTGTCTGGGATGGGTGTTGGTGGATAGAAAATTGATTGACTGTTTATGATTTAGCTTTAAAAGGGGTTTTTATTATAACTTTTTTCATTTTCATTTTACGATGATAAATAAGTGCACGTCCATTCATTCATTCATGCGATATGCGTATAGCGTGTATGCTATTTTAAAATATAAATAGACAGAGTGCTACTGTAAGAGAATTTTGACAAGAATGTTGAAACGCTTAAATAAATTGGAAGGCATTCTTGAGTTTTATTAACCTAATTGAAATTATGTCAAATCATAAATTAATACGCATTGCAAAAAGGGGGAATATTAAAACCATCCGTCAACAGTCATCGTAATGCATCTGGTTTTTTACATGGCTGAGTTCTATACAACTTAAAGACGGGGATCTTAGCATTTCATATGTCGTATTCGCATAAGTATACAGATGTTTTAGTATCTGAAAGGTTGTTAATCAATTTAAAAAAAAAATCTAATGTCCCACAAGGTAGTCATCTGGAACCTAGTTTGTTTTTACCTATAGTGTTAAATAACGTTGAGTCTGTTGATGAAACATACTGAACTCTTTATACTAACGTGGAATTTAAGAGCACTTTCTTCACCTAACGATCTCTCTACACAATACATTTGTCGGCGTGACTGTGACTATGTCTTCTACACTCCTTGTTTCACAGGAAACTGTACTGTACTGTACTGTACATACATTATCTTTGATTTCTTTCAAAGTTTCCCTTTGAAGTAGTAAATCATTTAGCTTAATCGTTCTACGCATTGTGTTGTCTGTGACGCTCCCAAGTAACCCATGAAATTTATTGAACTTCATGATTTCAGAACAGTGAAATAAATGTCAATTCTGATCGCTGGGAATTTAATCTATTTAATTTTTGTTGTTAAAAATCACGATAATTTTACATCATGTACAAATTGTGTCATTTTAAAAGCCCCAATTCAGACCAAAATTCAAATTTGATGACGTGTTCGACTCCATGCAAGAATTGTTTGATGCCCTGTCCGACTCCATGCAAGAATTGCTTGTCATTCTCCTTACACTGAAATTTTCATTACGAGTGAAGGAAGACATTCTGAGTTAAGTCAACTAACTCAGCTTATTGACGATCCAACTCGAATTCCTGACGTTGATGTCAAAGCGCCAACACCCTGGACCTTATTATTATATCTGATCTTAATAAATACCTTGATGTTAGTGTATTGCCAGTTACCACCCCTGAGCAAATCGAATCATTGTTCTTATGCTTATTTCTCGCCCCATCGACTGGGACGATCTCAACCCTTTCTTCAGGAACTTTAACAGCTTACAACTAAAAAAAAACCAGAACAAGTTCCAACAAGCTAGAAGGACATACAATGAAGCAATCTTGCATGACCAACAGTTTTGGCAAAAAATTTCGTTTTCAATGACACTTCTGCTGCCAACTCACTAAAAAACTTATCTTACCGTTACGGTACTGTCATGTACAAAAAAGATGCTTTGGGAACCATCGCCAATGCGCAAAAACTCTTGGATAAAGCAAAAGCAACGACATCTGCATTTAATTGTCCTCAGAAATGGGGCAGTCCAAAACCTGGTAGCCTTGTGACGTTTTCTAAGTGTGAAGCAGTAAATTGGCAAAGTTGTGGTCCCAGCCAAGAGGATGAGAACCTGGATCATGACAATAGTTGGTCATGATTTTTTGTGGAAAATAAAATTTCCTTCGAATATACTATTTTTGCCCAGGTAATGTAAACCTACCATTGAACCTGTCAAGCTCTCAAAAATAGAGGCTAAATTTTGCATCGTTGCTATATTTCGAGCTACTTCTTGAAACATAAACCGCCTTAAAATTTAAGTGATTAAAACACAGGCGCCCCGTCATTTTAAGGGGAGCCAAGATCTCTGACAGAAAAAAAATCAAGAAAGCCCAGCCCATTGCCAAGACTATAAATTGGACTTTGATCCCTATAGAACTGTTATCATCACATAAGATTTAATTTGCCAAACTAATTCATTGTATCTTCCATTTTTAAAAGCTTTGAAAATAGCCCCACCTTTGTTCTGTTAAAGGTTTACAGCAAAGAGAAACTCGAGATTTTTCTGCCTCATAACTCAATAGGTATAGGATTCTTTTGTGTACATCTTTGAAAGCCCCTTAAATTTCCTCCATCTTATCAACATCAAAGCCACTGGGACAAAAGACAAAGAAAATAACACAAAAAATATGGTTGTCATTAAAAGCAAATTAGTCAGGGCTCAATCTCCAATCTTCTCATTAACCTTTGACTGAACGAAACGAAAACTTCTACTTCGTCTCACAATGATTTTGTGAGACCCATCAAATGAAATACTGTCAAACTGCATCGAACAAAAGCAATGCATCTCCCAAAAAAAAAAAGAATCTTCCAAATAAAAACACCCACCCCATGTTTTCCAAAAATTCCGTGTCTAATCATTGGTTTGAGCGTGATGTATTGAACTGAATTTATGCCCTGCCATCCTGGAAGATAAGTTGGGCCCGAAATCGTTGTTTAATTGTGTCACACTGCATCAGACATCACCTTCTAGTGATTTTGTGCGTTTTTTAGTCGCACAATGAAACCAAGTAATTTTAAGAGCGACAGTATTTTACGCCGCACACCATTGATTGCTTATATGCGTGGTATAGACATCTCTTCAGGAGTTGGGAGCATTTTGAGCATAATACCATACACAACACATCCTCCAGTCTATGGGGCCCACTTTGGTATCAATTATACCCATCAGCCATCCGTCTTTTATACTTCATCACTTGGAAATCCGTTAAATTAGGAAGGTACTCTTCAGATTTTCCACGGCTTTGATAAGCGGAAGACACATTGCCGTATCGGGTGAACATAAATTGCTGCATTTGGTGTGTATGCTGAAGGTTTATACCTACACTACATAGATGTCATTGGTGTCTATAGCTGAGAGACGCCATGCGCCATCCCACCTGATAGTTTCCCGAGTACGTTTAGTGGTTTTTTCTGTCAATATAATAGTTGGGAACAAAATAGAAACACTCTGACGTCTATGGCATACATTAGCAGTTTCTATTATGAACTGCTTCCCAGTGTGACAATAGAATCGAATTACAAAATTGTTCGCTTCCTGCATGCGCCGCTATACAATATGTTCGTTGTCGTACGTTGCGCGTCGGTCGTCGCATGCTGTCAAAATCACTGATCAAACATGGGTGGTCTATTGGATGGAAATTGATTTTTATTGCCACCCGCACTGCACGTGTGACGTTTGTGTCATCTAGGAGGGTTGGAAACTTGAACATAAATCATAAATACCTGCGTGAACAAGCCAACAAGATCGGTATTGAGGCAATAAAATCTCAACGGGGCCATATTGGTTTCGTTTCGTGTAGATATACTGCGCGTCGATCAAAACGATGGTTTTGTGTTTATGCACAATGTCAGTTTGACATTGATAGGCACAGCGTGTGCGAGGTAATTGTTTGGAAATTTTCGTATTAGGCATTGTTTGACGTTATGTGTCAAACAATCTCAAAAGGTAGGGTCGTCCAATCGTTTGTGTACATATAGGATGGATCGGTAACCTGACAAGGAATCGGATCGGTGGATTTAATAATGTGGCATTGCGTGTGGTATATGGGTAAGGGAAAACACATAAAATGTGGCTAATGGAAATGAGCTGAAAAGGTTTTGTTTTTTATTGCTCTTTAAAATGAATTTGGTATAATATTCAATTTCAAAAACCATTTATGGTTAACACGTCGCCGTTTGATTTACACCAAAATCAGAGCCGTGTATAGCTACTGTTCTTAATTTTGAGGATATAAGACGGCGTAAACGAAGATATATCTGCAGTAATGGTTGGCGTTTAGCCTGACTGAGTCTGTATAGGATAGGAGCTAAGGGGACTGCTTCAACATTGATTGTTGATCTTCCTAGGACTGGAAATTTGATAGATTTTGATTTTTCTAATATCACTAAGTCTCGTCTTGGTCTTCTCTTGGTACCAACTCAGAAATGTTCCGATTAAGTCTTTTTTGTGAAAAAATGTGAAACATCCACTTTTTGGAACGAAATTCCTTACTGGAAACACCCCCGAGTCTCTCGGCAAGTCTAACTACAATAATTACAGTCTCGTGTCGGAAGTTCCAAAGCTAATCCGTACTGCCGTATTCATTTTTAGATAAACGATTTCAACTTCTCGTTTCTCCAGTGTTGTCACTTGTTATGAAGATCAATGATACTATGAGGGATTAATCATACGTCGTCCTCAGAGTTCAGGTTTCTCAAGTATAAATGCAGAATGCAGAGTCCACTGAATTCTTTATTTTCACTCCACAAATCTGCTTGCAGTATTGCTTGCGTGTAAAATTTTTGGTGAGAACTTGAACCAAGATTAAACTACTGGAACTAATTGTTTTATCTTCAAAATGCAATTTTGTAAGACTTGCTTCTCTGTCAAGACTTTCGGTAAATTTTCTATCAACAAATTTGGCATATAGAGGATGGGTTGTTAAAGCTTAATACAGAGTCACTAAGTGCAAAAGATTTTACAGACTTAGAAACTGTTGATTTCTGGAAGAAATGAGAATATGATTGAAAGAAGTGTTTCCCAAAAACAGCGTTATGATTTATTTGACGATTAACATTTTTAAAGACCTATGGAAACAGTTACTAAAGTCGTATGATTAACGGTTTTTTTAAATATGAGTTCTATGGTAGATGGCAGCGTGGTAGACCATGCTTGCGCTGGAGAGATGGCGTAGACCAGGACGCCCGAAGCCTTGGGGTGCGCAACTGGATGGCGTCGGCTCAAGACCGGGATAGGTGGAGAGACTTGTTGAAGGAGGCCAGGACCGGACCCCAGTTGTCGAGCCGATGATGATGATGAAAATATGGGTTCAAACTCATTTTTTCAAAACGGTGACCAACGCAATATTTATAGTACTTTACAAATGTAGCTTCTTTCGAATATGTAAAACTTGAATGCCTCTGGGTTGTCTGAGATATTGAAGTATTACGAATGTCTAGCGTTATAAATTCCATTTCAATTTTCCAACTCTCGATTTCCATCTATTTTGTTTCCCTTACAGAAATTCATCTAGTTTACTTTTCAACACCTGCTGATTTCCCAATTAAGTTTTAGCAGTTCATCAAGAATATTCCAATTTCCTTCCTCTTCCTTCGTATCTGACCGCCACAGCACCGCCAGAACCCAACAAAGTTTCCGTTTCCAAATGAAATCAATTAAACCGAGACCACACACTACATCGAAAGCCAAAACAGTTGGCAAATGTTCTATTCCAATGAATCAAACGTTAATACAATCGCATCGCATCTTCATGTCAATGATCCCAAATATAGAATCGACGAACAACAAGAAAAAAAACTTCGAAACGAAAACATCATTTGTACATCATCTGCGCTTACCGCATTCAATTAAACGATAATATGCATGCATACATAATTCGAAGACCATAGGTTTAGGTTGGCTATATACCATACCGCGCCTTTTGCCTCAAACTGCTCCACCACGACCCCGACATAGTCAATAAATTCTACTTTGAGATGTTCCTTATAATCCTACCTCCGTCCGTCGTCGCGTCGCCTTCGTCATCGTTCTTGTTCATCTGACGCGAGCAATGATGGTCGTCCACCCGCCACAACCAACAATCGTGATGTTAATGAAACATTTAATGGAAAACCGCTACAGCATCTTACCCTCTCTGCTTATAGATTTCCATTTTGGGGTTACAATGAATAGATAGGGCTAAGCGTTTTTGGGGGAATCCGAATCATCCCACTTGTGTTTTGTGGCCAGAACTATTATACAACCCATCATCTGGAACATGACAATATTTTGGAATTATTTCAATTGTGATTGTGACATGATGTCGTGTCTCACTGATAACTTGATCAACATGCAACAGATCAGTGGATCCAGTGGGATTTGATCTAATTATAGCCCAGGAATTAGGGAACCATATGGAAATTAGAGTTTGTGTTTATCATTAATTTGAGGCTTACCATCCGAGGATATGGATGTTGGATGTGTTATTTGAGACTTGAGAGTTGGAAATAAAATGTTCAGGTAAGGTAATCGGGAAAGGGCGGGCAGATAGATGAAAATATTGTATGTTTATGTTTGGAATTGCTTCATGTTTAGGGAGTTTGAATATTTAAAGTATTAGGGAATGAAATGTGTTGGGGCTTATTTATGTTATAGACAGTAATTAGGTACCTATAAACTTTGGATCCTTTAGTTTTTATGTGTTTTATGGTGACCGTGAGACGGGTTTTGATAGAAGAAACATTAAACGTGATGCACAGGGTGAATCAAGCAGAGGCGGTCTAGTGTTTGGACTAGACTAGACTAGACTAGACGACTCTTCAACGCATATACAAGCGGAGTGCCAGATTTCAAAAAAAAAATTATATAAAAAGAATTCTACAATTTCTTATCAAAATGTATACAAAGCGCATGATGGGAAATGCAAGATTTACAAGACAAAATCTTCTCTTAAGTTTACATAACCATTTCGTTGTACGATATTATCAACGTGACTTTTGCTGGCCACGAGCATTTCTCTTTAAAATGAGTTGGACATTACGCTTTGAGCGCCCTCTGCATCTAAGCCACAGATCAGATCAGGGTTATCAAATCTGGCAATTTAACACATCACTCGGTGAAATCGGTTTTAAGGGACGCTCAAACCAAATCAGAGGAGCAGGAGGAGACATATTTCTCACATCGCTGTTAGCAGAATTTTTGGCGACGAAAAATAATATTGGAGACACTCCACAAAAGGTGGCCTATAATGCGCATACCGAGGACTGAAAGCTGTCCTGTTCCTTCGATGCAAGTGTCGCTAATTTATTATGGATTTTAGGATAATGCTTTCGAGATCCAAATCTTACATCCAAAGAAATAGAACGTAAAACGAATATAGATCTCTAGGAGTACTTTACAGTGTACACAGCAAAGCTAACAGACAAGAAGTTTCAGACAACACGTCGTTGATGAAAATTTCAAATAGAGTTGAAGACATAACGGAACCCTGTGGTACATCAGCATGTATTTTGTGGATATCAGGAAAATGCAATTTCTATTGAGCGGCCCAGAAGGTAATGTACCCGTTTTCTGTTTCCAGTTTCCAGTTTCTGGCAAGAGGCAATAAAAAAATATTTCTGTTTTAATATAGACGAGGCTAGGAATGGAACCAAGACCACGGGCATGACAGTCCTTCTTACTGATCATTATGCAACAGGCTGCAAAACTTCTCTCAACCTATGTAGTCACCTTTTTATTGGTCGCACCGTTCTCATTCCGTGGATAGTCAATAATCATGTTCGTATACTGAAATATGCATCATTATCGAGGAAGCATAGTGACCAGTTAAAGCCTCGAAAAAACCTATTGACATAGTTCCAGTTGCTTTTCTTGTAGTTTCTTGTAGTAGTGATAAACTGATAACACACTAATAGAGTGGGTTGGAGTCAAATTTTTTTATTTTTCAAATGTTACGTTTTTATTATTTATATTTTCAAAATTGTTGACTACTAAATTTTCAAAAATTTCAATTTTTGAGTTTCAAATCTCCGGTTTCCAAAGTAAAAAATGATAAGACCCAACCTCCTCTATAACAAATGCAATTCGATTTTTGTCCACAATTTTTTTTTTTTTTATTTTCTGGTGAAATTCCTTTTATTTTAATTGTTTGTTGCTTAACTGTTCTTCATTATTCCGAAATTCTATAGGAAAGCAGGTATAAATAGATAGGGGCGCAATCGTTTTACGGATCTTTTGTATACCTTCGTCAAGGTACACAAACTGAAGTAGCTCCTTGCGGGTATATCTACGTTCTGTGTTTGAGCTGTGAACTATGTAAACAAAAAAAGGCAGATTGTGCGTTGAAAGATGATTTTGCTGATCGCTGAGGGTAAAATTTCCACAAGCCCAGCCATCACCATCACCAGAGCACCCAGGAGCAGCAGCAACAGCAACAGCAGCACAGCCATCCAAATCCAAGAGTTGCATCAACATCATCTCCAACATCACATACACAGTACACAGTATCATCTGCATCACCGACATTGCGTTAAAACTCGAAACAGCATTGTTTACTTCACGGTTCATATGCGTAGTTCCAGAAATAGATTCGAATTGGAATCGCTTCACCTTTTTCCGCATCGCTTCATCTTCCAGTATTGTATATTATGGGATATAAATGCCTCCGTGCGATGTTGGATTTGTGGAGGAGGATGCTGCGTTCAACGTCGTTGATGTCGTTGTCGAAGTCGGATCTGCTTCAAATCGGCAAAAGAGTGTTTACGAAAAGATGTGCTGCACAGCACTTTATTGAACCGGGAGATACATTTGGAAATTGATTCTTTTTGTGTTTACAATCTGCCTAATGAATGTATAATGCCTTGAGAAATTGTAGGTTTTGGTGTTTGATTGTTTCCAAATTTCCCTAAATATGAGGGAGCACTACAACTGGCCGCAGCCAGTAATAGGAGCAAATGTTGGACAAGCAAATGAAATGAAAAACTTGATTGGCTTGCAAAATTTCTCTTAACTGACCTCCATTTCGGGAAAATACAATTCGGTTTCATTGAAAAGTAAACATTGGATGACCCCTAAAACCATCGAAATTCGACCATTGTTGAATTCTTTATGACTTGGTGAAGTTACAAAAAATTTCTTAAAGATGATATTATGTCAAAAATGAGTGTAATTTATATTCTGCGATAGCTTACACATTTTTATTTAATTTCCAAAAATGAAAGAGATTTTAAATCACCAGGAAAGTGAGTCCAACGCCCAATAATACGTCTGAAGTAACAGTTGCTCGAATACGCACTGTAATACAGTTGAGAAAAAATCCTTACCGCAACCAATGCACTGAGGAACAACAACGAGTTCATCATCAGACAGTGCCTTGAATATCAATCACCATTTCACCTGCTGTCCATCGACTTCGACAGTGTCATTTAGGCAGAAGGGGCATCCCAGATAAATTGATGGATCCAAATGTCACCTTCTGCGTAATAGTAAGTTGTCAAAGGAATTTAAAATTCAAGGTGGGGTTAAACAAGGCTGTATACTGTCACCAATATTGTTCCTATTGGTGATTACTGATGCAGGCATTCACGACGGAAAACGGAAGAATTCTTTTGCAATCATACCTCAAACACCTGGCCTACGTAGACGAAGTACATAGTTACATACATATATTATGTTAATCAAATGACAACATGGGTGAAGAGAGAAGCTAAAGTCCTTTGGCTAAAGATCAATTTGGCAACAACAAAAGGATCAGCCTTGAAACTTCCTCATCCTCACAAGTAATTACTTCAACATCCAGTTGACATTTTGGAAAGTGTTCAATATCTTTGGATGTCTCTATGGATGGTTCGACCGAACTAGATATCTACAGTCGAATTGGGAAAATAATGGCTGAGTTCGGGATGCTGTCCAACATATGGAGAAACATTTCTTTAAGCTAAAAGATTAAGCTGAGATTGTTCCTCTCCAATGTTGAATCTGTTCTTCTTTATGGCTGCAGCACCTGGAAAGTAATATCCGCTGCTAGATTGTCTTGCCTAACCAAATCTCCAATAATGAAAGAGGACAGGAACCCATTTACTCTATTATACGAAGGCAGTGGAGTGGCCATACGCTTCGAAAGTACAACGCATCAAGCGAGTTTAGAGAATTTAAATTAAACTACATTAGATGCTCAATTTTCTCCAAAATGTCTGTCCTGAAAACGGCGGCTGGTGTATATACTAATTACCTACCTCACTCATCCTATATCCTATTAATACCTGGAGTGTGAAAATTTTGTTTAAGATTTTCGGTTCAATGTCCTTGAAATAAATCACCTAAAATAAAAATAATGTTTTATTTACGATCTTCCATTAAAACGTTGCTATGTCGTCATTCCTTTTTGTTTCCCTTATTCCGATCGTTAATAAATTAATTTCCTTGTGCGGTGTATACATTGGAAATTCTTCTGCCTTGGGTTATTTAGAGTTCGAAGGGTGATCGATGTCGATATGCGGTCTGGGGTTAAAGATCATGACAGGAACAAAATGTGCACTTGAAATTATGCTTGAAACAGAATGTAAATAATTATAAAACCAAGCACAGAGTCATGCTGGGAAGAAGATTATTTTGTGTGGAAACAAAAATATAAACACATGTTGCCATGTGATGATCTTCTTGAAGTGGAAATTGTTTTTTTTTTTGATCATAAAGTCATATATCGAGAAATGAGAAATTGTAGTTAAATGGATTATGGAGTGTCATCAAATTATGAAATGAAAATATTAGAGAGTTACCATGATAAGGGTTAAGGGTGAACGAATGATTGAAATTTTAAGTGCTTAAGCATATTTTAAGATCATAAGCAGCTAGATGAAAGAAATTAATTTAAAGTGTGCGCTAGGTTATGGTAAACACAAATGTGGTATCATGAGAAAATGATTTTCATAGCATTTTATGTTGGTAGGTACATTGTAGGTTCATAAATTTAATACAGTCGATTTCAAAAAAGTTGAATTCCTGGGTGCTAAAATTTGGAATATTGGTTAACATCTTTTGAAATTTTAAACTTTCAAAAATTTACAATTTTTTACTTTTTCCACTTTTTTAATTGAAAAATTCACAAACGTTATGACATTAGAAATTTCCTTCGACATAACAAAAACTATAACGATATCTTTATTCGTATAGAAGAGCTATTTTCTGCAACCCCAAAAGTCAATATGTGTTACTGTACGGTCACAGTGGCTTGATTTATATTTAAGAGTCGAAAAAAGTGTTCTAGCCATATTACTGATTTTGATGAAATTTTTAGGTATGATAGTGAATAGCACAGCTGATCATCAAGTTTAATTTTCCCTCAATCAAATTTTATTATTTGATTGTTCTTAGTAAGCCTTAAGATTCAAGTTTCTTAAAGATTTTTAGACACAGACCTACCTGTTTCTATTTTTTTATGTAGACGGCCTCATCCGGAAATTTAAGAGACTCATAACTCTCTCATTAACTCATGAAAAAGAAAATTGTAAGAACTAATGAGATAGGTTTATGTAATGAAGGTAGGAGTCTCTTAAGCTTAAATGTATCATAAAATACGAGTTAAGAAAAAATTAAATCGTTAGCTGAATCCTTTTTTCAAAAATTAGTTATTATACGTATGTATGTATGTATAATTTTTTAAGTATTTTTATTTAAAAAAAATTGATATTAGTATTTAATAATATACAATTAAAACAAAATTTCAAAAAAAAACTATTTGTCTGTTTTAAAATTTTTAATTTTAAATGTTATTAAGATTTTTAGGACCGATTTCACAAATATTTATATTTGTGGTAGGTTAATAACGGAGTTTTGAAAATATTTACTGATCAAATAATTTTAATTACTCAAGAAACCCTATTAAAAGAAAAAAATTCAATAAAATTGTCAAAGACGTTTTTGAGATAAATTAAGTTTGTCTTAACAGTAACGGCACCGTTACTTTTAGAGTGCCTTCTCCATCATAGTAATATCAGGTCTGTTAAATATCTGAAGTATAAGTACCTACGGTCTATAAAACAGTTTTAAATGATAACTCCACAGTTACATTTTAGATACAAAGAAATGTCTTCCAGAATGTTTTTAACTTTTTTTTAAAAATATTATTACTTTTTACTTTGATGTCAAGCACTTTATTTAACTAATAATTTCAAAGAATTTAAAAAGTTGTTTTTGACTTAGCAAAAAAAAATGTCGAAGGTATTTGAAAAAAAACCGTATGTAAGTAGGTTAAATACACAAAAAAAAACCCTTTTTCTATTTTTATCTTCTCGTGACTTTGGCGTAAAATAAAAAAAAACTTAGTTTATTTTGCGTTAAACTTTATCATATATGTAAGTAATTTAAAAAATTGATATTTCTAAATTTAGAAATTTAATATTTCTTTTTTACAAAAAGTCCAATTTCCCATAGCTTTTAGTTTTATAGTTTTTTTACCTCATAAAATGTAGCTTATTTTTTCCAATACCTACATATGTTTAAGGATTCTTTTATGAATTATCTTCTTTTTTTATTTTAGATAGTCGGGAATAGATCAATAAAATGATATACAAAGATACACATCGGATATAGACATTTAGAATTTATTGAAAATATAGTTCACTACGTTTATAGGAGTATTTATACTAGGAACTTAAATGGCAACACATTACTCTCTCCAAAGACCAATAACAGTTTGCATATACATAGGGGATTTTTCAAAAATTAATTTTCCACTTAGGAACTTGATCCGCTTAACTCAAAAATAAAAAAGAGCTTTATTAGGCACATAGTGAGTCATACAACAATTTACTCTAATCTATCAACATTTCCAAAGAAAAAAAAAACAATTAATTACGTCTGACTAATTTTTTTTTTTACAAATTTATATGATAGGTAAGTATATCTTTTACAACTACTAATAGGATACGAGTATCACATAAATTTGTCTTCGTTGAAATTGTTCATTATTATTTTCGCAAATACCCTCTTTGAGCCTGTCTGAAATGTATCTATGCGGATATCGGTAATACGAAATGAAATGCGTCTTTCCCATTATGACAATCCACTTTTAAAGTCCCACTAATAATACAACTCAACTGCCAATCGATAGCAATTTATGGCACCACTTTAGACTACTTTGGGCAACTCCTTGTCTATCCGAAGGGAAAACGCCAACACTAATTCCACATCGACGCGACACAGGTTAAACTATATAAGATATTCCGTAGTAAAAGGAGTCCATAGACAAAGTAAAACATTCGCGTACCACCTCCTATCTCCTTAGCTTATAACCAACCTCAAGTGAGGCTGCAAAAGAGATTTGTAGCTACTGCCCGGCCCGTCCGGCGTCCACGTCCTGGCGCTCGCTGTTGGATAGAATGTTGGGGGCTTTGCTAACCGACGAACCGAATAAATTATCATCGATTAACATGACTTGTTGCACGGCCATCGGCGGCTGACATGGTATCCTGTGAATTGTTTCCATTACAACACAGGAACGGGCAATCTCATTCCTGGACTATAAATACACTGAGGTTTACCTAGAAAACCTATACCGCCGTCGCAGCCGATGGGACTTTGGGATTCGCAGGTTATGGTGAGCAATTCACAAACTTGTACAGCTGTAGGCTATAATTTATATTATTAGCTATGGTGGCTTGCTTAATAATATCTGTTGGCTCTGTGTAGTTGCACACGGTTGATTTGTGGTGCAACACTGTGAAGGCGGGATCTGCCGTCAGTGATGTGAATGTCCAATTATTATTTAGAAAATATTGAACACTCCCAATAGGAAAGTTTGATGTGAGTTGCTGTAGCAGCCAGATTATATTGGAAATGAAAAATATTGAACATTTACACGACTTGTTTTTTTAATCTTTTACAGTTGCTAACAACAACTGTTTCTTATTATTAAATACTTATCTTCATTCTCGTAATATGTATGTTCTTGATAAAAAGAAGACATTGATTCTCAAACTACATTTATCAAAGTTTTTAACCAACTAAAATAATATTTTAGCACCTAAAGTTATGCAATACAATAATGTTATTAATTATTATAGAACCGTTAAATGACCGTTAATTCCGTTTAACATAATGATTTGCAATGGTAAAAAAAATTGTGTGGGATAATTACGCCCTAGCAACCTCAAGTTGACAATTTTTTTTATGAAGAAAAACTATATCCAACAAGATTAGAATTCTTTATTATTAAACTAAATTGGATTCTTTTTGACCGAGGCCAGCAAGCCATTTTCCTAGAGCTACACTTTAAAAAGGAATTTTAGTATTAACACAACATGTATCATGTTCTCATACTTTTTTGACATTGTGTAATCATACTGAGTATACGATAGTGTGGAAGAGGTTTTCAGTGAAGTTTGAGGTTTCTCATAATAATAATAATGAAAACCAGGGATAGTTTACAAACATTGAAGGGCGTTGGTGCAGCAAGCCGATGAATTTAGAACAGTTTTAGAAAAAATTTCTATTAGTATGGGAAAAGTTACAAGCTAACAAATTTGAAAAAATAAAAGTTTATCTAATTTTTAATTTTTCCAAAAAAATTAGTCAAATAAAATAAAACATTTTTTACACTAGACATGGTATTAAAAAGGTAGTTGGGTTATGAATTGAAAATTAGTACTTTAAAAAAAATTGCGTGATTTTTTACTATATTTTTTTAAAATTTTTGTTCTCAAATTATTATTGATGAAAACAACTTTGTTTTGTTGTTAAATGACCTTTGGCTTTCCAAAAAACTACTGTTTACAATTTTTTCCACTTTAAAAGAAAATTTCCCCCTTCCGCCTAAAAGACGGAAAATGGATAAGTGACGTTACCCAGAGCGCCAAATTTAAGGGGTGTGAGAGGTGGGTAACGCTAAAGGGAAGTTAAAATTCTTAATACACCAATACATGCATTCGCATAACTTCAGCAAACAATTAACACTCCATTTTGATATCTTTGAGTGGGCGCCAAAATATTCTTGCACATGGTGTAGGTCCCTCTTACGCCGACACTGCTCTTATTAACCGAAAATTTGGTTATAGAATTTTTTGGGATTTCATACAATCTTCAGATTTTGTTCATTTTTGAATTCTTTTTGAATTCAAAAAAATTAAAATTCTAAACTTTAAATTTATGTGACTTTTTTAAAACTTTTTCGTAAAACAATTTAATTTGAAAAGCATATAAAAGAAAATACAATGCAGCCTGCATTCAAAAATTAATGTTTCATAATATTTTTATTTGTGGGGAAAATATTTTGGATAAAAATAATCATTCAAAATAACCAGCAATTTATATTTTGAATGATGAGTTACACACTTGGCACGTACCGGTTGTTACGTGCATACTGCATACGTATAACGTATACATTCAATCTATTTTCTGCGTAGCCGTTAAAGCATGCAATATATTATAATAACTTATCTGAAAGATGTGAAGTGGTCTTTAAATTATTGTGCCGTAACTTTAGACCACTTAAGAGCGATTAATTAATTATGGTTTATTTTTTGCAAGCACAACTCACTCCAATTTGACATCATTTTTTTTTTAAATAATAATTAATTACTAAATAAGCTCCATTTTGAAAATTGATAAATCCACAGGGAAAATGATTTTTTTTTTCTCATCCACTCTATATAAGATAGATATACCTGAGTGCCTATGATAGGTATATAATACCTTTACCTTTAATTTTCATAATAATAATTGATTTTCTATGGATAGGTATACTTTTGTGTCTCTCTACTTATTCATCATGATTAATTTTTATTTTTATGATTTTTATATTTAATTTTTTTTGAAGGACTAATAAAGCTCAATAACTCAATTACCGTTGATCTATTGTCCTCGGCTTGCAATCCAATGAGTTTGCCATATAACACTCACCGATGATGGTGGTGCTTCGTCGGAATGTTTGTTGTATTATACCCACAGACATTATTTTCTCCTACGAAACTGAAGCTTGATTAATAATGTACAAAAATAATAATAATAATAAAAAAAAAAAAAAAAAAACAAAAACAAAATTATCAATTAAAAATTGTTTGCGATGCAAGGTTTTGAAATGGCCGACCAAGTAAAATGGCACTCTTGAGAGTAAAAAATTAATTTAAAATGGATTCAACCATGTTTATGTGTTTTATATATATATTATTCGTACGTACATATGTATAATTGTAGGTATATAGCTAAATGAAAAATTACGTGCGATTCTCGAATTTAATTTATAACGATTGCTCGCTGCATCAACATTCATTGTTATGGGCAGCAGATGTTTCTCCTTGGGGAAAATTCCTGTTAAAAAAAAAGAGACAGACAGAGTGCTGTATTTTATGATTTTACCTACTGACTATTTCGTTTGTGTTTGGTTTTAATAGTTCTTTGGAAAATAAAAGTGTAGAGCACTTGAATAACTTTTCAAAAACAAAATTGCATTAAAGTAGAACTCTATTGAATTTAATGATGTGAGACCGAAACATTTTTGAGAATTGAACAATGCACCAAACGAAAAAAATGATTTCAAACTTTTTGGTTTCTGAAAGACAAAAAAAAAGAAGGAGCAGAAATATGATCAATATGTAATTAGACCAATTTACAAAGGGTTTTCCAATAGGAGGTGTTATTTTGAATAGTTCGCTATTTCGGTAGTTGTCACTTTTGAAGCTGTAATTCTTTCACATTTGACAAGTGGAAACTACGCCATTAATAAAAATGCCGGATCGCGATTCAGAAATTGGTGGGAAAATTTGAAATGTCGGGACAAGCAAGCGATGTAAAGAATAAAACACATGCAGGTCGCTCAAGAACATCTAAGAAATTACTGTTGTAGCCCAAAGGTTAAAGAAAACCAAGGTTTGTCTATTCCTCGTCGTTCTTTGGAATTGGGCAAAAAATGGCATTTTTCTTTAAATATAAATTTTAACACTCAACCGTATGAAAGAATATTGGCAGAACATTTTATCTTTATTAAAACTATCGCTCCTAGAAAAAAAACTATTCGAATAAAACAAAACAGAATATCGATATTTTGGACATTTATGCGTTTTATTTTCTGTACGAACAGCTGCAGAAAGAAAAGTGTCCTAACCCTTTCTGTAAAGAATTCTTCCTGGAATACGAGAACTATGCTCTCTCATAAGATCATGGATCTTAGTGGAGTGGAGAGAAAAGCTGTGATCGTGCATTGCGAGTAAGGCGATGCAATGCTACTCTCTCAAACAATCAAGCATCTAATACAAAATATAATACATCTAAACGATATGGCGCGTTGGAGAAGTGGAGAAGTGGAAGCCCCGCAAGGGGACACTCACTGACATAAAAGTCCCGAGTACGTAATAAGAGGTATTTTTTATTTTTGTTTCTTCTTCGTATGGTTTGGGGTGCTGAATCTGAATTTAAAAATTCCAAATGGTATTACAAAAATGATTAACCAGGAAATCGGTATGACCTTGAAAAAGCTTTTAAAATGCGTTAAAAAAATGTATGGCTGAACAATTTCTGAAAGTATTGCACACCTTTTCTGACCTATTACTCAGCAAAGAGAAAAAAATGTGCTAAGATCCCAGAACCAGTGCCATAAAAGATAAGAACGAAATCTGGATCCGATAGGAGGCGTTGCAGTCAGAGTGCTATTAAAGAATTCTATAATAGTGAAGCGAAATGATTCAAACTGAAAATCTTTATTGGTTTTGGCCAAATAATCAAACCAAAAAATATGGATATGAAATATGGGGACGCTGTGGTAAACTATGGAGTCAACCTGGACCAGCGTTACCACTTTACTTCAATTGGAGTACATCGGCTTCATTAAAAAAAAAAAAAAAAATATTTACTTCCTACTTCGCACCATCACCAAAATATTGCGAAATCTACTTCATTTTAAGAATGAAAAAAAAAATGCAAATATGCTTCATTTTTCTCTATTTTAGTTTAGCCGTAAAAAAGATAAAAATTGTTTTTTTCGTTAAAAAATCATCTTAAAAAGATGTAAAAAATAATTTTTTTTTTGATCGAAAGCACCTTTGGTGGCTCACTTCGCGGGACTTCAACATTTTAACTCCCTCATTCGGGGACACACCCTCTTACGCAACTCCGTCGCTCCGCTTAGGGTATGTAAAGTTGCCGGCAGGCGCCAATGTCACCAGTTTTTTTTGTTTAAAAGTACCTTGGGTGGCCCGCTCCTCCATATTTCAGTTCGATTTATAGTATATTAAGTCACTTGAAATCATGAGAATCAACAAGTACCGACCTAAAAGCATACAAAATTTGATGGAACCCAAATTGATGTCCAGCTTTTTGAACAAAATTACGTTTGAAATAAAAATCCATAATCCAATTTTACCCAAAAAAAAAAATTGCAAATGTCCTTACTATGATATTCAACATTTTGGCCAAATTGTCCAAAATGTTTGGCCAAATACAAGTTTTGTTTCCCTTACAGAAAGGAGGTCTTACTATAGACTAGTCAACCTAGAATGTGAGTAAATATGTATTCACTCCACTCCAACAAAAGCTATCATTTTGGCGTTTGTTCGTTATCGCATCACCTGAAACGGCTGAACCGATTTGTCTTAATTTTAATTTTAAATGTTTGTAAGGGTCCAGACTATGTTGTTACGTCACGTCAAGTTAAAGTTTTGTATTAACACTTAATAAAAAAAAAACAAATTTACTTATCGAAAAGCATTTAAAATCATTGCATCACTGTTTCACATTTGCTCAAAAATGTCGTTTTGAATGCGAATGCTGGGGTGGGCCTCTAAATTTGTTACCAAAATACGAATTCACAAAGAGTATTTGGGCTTCCAGCCTTTGAATGTAATTATTAGAATATTTTTTTTTGATTGCGGGCAATGCAATGTTCATCATCACGTTTAGCAAGTATAATAATAACATAATTATTGCTCATAGCCATTACCCAGTTTGTTTATGAAGAATTTAAAAAAAAGCAATGTAATGGTTTCCAACGCTTTTCTACACCCGCTCATACAAAAAATGCACCAGCAATCATCATTAACGTTCGATCGATATTTTAAATACTCTTAATAAATATTTTTCTTTTTTTTTTGTCCATATTACACATTAGACTGCCATTAAATGTTTTTATAATAATAAATTTTCACTTTAATAGCCGCAGTGTCATAAAAAATTCCAAACAGGAAATATAAATGTTTGCTGTGACACTCTATCGGCAAACCGCGATATTTCATAGCAACGCCCGACGGGACAGATAAATATAAATATGCAAGCACATTGACATGTTTCAAAATGAAAAAAAAAAAAAAAAGTTTGTGAAATGCGCCCCAACAATTCTTTTTTTTTTTCTTTTTTATAAAATTTAATGCAGAAACACCTTTCTTTTATTTGTCATGGTGGCTGATATAGATATTTGGGCAGTAAAAATAATAAAAATGAGCGATTTGCATTTGGAGGACTTTAAAATGGAAAGGACAATGGCAATGGATTAAAGTATTTTGGGAATTCTGTGTGAAATGCAAATCTTTTTGATGGTTTGATTATAGTGGGTATTTATTTTATAGATCAATGAAAAATACAATTTGTTACTATTGTTTTTTTTTTATTCTCGTTGCTAGATACTCGTATGTTGCTGTATGGGTGTGTAACATATGAAGACAAAAAAACTAGTTGAAAAATGTTTGAAAGATAGAAGGTACAGGAATAGATATATACACTGGAGTTATTTTATCTGAAAAGTAATAAATTTGTTGAATAATTATTAAAACAAAATATTTACATAAAATAATATCTAGGTCTAAGAAGGTTCTAGTAATTAATCTTCTCATAGTCAACATTTCAACACATTGATCGCAAGGCCGCTCAAAAATAATATCCTTGTTTTCAAACAGCAAAATAAGAAAAAAAAAAGAACACAAATTTTAGGTTTTGAATGAAACAACAACACTTGAGTACACATGAGTGAGCTGACACCAAGACCTTATAGGCTTAGATTACTTTCAGGGGTGCTTGGTCTTTAAATTATTGTTATAGAACTTTTTTTCCACCGGGATCCTTGATCTTTGACAACTTCTGATGCTAGTCAAAATGCTAATTTTCAAAAAATAAATTTTGGTTTTCGTTATAGATTTTATGGTTTACGAATAGGTATAAAAAAAATCAATTCAGAAATCTAGCGTAGAACAAATTTCAATTCTGGACACTGCAGATGCAGAATTAGAGTTTGAAAAATTACATCATCATCATCATCGGCTCGATAACCGGTCCTGGCCTCTTTCAACAAGTATCTCCTTCTCCACCTATCCAGGTCTCTAGCCGACGCCATCCAGTTGCGCACTTCTTCGCTCATGCGAGTTAGGTGCCTTGCCGCCGGAATCTAATGAGCTTAGTTTTTGTCACTATGACTGCTTCAAGGTAGATTGCATACAATTCATGATTGTACCGTCTCCGAAATCTTCCTCCCTCACATATGGGGCCAACAATTCTCCTTGAGACTTTTCTAACGAACGCAGCTAAGAGGTCGGAGTGTCTTTTGCTAAGCACCCAAGTCTTGGATCTATACGTAAGTACAGAAGTTATGGTGAGATTTCTGGATTTGAAGAGCTGTGACAGACTATAGCTTGAAATATTTATATAATATGCGCGCGCTCAAGGGGATTTTGGTTTACCCTTTATATGTATCAACACAGCGCGGGCGTGAAGGATAGGATAGGATGGGAAGAGAAAGGTGTGTGTGGCGCGAGGTACTGAGACTGAAGGTGGTGGTTGTCTCAGATTTTATCTCCAGGGTTGGCGGCTGGGCTAAAGCGGAGAAATTGCCGTGTCTTATATCTATGTCCCTTTATAGTTCGCATTATTTTGTTCATTGTCATATTTGTTGGGCATACTAGTATTTGTTCAATCACATGTTGTTAGTGTTATGCCTGAACAACATGTAATGAGTAAACCAGCGGCCCAACAATGATCAATGATAATGGAAAAAAAACAAGACATAGAACTACGGCTGGGATCGAACCTGTGACCATTTGGTTGACAGGCGACCACGCATACCATCGCGCCACGGCCAACCAATACAATGGACTATAGTTTGAAATATTAACAGATATTTCCTGATATAAGCAACTGTTCGGATCATGGATCAAAAATCCGAAAGTATTTAGAAAGAGTAGGATATCCTTATATCTTCAGATAGTTACATAAGAAAATTTCGGGGCTGGTGACGAGACGAGACTGAAACGAAATTTTTGAAGTCCGTTCTCTTTCTCGTCAAATTCGAAAAATTTCAATCTCGTTTCGGTATTAGTTCCTTGTCTTGGTTCGGATTCAACCTTTTTGCAATCTTATGTTTTTTTGTGTAAAAAATTAAAAATCGCAATTTAAATTTACAATTTTATGTTTTGAAAACGCAATTTTCAATTTTTTCGAGAAATTTGAGATGTTCGGGAAAAGTTTTTTTTGTAATATTTATATGGGAGGGACCCATTTCAATTTTTATTGTTTTATAAAAAGCCGTTTTAATACAATTTTACAACTAAGAATTCTTTATCAATATTGGTGGAAACGGTTTTTTAACTTTTAAATGGACGGTACAGTTGATTTTGAAACTAAAATAATTTAGAAAAGTTTTTTGTTCAAATTATAAAAGATAGTACTAAAAATCCATTTTGAATCAAATTTCAAAAATATATACCGAGCTGTTTTTGAAATATGTATGTATTTTTCAAAAAACAATTGGTATTTTTTCAAACTCGAATATTTGTTTTTGAAAATGTAAGTACTGAAAACGTTTTATAAACTAATAGATGCTTCTGCATTAAAATTTAGATTACAACGATTTGAATAGTTTTTGAGAAAATCGAAGAAAATGATTTTTTATACCTCCTATATTTTTCCAAAGAAGTCAATAAAAATGCGTGGCATTTTTGGTCTTGAAGAAATCAAAAATCTATACTCCAAGTTGTAAGAAAATCCACTCACTAGTTAAGGCTGTAGCTCAATATACAGACATAAAGACAGACAGGATTTCAAAACCCGTTTTTTGGACTTCCTTATCATGGTTAGGCATGTCAGGTTTGATCAAAATCTCGAGTTCGAACTTTACACAATCCAAAATTTAATCTATATAGAAGCTATAGCGATGGGGGGGGAAATAGACCCCCCTTTCAACTGGGTATTTTTTTATTTATTATCTTATGCAAAACGGCCGGTCTGTGAGTGTGCATTCATGTTTCTCCAATTTTTAGCTTGGATTTTGTGTAATTTTGAAGTTCTGAACAAAATCGATTTTTTCCGTACTTATAGTTTTACTTGACCTTTTTACTTTCAAGTAGTTTATACAAAATGGTAGCTAACTAAATTGAATAGTCTATTTTTATTTATGACAATATTTTATCTAATGAATTTCTTTGTTTAATTTGTTTGTTGAATTTGCAATCAACCTTTATTAGCCTTACATAATTTATTGATATTTTTACTTGATAAGAGACAAAATAAAAACCATATAGCCAACATGGTGTGCCATTTAGATTTATCAAAAATTTTATATGAAATCACATTAATTCCGACGCACATATTACATGCCCAATAGCCATTTACTGTGCAACCCAAAAATATCAAATCAAATTTACAACAGCAAACGAACAATATTTGTATACACTAAAATCAATTTCCTAAGCGGATATCCTAAAAATCTTTAACCTTTATTCGAGCGCGCGTTTCCAATAGGTTACATACTCGTCGTCGTCGTATATGGAGGAGCAGCAAAATGCCATGTAAAGTTTTACATGGGCGTGAATGGCGAACATGATTTTTGGTAAAATAACATCGAACACCTGCCGGATACACACACATAACATGGTAAAATTTACAAAATTAATTCAACATTCTCACGCTAGAGAAAACATACGTTTATAGCTACGTTTAAAGGGTGGGATGATGAAATGAATTCATATTGTAGGTATATTTATGCATTAAGGTAAGTTTGGTTTAAGGACTGCTGGTGCGTTTTATTTAACCGCATCCTTTCACCTCCTGGGCTAACCCCTAACTTTATGTTTGTTCTTCATTTGTTTTCTATTGTAAAGATAATATATACCTATCTGATGGATGCAAAAATTAATATTGACCTTTTAAATATTCCTTGATCAAAAAAGGCTTAGACAAAGGCAACAGGGTATAGGTGTGTTTATTTTTGTTCAATGTAATGACTTGATATGGTTGAAAATAAAGGTTTACATAATTAATATACATTGCAAATTATTTACCTTAATGGTGTGTCCTTGTACTAAGGCATTACACGTGGCTGACGTGCATTAGATACAAATAAAAATTAATGTGCTTAGGTTATACAATTTGGAATTTGGTTTTCAGGGCATGCAAATAATCATAGATAATAGTTGGGTATTATCTGAATAATGAAGATGGAACAAAACCATAGCGTTCTTCTTTTGTTTATCTATTTGTAGTGAAGGTTGATAGCTAAATGTATTAAAGGATTTGAATTATTTCTTGTAATCACACGTGTTTTCATTTTTTTCTTTTCATGCCAATAGTTTATTAGATGACAAGTAGGTACTATGGCTTAGGAATCACTATAGTATTTCTCATCAAGTCTTAAGAATCTAATATATTCAGAACAGATCACACATAAGGTGGACCTGGGATCTAGTGGTATCGGTAGATAGAGTGGAAACATTCTGGATTCCCATTTTTCTGAAACAGGAATTTATTCATGAAACATGAATTTATATGGATGTCAGGTATCGGGGAACTGAGCAACGAGTCACATTAAAAAAATGCAAGTAAGGCAACACAAGATATTAAAAATGATGGTCAATAATAATTTAACTAGACGCTATTCAAATAATGATCTTCAGAATCAAACAGGCGTTGAATTGATATACAGAAGAAATCAAAAACTGAGTGATCATTTTTTAATCTACTTCTTCATGTACTTTTCCCGACGACCGACGATTAGGTTAGGGTTAGGTTAGGTAGTTGGTTACCGTCACACTTAAATCAATGTGATACCCTGAAGTATTGTAACTTCTTGAAATGTTAACCTTTACTGAATCCAATGGTTCGTCTAGCCATTTTTAGGTGTTGACGTTGTTCAGTAAGCTTTTACCTGAGAGTTCTGATAGTTCTTCTAATTTGTTAAAGTTGCCTAGGGTTTTCTTTCTCGTGTGGCAGAGTGATGGAAAATGACTGAGAAAGTGAGCAGTATCTTCATGCTTGTCTTCGTCACAAGCAAAGATCATCGGTCATAGCCCCATATTCTTTTTATAATAGCCAAGTAGGTTATGTCCCGGGATCTTAAAAAAGGTTTCTTCAGAATTAAAATTCTATCAGACCTTTTCTTATCGAATCTGGGCCATAGTTTCATGGTGTTAACACAGGTTTCTAGGAGATTTCATCTTACGTTGGATTTTTGAACAATAATGTCACCGACGTTTAGTTTCATTTCGTATAGTGGGCTTTCTATGTTGTGGTCTATGAGAGAGGGTTCAAGTGCTGAGGCTACCCTAGCCAGCTCATTTGCTTTTTCGTAACCTGAAAAACCCCTATGGCCAGGCACCCAGCAGAGTCTTACATTATGCCGCATTCCAAGAACCTTTAGCAGCTCTTCGCGATAGCTAGAAACAAGCTTCGACTTGATTTGGGTGGCAGAGATCGCTTTTATAGCTGCTTGGCTATCAATGAAAAAAGTGATGTCCGCATGTGATATCGCCATCATGGATATACTTATATTTAGCATCGTTTTTCACTGCCAAGATCTCAGCTTGGACCTTGGAAGACCCTGCTATGGTCGGGGAGCTCGAATGAATTGGCAAGATTAAGGTTTTCCGAGAAGGACTCTGATCCTACTCCAGTGTTCA
This sequence comes from Syrphus vitripennis, assembly GCA_958431115.1. Lineage (NCBI taxonomy): Eukaryota > Metazoa > Arthropoda > Insecta > Diptera > Syrphidae > Syrphus > Syrphus vitripennis. Next base: position 18,939,501 of record OY288108.1, read on the forward strand.
TTTTTGTGTTCAAATTTGCTTCTAAACCCGCAGTAGGGGTGGTCCCCATCACACCAGTTGTGCTAATGCAAGCCATTGTTTGTAATTTGGTAAGGGTTTTTAAATTCGTGTATTTCTCTAGAGCTTCCCACCAAACCAAGCTGCCATAGGTCTGACAATGGCATTATACATCAACATGATTATTTAAGGATTAGATCCCAGTTTCTACCTAGAATCCTATTTTTTTATTCGGTGGTCATGGTCCAGAGCCTCCTATCTAGTAGACTGGGACCACAATTCTCCCACTTCATTGATTCATCTCAAGGCTCCACTTGTGGGGTTCGGCGATTTTGCCTCAATAAGCGTTGACGGTTATAAAATATGTTAGTGCAGAATGAACATCTCACCTCACTCACTCTTTTAACCAATTGAAGCTTTAAATGAAGAGGAGGGAAGTGATGTCGGAGTTTACTAGATCGCTGGGATCATTGAAGAAGAAGTCTCCAAGATGGAGTTTTCGTCTTTGTGACAGAGTGGGACAGGTACAAAGAAGATGAGATACTGTTTCTTCTTCCTCTTCGTCTCTGAAACTACTGCTTAAATCATTTGCAGTGCATTTCTACCTATTAAAGCAGTGTCCCTGTCCATGTCCAGTCAGAACACCTATGATTTAGCTAATATGCAATCTACTCAAAAAAATTCAAAAATTGTCTTATACATAAGGTTGTGCCAGATTTTGTAACTATAACGAAAAACTTTCGATTTTTTCTTCTTTAAATTGTAGAGGCCCAAGTAAAAAAGACCTAAAAAAATTCAATGGGCCTTAACAATTATCACGTAGAATAATGACTTAAAATTTTAGTGAGAGGAACCAAATTATGAATCCTTAAAAATACACCATGCATGGAGTGCTTAAATATTTACGTCATAAAATGAACAGTTCATTATCTTGTATCAATTCCATTATGGTCTATTTTATTTAAAAATTTAAGTGGTTACTAAATTTAATTATTGGTAGGGTCTTTGGCCACGTACATTTATAGGGTAAGCATTTTCTGGTAATTTATAAGAACCAAGTCAAAATTCCTGAATAGTTTATGTAGATATATCTTCCACATACATATGTACATAGAATACAAAAAATTTAACGAAGAATTATAAAACGCGAAAATCAATTAAATCCATTTAAACATTTTTTTTTTATTTTCGAAAGCAATCACGTGTGGTGTTTATTTAAACTGCGTAAATAATCATTCGGAATTCCTGCTCTTAATCAATATGCGAAGTTAATTTTAAATGAAAATTACCCTTTCGCAAAACAACAACACCAATGAGTGCGAGTCACTCTTGACCTCCTTCCTGGAAATGACAACTCAACTATATACTGCAACAACATTACACAGATATAAGTTTATATATCAATTCAATGCAAGTAGTTGTATGGGCACTTCCAGATAAATAAATCTGTTCGCAATGCCGTTGCTGTCACACACTACTAGACAAGGTAAATATTTGAGCTGAGTGATACACATTTATGTACATAATTATAAGACTTCATTAAAAATGCATGTGGACAAAATATAAAAATTTAATTATATTTAAAATATAATATGTATAGATTACCTTTGCCTTAATGTCGCATCCATCCTACAAAATGTACCAGCTACTTTTAATGCTCGTACTTTTCAGACTTATAAGCTTCAGGAGAGTCCATTGACTCAAAAATTTGGTTTTGGTTTGATAAACCGCTGCATCAGTGGGTTTTGGCACCATGTTGTTTAAAATTCCTAATTATAAAATTCTTTTAAACATTGTGGTAAAAATTTTTGATTTTATTTATTGTAACATTATTCTTCTTTCAAAAAGTTAATTTTAATTTTCTTTTTAATACTGTAGTGGATATTAATTTTATCGTTATTAAAAAGTTACATGACACCTAATGATTTAAAGTCGTTTGCGCGAACGCGACCATTATTCAATTAGCTATACAAACACACACCTCAAATTCTGAACACTTCCTAAAACTCGAATGTCAAAAGTTTTCCTACTCGCTCTCTATCCTTACCTATCCTCATTCTTGTTCTGCTTTCTAACTCGTGTGCTGGCGCAATTAAAAGCTTCCAACCTAAATAATTAATTAAGAACATTGTAAAATTGTAAAATTGAAATTAAAGTTAAAATTAAATTAAAATCGTTTCATTAATAAATGAACTATCTGATAAATAGCTACCAAAGAGGCTATAATACTTCACAAACATTCATGAAAAAATTACAACAAACGGACTCCATGCAGCTGCTCGAAGTTATACTCGATAATAACTTATTGTTACCTAAATGCTTAAAAACTTTTAAAACTGATGAACAGAAAAACAGGATATGTTAATACACTCAATTAAAAACGTCACTTAGACTAATCCTAACGAAACAGGAATTTGCAGTTTTTCGAATTTTTTTTCTTGCAATTCTATTACGTATACAAAGTATTTTTTAGATTTGAAAAATCTGATAAGATTATCGTACAAATTCATCATTTTCAAAATCCCAATGTTTAATTTTTTGTAAGATTTTGAAAAAATCTCAATCGGTTTTTAAACATCTTATTAGATGATCAAACAAAAATTTGCATTTAGGTAGCATTGAAATACCCAACCTTAATTTTTTCAGAAATTCCAATAAAGGTACAAAAATCGATAAAAAGACATGAATATTGAAAAGCTCTGGTGGGTGGGTTAAAGTTTTGTTTTTCAAAGTTTTTGCGTTCTGGATGCTCAAACTTTATTTTAAAATTCCTTACTAATGTGAAAACTATGTCTTTCAAAACCAAGTTTCAAAATCAAAATTCTCCGACAAATAAGTTTTGAAAAAAAATTTGAAAATGTGTTATGAAAGAACAACATTGCTTTGATAAAGATTATAGTTTATTTTTTCCATTGTTTGAGAGAAATAAAATCTGTAGATACCAAACATGGAAGATTTAGGGCATTTCTTAATGCTGGTATCTTCTCCGTCAGTCTTTCCAGCAAAGAAAATCATTCAAAAATTGTTCTTTTGAAAACCTAAGTTTAAATAATAAATTGTTTTTGAATTTGCCGCATTTTGAATATTAAGAGCGAATTGGAACCCAGGTGATTCTTTCGTTTTATTTTTCGTCTCATAAGATAGCACAGTACACATATTAAATGAATTGTCCTTAGAAACATTTTCAAAATCATGCGTCAGAAATAAAGTTTTCGGGACCTATATATCAGAAATTACAAAAACAAAATACAAGAGTATTAATGTCAGATTGATCAAAATGAAAAAAATTGTCAATAAAAACATTCAGGCTTTGCTTTTGTAAATTTTAAAATTTGTGTCTCGGAAACTTGACTTTTGACACATGATTTTGGAAACGATCCATTCATGACCATTTAATTGTGCCTGCTCTAAAATTTTTAGATGTCTAATACTTAACTTTTGGGATGTTTGAAAAAAAAAATAAGATATTTTAGTTCAGTTATATGTACATATGTCAAAAAAAGTCATCTAGTTTCTAAAATTGGTGAAACATTGGTTTTTCTATTTAATTTAAAAAGAAAATTTTAAGTCACAATGCAAGACTGTATCACCTCATATTTGGAATTTATGTAATTAAAAATAGCGAATAAACAGATGATACTGTTAGAGGTCATCAATAGGGCAATAAATGTCACCTGGTGTTAGAAATTGGTCAGTCATAGGTTTTTAAAAAAAATATCTTTTAGTTTTTTCCAGGTCACAGCGATTTTTAGCATTTCAACAACTTTTAGTAATTTGTCAGCAATATCAAATGTTCAAGGTTTTTTGGTCAAAGTATAAAACTCTAAGCACGTTATACAGGGTTTTCCAATAACAGGTGTTATTTTGATAAAAGATGGGATGGTTATTTTAATATAAAGAGGAAAGTATGCCATTAATTATGGAAAACGATATCCGCCACGGCTACCTACGCTTTAAAACAGCAATATCCTTTTCATTGAATTTTAGATCACCAAATTGCAAAGTGTCTGCTGCATGCCCTCAATAGCTTCATGAATTCCATCTTTGAGGTCTTGAATCGACGCTGGGCTATTGGCGACGTTGTTGATGATCGGCCGGCTTGAGTTCTTGTGTTAACTGAACTTTAAAAGCCTAAGTCTTTATGCAAAATACTATGTAATAACGTTTGTGGAATGCCCAATTTCAAAGAACGACGAGGAATGGACAAACCTGGGTTTTCTTCTTCAACATTGTCCCGACAGCTCAAATTTTCCAATTTCTGAATCGCGGTCCGACATTTTTATTAATGGCGCAGTTTCTTCTTGACAAATGTAAAAAAATTACGGCTTCAAAAGTGACAACTGCCGAAATAGCGGGTTTTTCAAAATAACACTTCTTATTGGTAAGCCCTTCATCTGGAATTGCAAAACAGCTATTTTCAGTAATTGGTCATATCAACTTCAAACTAAATCCATTTAGAAATATAATTTTTTATATATATTAAGTAGAAACCGTTTGTCTATTAAAAAAGTCATAAAATTTATAATTTATATAAAATAAAAGCATTAAATTAAATCTACTTTGACTTTTGTGTTGTGATTCAACCTTGAAACTTTCATGTAAGAAAACGCGCTGTTTTATTAAGGATACCGCCAACATTCATCAGTTTTCAGATTTTTTTTTTGAAAAATGTTAAAATCTCTTCCATTCCATCATCAATTAATTAACATTCTTAAAGGATCAAGAAAAAACAAAAATTCGTTGGAACATAAATAAAGAAGAAGAATAAGCCTTCCATCATCGCACATATTATAACGGTAGGTACCTAATTCATTTATGTAAATTAACAATTTTACAATACAAGTAATATAATCGTTGACTAGTATTCTAACCCTAACTTTACTCAAGTTTGATATGCGATCCTTTTAAGGTCTCTCCCCCCCCCCCTCTATCTTTCTCGAAGACTTCCAAAAGGCCAACTCCAATAATACATCATATCCTATGGCACATATATACATACTTGCCTCTTATATATATTTACACTTATCTTTCGGCAAAAAGCCACAGCCACAGCTACAGCCTCAACACCAATCCTCAAATGATTTAATAGCAAATTTCATTATATTTCTTTGGCGAAGGATAATGAAGCATGTTTACTCAAAGTTAATAAAATTCGCAGATAATTAATTCCGAAAGCTGTTCTCCTTCGTGTAATGGGGTGAACTCTTTGTGATTGTTTGTGTGGCAGTGGGTGTTTTCTCTCTGTATATTCGGTCTGCAGGACCAGGACTACAAACTTGCTTACACATATCTACCTACCTATAAAAATAATAATGCTAACGTTGTTGAGTCTGGTAAAATATGTTTTTCGTAGTAGGAAAGGAATATAACTAAAACGATCTCCTTTTGGCCTGAGCGTTAGGAGAGTGGGAGGTTGTGTCTTAAAGAATTGCGTTAAACGCTGCCAGGAATATATCATCCATGGTCCTTGGAGCCAAGTCAAAAAGATGTTAAGAATATACCTAACCTATACTATGGATACCTATGTGGGTATGTTTGTGTTGGGACACCATCCAGGATTTCAAAGATGTGGGTGGGGCTGGGGCTGGAGCTGGAGATGGGGGTATGTGTAAGAAACTTGGCATTTGTCACCAAGTTATATGCGGTTACAAGATTTCTTAAGCAGTGTGAATTGCCTGATGTTGTCAATAGGCAGCTTGACAACGTTATATTTTTGTGAAAGACAATGCCATGGAGAAGACTTTTGATACCGCAAGCTTAACATACATTAGGTTTTGTTTTGGCTGTAGGCGGTTGCTAGGTCTTAGCCAAAATCCATAAGGGAAGTAATTGATTATGATGGTGTAAGTTAGAAAGATGGGAATGTAATTTTGAAATGAAATATGATGACAGTGGTCTTAATTAAGACATAAGGAATTATTATTTTTTTTTTCACGTTCATAGGTACGAGTTTAATACTGCCTGTATTATTTTTTTTGTAGTTTGTTAGTTTGGAAATAAAAATGTATAGGACATTTATAAAAGTTCTTTTATTTACTTGAAATAAGTTGGGTTTTCACGGTTGAATGTCCTCTCCTGTTATCTGCTTTTAAAATGTTGTTATAATTATATTATTATTAAAGTTATTTAAACAAAAAAATTGTATTTATAGGTTTTTAAAAATATTTTTGTATTTTTTTTAACGGTTACTTTACAAAAAGTCTTCAAATGTTGACTTTAAAAAAGTCAAAATAGTTTTTAAACAAAGTTTTTATTTTCTATTCAAAGTCAGTTTTTTTATATAAAATTTTTTCACTTTTACCAAACCTATGAGTGGTTATTTTGTTTTCAAAAATTTCGTGTTCTATTATTCGCTTTTTTTATTCTATGTTCCAAAATTTTGTAAATTCACAATATTGCTGTTTTGTTCCTGTTGAACAATTTAGTAATCAGCCAGCAAAATTTACAAAAAACGTACTATTTTATTATTATCAGAAAAACCTGGAAGATGTTGTTCTGCCTGCCCTTAAAGTTTGCCACTTACATTTTATATTGTTTGTAGATATAAAATGATTAATAACTTGCAAAAAGCATATTTTTGTCTGGACCGACACTTTTTTTGAATTTAATTGAAAGAAAGTAAAGAAACGTATAACGGAATCAAATAGGTTTTTAAAAGAAATTAAAAAAGTGCGTATACGCCTAAGTGCACAACTTATTGTTTTTTAGAAAGAATCTGCAAGAATATTTTTATAAGTAAAATTTTGCAAAGATGATCTTAATATTTTTTTTACAGATTTATAAAATCTTCTTAAGATAAATTTACTGCGATTTGAACATTCGGAAAACCGAACCATTTTGTCATATTCATTTTTTTTTTCTGTTTTCATATTCTTAATTTGTCGTTTTATAACAAAGTAGGTATCGTTATTTTGTTATATCAACGACACTTTCAGTCTTGTTTTAATTTTTTATTTTATTTTTAAAATTTGATTTGAATTTTTTTTCAGCTTTTCATGTTTTCTTAAATTTTAAAATATATAAAATTAAAAATGAGCGATTTCAAAAGTTGAATGAGTTCTGAAATTTTACCACGGTTTTGAGAAAAACTATACTTGTTCTATTGAAAATATATCTGTTCTCATATACATGGACAGATGTGTTCTCATATTATAATTATGTATGTATACATTTACTTAATTTCTTGGAAATGACTCCAATGGTTTTGATAAAATTTTGATATTTTGTTTATGTAAACTAAAAAAAAGGTATATTGGTTGCTAAGATTCCTGGAAAACATTTTTTCATTATCAAAACAAATACTCTGTTATAATTTATAGAATTTCGGAATACAGAATTTTTGATGTACAAAATTTTTAAATACAGTATTCTAGTTAACAGAAATGTTCATATTAGATTAAAATAAAAATAGAAGGTGGGAGTAAAGACACACATAATTTTTGATACATAGACAAAAGTTCGGTCATGCAAAATTTTGAAATTCAGAATAGCGACCCGCTACTTTTTTTTTTGATGAATTTTTTTATTTTTCAAACAAATTATCTAAACAATTTTATTTAAATTTCACTTTTCTTTTCTTACGATATTACCCTGAGACACCCAAATATTGAAATTCTAGATTTATCGATAAGACTATCAGAATTTTTCAAGAAGATTGGTAAATGTTTTAAGAAATAAGCAAAATACAGACAATTTTTAGATCTTTACTAATATACTCCAAAATTACAAACATTGTGTAAATTTAAAATATCTTTTTTTATAAAAATACTTATGGACTTAGTGAATATAAAAATAAATAATACTACCAGAAGACAATATATGGACTTAGTGAATATAAAAATAAATAATACTACCAGAAGACAATATACTTATATACTTATATATTATAATGTTATTTTCTTCCTCCAGCCACCAGAACAAAAACTTGATTTGAATCCAAAAGGCTTACACAAAATCAACACGTTTTCAATTCAAAATGCGTAAATCCGATTCCTTTGCATTCTATTAACCTTTTCCATTCCTTTTCTTTTCTCTTTTTTTTTTTGTATTCTTGACACTCGAAAAATATTCAACCCACTTAATAGAATCAGTCTAATGGTATTTTATCCTTTTGCTCGTTAAGACCTTTCAATCTCATTTTGCTCAACATCTTCCTTAAGGAAGACATAAAGCATCTGTTGCGTTAGCAATGTTGGACAATGGACTAGAGAATTTTCCCAAATGATGTTATTTTTTGTATGTATAATATCCTTACTAACTCCATTGCTGCCGCGCCAGCTACCGCCCCAGCCGCCGCCCGTGCCGCGCCCGTCCGGCCAACGAATGAAAGAGAAGTCTTATAAAATAAAAGACTTAAGGATAACAGTGTTCAGTTTATTTTGCATGAATATTTTATGGATTGTGTTTAAATTTCTTTTGTATTTAAATATACAACTACGAGTTGGAATATATTTTGGCAAAAGGGTACCTAATACCTTTATAAGTTGAACAAGGAAATAAATATATTACTTTTGTGAGATTAAGGAAGTTAAAAATGAGACAATTCGATAAGCTTTATTCAATTAACAGTTTGTTCAACTGAAAGCACACAAGTATCTACTTTTAATACGCGCAAACATATTCAATACAATAATAAGTAAAATTTTTTTTGATAATTTTGGGGGCGTTAAAGAAGTTTTCACACGGAGGGAAATATTTTGCAGGCTAAAGCATTCCACATTCATGTAGTGCGGCTTAAGAAAGAATCCCAGATATACGAGTTATGCTCAAGCTTTGGAAGGATGGAGGTTTCATAGATTAAAGCCAGATCAGAGGGGGAAAAATGTTTCGTAATGTATGATGACTCAACAGGAGGTAGTCTGTAATGCGCTGCCATTCTATTTCTACATTCGAAATACAAGAAAGAAAGAGTATCGTCTAAGAACGTTTAGAAAAATATTAGAGTACTTTCGTCAGCAAAACAATTTAAAGGAAAAACAAGAGATCATTAATGAAATTGATGAAGAGAATCGGAGACAAAATGGACCCCTGAGGCACACCAATTTTTTTAGTGGATATCAGACTTAAAACAATCCAATACAACTTGTATTGAACAGTTCCAAATTTAATTTCTAATGCAACAAAGAATTAATTCATCGAATCCAAATGTACGCCCTGTCAATAAGAGAGCTTAATGTCAAACTTCTGAATAAAATATTTCAAATAGTTTTTGTAAAACTAGAATTTCATATAAAAAAAATAATTGAATTTCGGTGAGGAGCTCTTTTTTTTGTTTAAATTTAAAAATAGTAAATAGTAAAAAGTAAATAAATAAGAGAAAATTGCCGTTAAACAAAATCTAAGTGCATTTTAAGGGGGCGAAAATATATTTCTTAAAGTGTGTGTGTCAGTAACCGAAAAATGTCCTTTCGTTCTTATATCTGAAGTTTGATATGTACTTGAAAGTTTCACCAAATCAATAAAGCATGGTCTATGTCGCCATACAAGTGAAACCACTGTGCAACAGGGTGTATACTCACTTTTTTCCATTTTAAACAAATTTTCCATTTTTAACATAATTGATTATTCAACTTAAAAGAATCTTTTGCTTTTTGCTTTTGTAAGTAGCGGAGCACGAATTTGAAGTGGTGCAATCCTTCAAATACCTTGGATCAATAGTAGCCAGCCGAAATCCAACAGAACCTACAATAGTCTATCAAAGGTCTTCAAACCCAGAAATCTCACCATAACTTCAAAACTGCTGCTGTACAGGACCACTCACGTATGGATCCGAGATTTCAGTGCTTAGCAAAAGACACGCAAAAGGCCATGCTTGCGCTTAAGAGATGGCGAAGACCAAGACGCCCGAAGCCTTGCGGTGCGTAACCGGATGGCGTCGGCTCGAGACCGGGATAGGTGGACAGACTTATTGAAGGAGGCCAGAGCCGGACCCCGGTTGGCGAACCGATGATTATGATGGTGCTTTTGTAAGTACCGACAACACGTTATTTTTTTCTTACATAGAATTTAAAAAAAATTATTTTTAAAATATTTTTGTTGTAATCAATGTTTAAACATGTAACGAGTGCAACATCTAATTAAAAATGCAAAACAGATAATGCTATGCAATTAACAGTTAGTAAAAATTTGAGTTTTTTTTCGATGGCTTACCTTATAAATTCTTTAATCTGTTTAACCTATTCTCCCTTGTTCCCTTCCTCAAATTCGAATTCTTTTTAAAAAAACTTTCAAATTCAAAACAATTACTCAAAAAAATTCATCAAAAACAACAACACAACAACAAAAAAAAATCTCAAAATGATTAATAATCCGATTTTCATCGTATCTCCATTCATTGTTCACGATTCATTAGCATAAATCCCTACCTTAGCGAAGGTCGAGTGAAATATGTCCAACACGCAGATTATACGATTATATTCCGCTATGTGCGAAAGTCCTTGAAAAGAAGTTCAACAACACCATTGAAAAATTGTTTTTAAATATCAAAGACAAAAAACCTTTACATACATCTATGGCTACGCGCCCTTACACCGAAAACAACCCCCATGTTATAGCTCGGCTACATCTTCTCATCTCGCACTCATCATTTTGCACAGGAAACCTCAGCTAAGCTCAACTCAACTCAACTCAGCACAAAAAAAAGACCAACTTTGGAATAAATTAAATTTGCTGACATTATGGAATAATTTTACTTTGTCAAACCTTAACTTAATGCAATATTCATAAATTCTTGTCGTTGGTTTTTGGATACTGAAGGCGAAGGGTGAGTATTTTTTTTTCTTTATTTTTGCTTTTTTTGTTGTAAGTTGTAGGTATGTTGACTGTGTGTTAGAAAACTTTGCTCGACTGTCCTCATTGGAACCTTCTGGAGCGACAGCAAAGAAAAGTTCTCCCGGTTTCAATGGAAAACAACAAGACGACCGAACGAACGAACGAAAAAAAAAAACAATTGCTCATTCCATGCAGTGCGGTTCTGTGATAAAATCGACAAAGTTTCTAATCGAATTTTTTCCCATCCCCCAGCAGGTTGGAGTTGCCTCTTTTTTTCTCTTTCTGCTGCTCATTCTATGCTTTTCATTCATTTCTAAATTATGTAAATTCTTACTGTTGCTGGTACTTAGATCGCATATAAATTGCTTCGTTATACAGTGATAAGTGTATGTCAATGGACGGTCGTTGCTTTGGGAAGGGTGGGCTGGGAGAAAGTCTGAAATTCCTTTGAAGGAACTTAAAACGAACTTGTGTTTAACATAGAATGCATTAGATTTTTAAATGCACAAAAGATTTGAGTTTGTTAAACTTTTTTTTTTTATATCAACCGCAGAGCATACGCCGAAATTCATGAAAATTCTGATCATGATTGTTTTTTGTTTTCTTTGTATGGTAAGTTTAATGGAAAATTAGTAAAATCGACTGGAGGAAAATAATTTTTGTGGCAAATTGTTGCTATTCGAAGTTTGCGGTGCGATGACTTAAATGAGATCTCCTAAGTATGTTATAGTTTGCTGTTTTTTTTTTTTACTTCAATTTTGCTTTCAAAATATTGAACAGGAAGGTTCTTGTAAACAAACCAAAATATAATTTTCTGAAGATTTTTTCTTAAGCTTTATTCTATCCATGATCGGAATTGCTTAGGGTTGGGGTTTCAAAGTTCACGTTTAGTTTATTAAAACTGCGTAAAATTTGCAATACAATTTCAAGATGGTCCGTGGCCAGCTCTACCTATAAAACGTCATGAGGATAGAGCACTAGAGCAGTGTTTTGGTGGATTTCATAACAAATTTCTAAATCAAACTTTTTCTATCAGCAATTTTCTAAAAAAAACTTTTTCACTAAAAAAATGCTGAAATTAAAAATAATATTGAATTTGAATGTCTGTACTGATGTAGTCGAAATATGTAGAAGCAGTTTTGGTAAGAGCTGGCATTGTCCTTAATGGGGTGTAAGTTTGGGAAACATTCCAATGCTGATGCTTTTAACAAAAGTTAGATTCAGTCAAACTTTGTTCTGAAATCCAAAATGGGGTTAGTCAAGGCTGCATACTGACACCAATACTGTCCCTCTTGGTGATTAGTGATGTACTGCACGCAGCTTTTTTGAGTGGAAACCGAGGAATTCAATGGACTCTGGAATCATTCCTTAAAGGACTGAACTAGGCAGACGACGTATATTATGCTTACTTAGTATTTCATTCATGCATGGATCTCTATCAAATAACAACAAAAGTAGAGAGAGAAGCAGAAATCATTGTCGTTGGGCTTAAGATCAACACGGAAAAAATAAAAAGGCTCAACAGTGGAACCCAACTAGATATTAATAGCCAAATCAAGAAAGCAAAGGCAGCTTTCGGTGTGGTATCCAAAATATGGAGAAACAACTTCTGGCTGAGTCTGTCGTAATTTAATCTAGAGGTTATATTATCGATCACTTATTCCAGCATTATGGCCGTATAACGGCAATAACGAGGCAAATTTTGTGATCGAAGTAATCGATCGTTTCTTGATTATTATAGGCGTGGATTAGTGACTTCACTCAGAAACGTGAAAATATGCGGTGTCCAAACACATTCTTTAATAAATCAATTGTTTGTGACATGTTGCGCATTCTTGTTAAATCCACAGATAATGCATATCATGACTGTTTATTGAGGAACCATTCACTTCGATTACAGAATCCGATGAATGGTCTGCGGATGGCTTCCGACAAATTTTTTCAGTTTTTACTATAAGAATCCGCCGTAAGAAATTTCATAAGTCTCGGTAACGTAGTTTGATAAAATTGTTTTCATTTGAAAGGCAAAAAAAAAAACAACCTCGGAATATAAAAATATTCCTCGGAAACATGGAACATACATGTCTTATGAGAGGTCATAAATATTGTTGGACTTATCTCCCTCCTATTCCTTCTTAAAGATTGTTCTCGAGGAAACAAGAAAAATGAAATTGAATCCATTAGTTTGTTTTATTTTTCTTACTTATTTTAAATTTTATTTACTTTTACTTTTTGCTCACTTTTTTTGAGAATTATTTGACTTTTTTTTTGACATTTTAATGTCAAAAACTGACAGCATCGATAAGAAAGTTTGAAAATGATAAGGAAGTTTTAAGAAACGGTAATGTAGTCTTTCCGGCGGATTTTATGATTATACATATATCGCGGATGTGAGTTGGCTGTGGATCGAGTTAACTCCCCGGGAGAAAAATTTTGCGAATTCTGTAATCGAGGTGATTGACTGTAACGTTGTGGTCAGTATCGTGATTTCACCAGCCTATAAAGAAGAAAACAGTCAGTCAGTTTTTCTGGATGTAACGGTGTCTCAACATGCATTTAACGATTATCTTCAAACCAATACGGCAGTTTTATTTATTGACGTACATCCTATTCAAAAAATTTAATTTTTTAATTCATGCAAGTATTTATTCAAAAAATGTATGTTAGTTTTTGAGCTACAAACCAGTTGAATAGGTGTTTTTTCAATCAAAATAACGAGTTTTTGTTTTTTTATTTCACAAAAATCTTACAGAATAAATGGTTACAATCAATGCGAGAATTACTCTTTCATAATTTTCTGAAATCATCATCAGCATATGTATATGTATAGGTATTAACTTCAAAAACTGGTGATTGAGATGAATATCATTAATCAACAAATTAAATTAAATTCTTTGAAGTTATAAATGTTACCCCCCAAGTTGTTCCAATTAATATAAGAACTTCAAGTATGATGCTGTAATTTTACTCCAATACCTTAACCTCCCAAAAAAGTATTGCTTAAAAAAATTACTAAACATTCTTCTTTGAAATAAAAGAACAAAAAAAAATCAGTATGCAACCATCTCCAACTCTGATGTCCTTTAAGAAAAGCAAACAAACAAACAAAAAATAAAATTACCCTTAATTGCAAACACAACCCTTTGAAATTAATTGCAAAACAATTCCGCTGAGTAACCATCAGCATTCTGATTCATTCGTGCAATTCGATTTTTCTTCGTTAACAATATTGCCAGTGTAGACAAAACTTTTTTGTTTTAATTTTTTTTTTTTGCTTATCTCAATTCCTTCAAATGAATATCATTAATTTTCCTCTGAAGGAATAAAATTTCATAAAACTCATAAGAAAAATCTAACGAATAAGCTAATTTAATAGAAATGGCTTTACGAGCGTATGTTTTGAAAAGACAATTTATTATAGCGATCTCATTTTTCCACGCACATATCGACCATGAAAGGAAAAAGCTAATAAATATCATTACTGCTTTGTCGCACGTACTCGCTGATTGTGTTTGTGTGGGTGGTGGTGATAAAGGTTAACCAAAAATTCAACTAAATTAAGGATTCTAACCAAGAACATGAGGATAATTTGATAAATACCCCTATGCTGAAAAAATACTGTTACTGCATACATACCTATCTTGGTATGTTTTTTTTGTTGTTGGAAATAATAAACATGTAAAGCTTATTAGGTGCATAAGAACTACTTACCCCGACTAAAAGGGGTAACCTACATAAGGTGGCCCTACAAGCAAGGTCAGAATAGGGCCCCAGCCAAAATGTTTCTCCAGCTAGTTCGGTCCACGCCAAGTTTGTTGAAGTCCTGAGTCCTCGCTGCGGAATTGGATTAGAAGACCTTCCAGGCTGAAGCTTTGGGGTCCATTCGCTCTACATAGCCCAACCATATAAGTCGCTGGACCTCTAGGTCGGTGTTGCTGTAAAGCCCGTACAGTTCATGGTTAAAAAAATCACCCAAAGAATTTTTTCCTTCCAAGCATCTTCAAGAGTTCTCATCTACCTTTCCCAAGTTCTGCGCCATATTTAAGAACCGGGATAGTAAGCGTCTTAGAAATGGACACTCTAGTTGCTCCATAGAGTACTTTGTTATTCGATTGCCTCCAAAGAAACAGCTATTGGCAAGAGTTATTCTTTCTAAGATTTCAGGGCTGATGTCTTTTCTGAATTAATAGAGGGGTCTATAGGTAGATTAAGTCCACAGCTACCTCAAAGTTATAGCCATCTTTAATTACATTCCCTATACAAGACGTAAGTGTTCTGTTTCCACTAAACCAATCTTCTTTGCTGTTAGTTATTCGGCTCTTTGAAGTTCCTTGTCTTTTTTCCTTGCAAAAGGAAATCTTAGAAGCGATGTTAGGAAAACTGATGTTGGTGCAGTTTAGAGTGTCTGGATCACCGACCATATTTTGCAGAATTCTAACCAAGTCTTAACCTGCTACTTTGAGCACTTCAGCTGTGAGGCCAGCAGCTCCAGCAGCTTTGTTGGGCTTAACCGCGTCCAGATCGGGTGGGCGGAATTGTTGGTCTACGTCCCCTGGAATGGTTCCATCGCTCCAGCAGAGGAATTGAGTTCATCATCACCTATATAGAGCTTGGGGAAGTAGACGCTCAATATTCCCAGCATTGAAAGCAGTTCTACCACGATGTTTCCTTGATCATCTCTGGAAGCTTCGGCTCGGGATTTTCTAACCATGGCTTAGAATCGAAAAATCGTCAAATTTGCAGGTTGGGGTGAAGCTCTATGAAGCTTGGAACTATTCTTATGACTGTTTCAACGTGAAAGACATTCATTGAGAAGTAATAATCCTAAACATCTAAGATATTTGATTGAACCCAATAACGGTCCTGTAGTCCCATTTAGCTTAGCTATAGGGCAAGTGAAAATAAGAAGAAAAAAAAATATATTTTTTAATTCCAAAGGGAGACACTCCGTCAATTGCATGATTTGAATTTTTCATAGCGAGACTAATTAAAAAAGTTTTTCCATTCAATAGAAGATTTTCAATTGTTATGAATATGATGACTTAAGGGAAAATAAATTGAAATTATGTAAAAGGTTTATTTTTTTATATTTCTATCAAACAAAGCGCTATGATGACTTGTTTTTTTTTTTATAAACCTGTCAAATCGAACGATTTTTAATCATTCAAAAATATTGCTTGCCCCACCTATGAGTTTTTAATTTTTTTACCCATCGTCACTCAAAGAAAATTATCTTTGTTTTTTTTATTTTTAAAGGGTCCTTTTTTTATTATTAAGTTAGACTCCTTAAATATAAGGAACATAATAATTGTTCTAGCGCTGTGAAGTTATCCAACAACCAAAAGTGGAATGAGCAATGTTCGTGAAGTAAGGACCGTAATTTTCGATTTTGAAAAAAAAAAAAACAATTGTGCCGGAAAAACGGGCTGCACTTTCATATTCAATTTTCAAAAAAAAAGTTGTGTTGTACAAGCTCACCTTGAGCCGTCATGTGGTGCTAATTTTTCGATAAACTGCTGCGCAAAATTCAGTAAAAAAAATTTTAAGCTGTTTGAATAGAGATAAGCCATTAGTTGTTGTTTTTATAACTAGTTTGAAAAGTATAAATTTTCAAAGTAAAACTTTCAAAGGAAAAAGTTAAAAAAATTA
Source organism: Syrphus vitripennis (assembly GCA_958431115.1). NCBI lineage: Eukaryota > Metazoa > Arthropoda > Insecta > Diptera > Syrphidae > Syrphus > Syrphus vitripennis. Next base: position 18,955,917 of record OY288108.1, read on the forward strand.
TACGTACCTATTTGAACTTTTTGGCTTTTCATTTTTTGACGGAGTTGCCACCTTTAATTTTTTTGACTGGGTACTTTGGGTTTATCCAGAAGGTGCAAAAAGGTTTTAGATGCACCGGACTATATGTGGGAATCGTGCTCTAACTTAGGACATATGTATGTATATATGCCTTATAAATTGTGGCCAGATCATAAGGAGAAAAAAAATTTCTTAAAACGCCAGAAGAAACCTAAGCACTTTGCTGCATTTTTGATTACATGCAGTATATGATCATTCCACAACAGGTTGTCACTAATGCAAATATGTACCTAAAATTGATAGCTTTGCAGTTTCCACAATGCGAACACCATTCATGAACAATGTCAACGGGGGAATATTTCGCTTCAACCACAAAAGAAAGCTGTGGGTTTTCAAAGCATTAAATTCCAGACGATTATTAATACCCCGTGCAGCAATTTTACTTAAGTCGGGATTTATTGAGCTCATCATGTTCTGCCGTTGAAATTTCACATTCGAAGAGCAGGGAATGGAATCAGGAAATGAATAAGAAAAGTTGAGGGTGCTATCGTCAGCAAAACAGTTCAAGGATTACTAGTAACAGATAATAGATCATTATACATAAAAATGAGAAAAAGAGTAGGAGACAAAACAGAGCCTTGAGTGAAAATGTTTTTGTAATCATTCACAATTTTTTTAATTTTGGAAGTGGAAAAAAATTTTTACTGCAAATTTACCTACATTTTTTTTTACAAGTTTTCCGTTTATTTGAAATTTCAAAAACATTGACAAAGAGTCACAGTATTGATGTTCGACCAATAAATGCTAAGTAGTTTTCAAAATAATACAACATTAAACCTCCTCCTTTAAAATACATAATCATTCAATTCAATCATATCATAAAAGATATATCAGAATTTTTTTTAATTAAAAATTTATAACTTAAAATAAATTATAAGATTACTCACCTACTTAAAAATTAATTAAAAAATCCTTTCTCTTTCACGTTCTCATAGGAATTACACGAATTTTCGTTGTCATTTTTTTTTATTATTTTTTATTCTTCCCTTCTCCTGTCCTGATTCAAATTCTGATTCTGACAGAGAGGCTCACCTTAATTCTGAACAATAAGAAAATGAATATTCTTTTTCTACATACATATATACGAGTATAATAATGACGAAAACCTTAAAATACAGTTTATTTTAAAAGCCCAGTTACGATAGGCAAGGCAAAAGGCATTAAACATTTATGACTTGAATCCTCTCAATATTGGCCGGCTCGGACGGAGAGCGAGTTCCCTTTTGTGCTGATTGAATCAGCGCAACTCAAAAAGATGATGATGATGATGATGAAAATGGGTTAAATGATGACACAGCTGAAATACACGTTTCACGTTCAATGAATTTATCTGAATGTTTTATTACTTCAATAAGTGACTTCAATCATTAAACATCATGATTTCGTCAAAGGGATCTTTTTCTGAATTTTTATGTAGGAATGTAGATACATACATAATGCCGTTAAGAGGAGGAGGTTACATTGGAATATTTTGGAAAGCCATGTGGTTGTATAATATTGATAACGGACTATATTGTCCTTTTGATTGCATATGCTTCGGCTTTGGTTTTATATGAGTTGGCGTTATGAGTTATTACAATATTTATGTTGAAATGGGACTAGACCAAGAACATTGAATTAGCATATGCGACCGGCTTATACCAAGAACTTATATTTTGAATTTTTGAAATTGAAATGCAGGTTTTTGTCGATAAAGATTTTAACTCTATCGTGTTATAAAATGAATAGTGTTCAATAAACTAAACGATTTTTGTGAAGTGCCTAAAATTATAGAATGTCATTCGTTTCTTGAGTATAGGGTAGGTTCCTTTATCTTATAAGATCCCCGGATTTATATCGGCGGTATTATTTACTTATTCGTTTAAAGGGGATTGAAGTAAACACTGATATTTCTAACACGAACTCTTGATACAGGGATTTTTTTATTTTTACCTTAACCTATCATAGTAGTTAGGTAGTGAGACATAAGTCTTCGATTCGTAAGAAACTTCCAAAATTGAGATCCAACTTGGCATTTCTATATGATGAAGAAGGTCTCGCAATTTTGTGTGTCTGTGAGTCTATCGGTCTGGTTGGTTACAACTTAAAAGGGTCAGTAAATTTTATTTTAGCTTGTATCATTTCTTCCGACACAAAACAGCCAGTACCAGTTTTACAGACCAAACAAAGGAGTATGTACGATTTTATTTTTTTTTTGAAAAATTTATATTTTTTCAAAATCGGCTCTACAGATTAAAAAAAATCATTTTGAAAATATGGGATGACTTTTAAATTCTTGTCTCGGTCTCAACAATATTGAAACTGCAATTTTATCGTCTCGGTATGGGTAACGGTCTTTTAAAACAATCCATCTGATACCAAGATTTTTCTCTTCAGATTTTTTGATTTTTGTGATTTTGATCCAACTCGAGAAATTAATTAAACCTAAAACTATTATGCCACAAATAATGTAGTTCCCGCAATTCTGTCTCTTTTTGTCTAAAGCTATTTTCTTCAAGCTTAGAACTTAAGGTTGTAAGGTAGAGGTGAAGTTTATATTTTTTTAGCCACAAAAATAACGACAAGCAAAAAATTTGAAGCCAACTTACCGCCGAAATAATTTTATCGGTTTATAAACCTTTTTTGAACTAAATTTTTTGTCTTGCGACGCGACGGTACTGGTCATAGAACCGTTAAGACAAAACATATTTATCTCGAAAATCATTCTAAAGAATTTTGATGAAATTATTTAAGTGAGGTAAGCACTAAAAATTATTTTTTAAAAAACGTTTTTCAAAAAACAATTACTAACGGTACCTGCTATGGAACAGTCTTTTGGTCTTAAATTTGTTCATAAATGGTTTGACGGATTGACGATGTGAGTAATGTAATTAATATTTCATAACAAAATTAAAAAAAAAAATTTTGTATTTCTAAAAAAGAAAAACATATTTTTTGAAAAAAATATTTTGAAAACAGGTATGTTATAAAATGTTATTAAATATTACAAACTTGCATACCATTTTTATTTTTTTGAAAAATGGCATTAACGAATTTTGAAAATATTTTCAAAAATTCTTATTTTTCTTCGGATCTTTAGTTTTGAGCTCAAACAGTAAAGATGGCAAAACCAAAATTGCTTCCGTGTCAATATTAATTTGTTATGGGAGTCATAAACTAACTTTATTAACCTATAAACAAAATGTAAAAAAAATATGTTATATGTAGGTACATACTTCAATTTATAGAACCCATTGTTGTTGTCAATATATTTATTTTTTATTTTTCGATAAATAATAAATTAAGGTTGTTATTCATAAAATATTAATTCACTTCTTATTTCAATATAGTGGCAACCCTGCAAAGGGCATTTTTTCTCAAAATTCTATGAAACTAAACTTGTCTCACTTCAGTTTAACTTAAGTGACATTTAAGTGAGTTATGAGTGGTTTCACATAAATCCCAAAAATATAAAAAAAAAAATTTTTCACTTAAGTGGCACTTACGCTATTATGTGTGGATTCGCTCATGTAAATGCTTTTTTATCTGCTTCACTTAAGTGAATCCACCCATAATGCACTTAACTGTCTCTTAGGGGCGGCAGTTTCCTTAAAGTCAGTCTTAGTAGAAATCAGATAGAACTAGATCATCTATTTATAAAAATAACCTCTACTAAATTTTGTAGTTCCATTTGCTCAAAAAGTATTCAACCGATTTCAAAGAATTATAAATGCTTGAAAAGCTACAGTTGCAAATATGTGCAGAATATACATAAAACTCCGTGGGTCATTTCAGTCAATGCATAATCCATGTTCAATCCATTGCATCCCTCTAGTCATAACTGTCCAAATATATTTTCAACAATACGTAATACGTCAATCTCTATTCAAACTTCTTCAAATTTGATCACCTGTGGATCAACTTAAGGTTGCCAAACTGCCAATTTTCTTCTCTGCGTCTACACAATTTTTTTATTGTGTGCACATATAAATCCTCTTAACTTCAATAAGACGCTTAAGAAAAGCACTCTTATCTCAAATCTCAACAAAACGACAACGATGACAAAGTTTATGCTCGTTTCATTTCAATCATCAGACATCAATCATCACAACATTCCACATTATCTTCCAACACAAAAGTTATGTAAAAACTTATTAAAACATTATTTTGCAATACAAACACTGAAAATCACTGCAACATGGCATCAACAACATGCTCTTCTTTGCTTTTTGCTAGCTATAAAGAACAACTTCACTTTATTTCTGTTTGTACTTAATATACAAAACGAAAAAAAAAAAAAAACGGGTAAGACATCATCTATACGACACAAGGACAAGGACAAGGATATTTTTCTTATATTTTTAAGGGAAAAACTTTTAACTGAAATTCGCACTCGAATTATTATTCTCTGTTCGTCATCGACATTCATCCACTTGAACACGGAAAACTTGAGCACATCCTTGAATCTTGAAACGTCAAAAATGTCTAAATATGATCAAAATATTTCCGCAAAAGTTTCCGACAAAAGTTTTCCACAAATCGAGTCCTTAAAATCCCACCTCAGTATTATAGTGACAACTCAAAAACATTCTTCATCATGTCATATACAAACTGGCACAAAGTTAATGTCAAATCTATGTACATATATATGAAAATGTATAATTGTGTTGGTATATAAGGTAAGTGTGTTTGTGAATATTTGATTTCGACACTGGTGTCTAGTGGAGGGGAGGTGTTGGAAAGAAGGAAGTTTTTGAAGAAGATTTTCATACTTTTAAAATGTATGGCGAGAGTGAGCTTTTCGAGTGTTTTCGAAGGGTTTTTGCAGATCTATCTCTTTCTCCATCAATTTTTTTTCTTTCTTTCTTTTTGTTGGTTGAAACTTAACGTCCCGTCCCGTACCGTCTTGGCAACGGCATTCATTATTCAGATATGCACTCACATCTGCCTCTGGTGGTGAATTTTAGTGAATTTGTGATTTTATATTCGACGAAGTTTATATACACTTTTTTTTAAGTGCATCTTCAATCAGCTCTTAGTGTGTTCAAGGGCAGTAACTGCTGGCTGCTGATGTCTACCACAAAAAGGTTTCACCAAGAAGTTTGACTTCATTTCGGCATCATTTTTTTGTTTTGTTTTGTTATTCTTAAACAACAACAAATTTGCCCAAAGCTATTTAAAAATGTTCAAAGACTTTCAATTATTGTATATGGAGAGCTAATGCACCACCAGATAGAAGCGTCAAGTGGTGGCGGGGGTATTTAGTGCCATCAGTTGCATCGTCTTCGCCATCAAGCAGTGGGGTAGAGTGGTAGGGGGCCGATGAACGGCGATTTCCCGAAATATTAGACGCAAAATAACGGTTTTTATACATGTTACCCTACTATTGATCATTTTTTTCCTAGAAAATATATTTTTGAAATTTCGGAATTTTTGGAATTTTGAAAAAAAAAATATTTTAAAATTTAATATTTCGAAACTGATCGACGTTTTTGTTCCATTTCATTTCTTAACACCATCTTAATCTCATTATTTTGGCTGTCCCTAGGATTAAAAAACCATTTAAAAAACGTCAAATTTCTTGAAAATTTGTAGGTCCAGATAAAGCAATTTTGATTATTTTTTTTTTGGCAAAAGGTTTAAAAACGTCTAACAATATTGCATATCAACGTTTTCCAAAAATAATTTTTGAATTTTTGAAAAAACAAAAAAATAATTTTTGAAATACTTATTCGATATTTTTAGATTTTTTTTTTTAAATACGATGGAACATTTTTCAATTGTGTTCAAATCATCATAATTTGTTAAAAAAATTAAACAACCTCCGTTCGAAAACCAGAAACCAGTAAGGGAGGTTATAATTAACTCTGCAGCTGGTCGTAAAATCTTCCGCTACGCCACTGACTTTAAGTATAAGAAGAAAATTCTGTGAAATTTAATGATACAAGTGTTTTTTGTTTTAAGCTCTATAACTTTAAAATTGCTTCGATAAAGTTTATAGTTGTTTTATAAATGGATCACATCAGGAAACATTCTAAAAATGAGAAACTTTATGAAAAAATAAACACAATTTGAAATTAAGTGAAAAAAAAGTAATGATTCAAGAGATTTTTTTTCTTTATTTTAAAATTAAATTACTATTACTTAGTTGGAAAGTTAAAAACATTAAAGCAGTTTTCATAAGAAACGATTATCATCAGCAGTTATAAATTTAGATGTAGTACTTTTTATTTCAAAATATGAACGAAAATCAAAATTGATTATTTATAACGTATACCTAGTTCAGAGAATCAAATAAATAATTCAGTTATATTAATAATAGAATACCATTTCGGGGAAAGTAAGATTTTAAATATTGTTTTTTTTTTTTGTATCTAAAATTACTTAATTTTAATTCAATTAAATATGAAATGTAGTAGAGTTGTGGTATTTGATAAAATGTCGAGTGGTACACATTTCTAGGAAGTGTTTTAAGCTTTTTGACATGAGGCTCAAAATAAAAAAAACGCCACCACCACTGTTGTTCCATTGAATCGAGATACCGGTAATTAGACTGGTTATTTTATTTTTCAATAAATGTGATTTTAAACCTAAATTCTTCAAAAATTTTAATCAAAATCAGAAAAGTTTATTTTGTTTTAATGTTTCGATATGAGAAAACAAATTATTCGTCGCGAATTGCAAGCTAATTCTTACGAATTGTCAAACTATTTTCGCGTTCCACATACGATCCACACGTAGACGAAAAAAATTTTTTGCGTTTTTTTCTTCGTGGTTGGTCAATGGTCTCATGGCCATTGTATTTTGCATAGTACTATCATCAGCACGTTCCACCACGTCTCGGCCCAAGCGATCACAGCGCATACTAATTTTCTGGTTGCTGTTTCTGTGTATATACAAGTGCGCTCTCAGACGACCACAGCGCACAACTCAAAAGTCATCGTGATGATAGTACTATAAGTTTTATATACAATGCTCATGGCTGAAATTGTCGAAGTCAAATGCCATTCGCGAGAAATAACAAAGCCATCATATGAAAGAAATGTCAAAATGGACGAATATTCGCTCATTTCGTTGGTCGTTGGTCGCTCACATGTGAATAGTCCTTTAATTGGTAGAACTATTTTGATTTAATTTTCAAAAGAGTGGAACAAATGTAAATCAGCCTAATCTGGCATTATGGAAATATCTGAATACGTGGAAATGTAGATGATCAAACATTTTTTCAAACCGGGAAAATCCTTCAGGACATTCATTCACTAAAACTCATTAAAAATGTTCGAGAAAAACAACTTCCCCGAGTTTCACAATCTCAATTTTTTAATGGTTATTTTTTTAATAATAATTAGCGTGCACTAAAGGGGATTTGAGAGACAGGAAACGTTACGCCGGTGTTTGAGTGACGTAAAAGTATCGATGATGTTCCTGTCTCCCATCATTTTGGAGGCTCGTCTTTCTATACTGTCCAAGAGGCTTAAGTAAGTTGCTGGAACATCAGTCCAGATATGGTAGTTATACTCAAGCTTTGGACGTATATAATTTTTAAAGATAATAGCCAGATCAGAAGGGGAAAAGAATTTCTTGCATCTCCAAAGGAAACCTAAACATCTTGCGGCATTTTTGGCGACGTTGAGTATGTGATCATTCCACAAAAGATGGTTTGTGATACATAAGCTGATTAGTTTCTTCGATGCAAGTGCCTCTCATAGAAATTGGCAGGGGGGTACGTCTCGCTTTAACGACACAAGGCAGCATTGAGTTTTCGAAGGATTAAATTCCACACGGAACCCTGTAGCACACCAGCATTTATGTTGTGGGTTTCAGACTTGAATCCGTCTAATACTACCTACTTGTATAGAGCGATTCGAAAGAAAGTTACTAATCCAACGAAGAAGGGTTTCATCGATACCAAAAGCACGTATTTGCCTTACGAATAAGTTAGCCTTCTCGAGAGAGCTAACGAAGGGAGTGTCATTGACAACGAGTGTTGGGATCGAGGAAGATGTCTAGTTCCTTATTTTTTTTTTTACAAATGACTAAAGATTTTTACTACCTGTGGGACATTGTAGTATATACCGAAGAATCGTCCGACATCAAAATTTGTGCTGTCTGGATCAGACGTGATACCCTCTGACAATGCTTGATCAGCGGAAGAAATGTTATTTTCTCGTAATCTGAATTGAGAAAGAGGAAATATTTGGGTGTCTTCTGTATAGTAAAGGTTTCTGTAGATCATTTTCCTCAAAATTACAAAAGAGATCAAAGATTCTACATGTTGGTGGGAAAGTATCGATGGTAAGGATTCATTTCACAAATTGTCTATGTAGGTACCTGGTACATATATTCTTTTGGCTTTCAGATTTGGGGAGATTGAGCCAAATTACCTTCAACTGTATATGATACACTATTTTCTTCTCTACCAAAACCTTGTGCTACCATGCAATACCTAAACTTGAATTGGTAAATTTTGTTTCAAAGCGTATATTAAACTTACCATTACACTAATTACAATACCTATCTAAGGATTACTTCCTCCTACCCCCCCCCCAAAAAAAAAAGAAAAATCTCTCTCCTATAACTACCTACCAATAAAGATTTACAGATTTGAAAAGCTGTTCTTCTTCAAAACTTTATAAAGGTGTTTACGTCTAATAGAGGTAAGTAAAATTTATTCTGTGTATGTGTTTCCCTCAACAACAATCTAAGTATTTTGTGATAATCTTAAACAACTAGCATACTGCTTGTATATTCTTCCATAATAATGGTCCTGGTCTATAAAATTCTTGGACCGAGTTGCTAAACTTAACGAGCTACCTAACTGCTTGGGTCCATCAATGACACAAGTTTTACAACTTTGAAAGCTAACTGACAGCATCATATATATACCTACCTATGTAGATCCTTCAGAAGTTGTGTTGGACATCCAGGACATTCCATAAATAGTGCGCAATAAAAACAAAGGAGTATAGCATATAGTATATTCCAAAACAAAAACAACAACAACAACACTCCCATAAACAAAGAATCATGACTATTTAACTAAAAGATAAACCACCCATTTTATGTCCACAATAACTAGGTATAGGTATACCTGCCAAAAATCAACCTACCCAAAATAGAAGACAATGTGATCCAAAGGATAACAGATACAAATGGTAGCCATAAAAGTTGTACACGTCTCAAAAGTAGCCATTTGTGATGATACGTGTTTACCTCTTGGATTTTCTCTGCAAGCTCTCCACATTCATGACATATCCTTTATGAGTTCGTCTCCAATCTCCATTTATGTTTCTATACTCTCTACTCTCACATTCTTTATGGTGTTACCATGTTTTTTTTTTTGTTTCGTTTTGCTTTGAGGGGGTGATAAAACCCCCATATACACAAAAAAACAAAAAGCAATATGGAATGGGAAATAATATTGATTTATACTTGCTCGTCCTTTTGCTTGTTGGGTTCTCGTAAACCCTAATCTTTAACAAATTCATGCTAACACTTCGACCACAGTTTAAAAACAACACACAACACAAGAGAAGACATCATACAGCACCAGCACAGCAAAGCACAATAATAATAATACCTAGCAACACAAAACCTTTAAACAAATTACATGTCCTTTGTTATACTCACACAGGTGCAAATAAAAACAAACATTGTGGCAAAAGGATCAGAGATGGATGTTAAATGTAGGTAAGTTATACGAACGCATATAGCTATATACTCATACATCGAGCAAATTGACATTTGAACTAATATTTGGAAGAAATTTTAGGCCCAAATGGTCTTTTCAAACAGGAATTGCTATATGCTGCTGTCCCCGTTTCGTCCTTGTTCCTTGTTCCTGTTTCTGTTTCCTTTCTCTGATCTGGTGTAGGTATATGTATATACAAAGTCTTGTACAAACACATCAATCGTGTGAATATGATGTAGAGGTTAAATCAGGTAGGTTTGAGTGAAATGCGGCAGGTTGGATAGGTATACGAGTATAGGGACTTACTATATATATACCGTAGGAGCACAATCAATCAATTAGGATAACGCCTCTGACATTGGAGGTTGGAAGTGGGATAAATCATTTATAAATTCATTCTGTGGTTTCATGGGTTATTTGAACTGCAAATGAGTTTTGTTTGTTTTCATCAATTAATTATACACAGAAGGAGGTTTGTTTCAAAAACTTCTACAAAGGTGTGTTTTGTCTTTCATTTTTGGGCAAAATATTTTCCAGGAATAACATAAATATCTTCCTAAAAGGCTTATAGGTTAGGTACTAAGTAAAAGTAAATATTTTTTTTTTTTTTAAAGAGAAATATTTATCTTCTAACTATATATTCCCTATCTACCTATACATAAGTATATTTGAATTGGACATTTTTTTGTTCTTTTTGTTTGCCAGAAACTTAAAGTTTTTACAACTTCTCTTGTCAAAGTCTTAGAATTAACATGGGACTTTGACAGATTTAGGTTGAACCCATTCACCTGACATTATCTTTTTTTTTGTTGTTGTTGTTTTTTAAATCCCTAAGTGAATAAGAAAAGCTTGTTAGTGTATAAAGTTTTGAATTTGGAAGAAAGCATAAAATCAAGGAGATTTGTTCAAAGGATTTAACCCTCACCTTGAACCTAGTTACCTAACCTACCTATGCCTTATTCATTTCTTGAATCAAAGTTTAAAGATATTGGTTTTGGCAATCTATGTGTATTTGGATAAAAGGTTATTAAAAGTTTTCCAATTTAATAAATTGAAGAAACATAAATAATTCCACTATTGTTCATAATATTTAAAGAAAACTATTTTCAATTTTCTGATAGCTACATAGGTGACAATACTTTAGGGCAATTGTTTTAATTTATTTTGTTTTACATTTATTTTTGAAATTTATTAAATGATTTACTTGCATCACTCTAACTTTACTCGTTTCGTTATTATTGCTATTTTAATACCGTTTTAGACTTTAAAGATGTTGAAGATGTTATGTTATGTCATGCCAATCCTGGAAACAATTTTCCAATGGTTAACTACAAGCTCAGCATTCTTCGTTAAGAAAGCTCCTTAACGACCGGCAGTACAGCTTTAGTAGCGATAGGCCCACTGGTGATCTGATGGTATATCTCATCGAACAGTGGCACAAATATTTACATACATCGTTTTGGAGAAAGTAAAGATTATTGCGCTTGATTTTTCAAAAGCGTTTGATAGAGTTTGGCATCAGGCTTTCTTATTAAAAATGCTTGCTTTTGGGTTCGATGAATCTCTTCTTCTTCCGATTAGAAAATAATTTTCGGACCGGACCGTTCAACACAAGTATTGAATGATTTTGAATTTGATATCTACAAAATAAATGCTGGTGTGCCCCAGGGCTCTGTTTTGTCTCCGATTCTCTTCCTTATTTTTATTAATGATCTCTTGTCTGTAACTTTTAATCTATTAAATTGTTTTGCTAGTAGAACTACAACGGGAGCGTATGATAAGCTCATTAAATTCTGATCTCGAAAGCATTGTCCAATGGGGAATAAAAAACCACGTTAAATTTAAGGCTTTTAAAATTCAATGCTATCATCTGTCGTTAATCAGAAACCACTTTTCCGTGCCGCTATCTATGGACGGCACTTGCATCGAAGAAACCGAATAGCTATCAGTTCTGGCCTTCTGGGTATGTGCATTACAGACCACCTCTTGTGGAATGATCACATTTTCAACGTCGCCAAAAACGCTGCTAAATGCCCGGGTTTCCTGCGACGGGTTAAAAAGACCACAGTGGAACTCTTCTTATGCCAAAACGGGGTCCTCAAATAACTGTCTATACATTCTATCCGAATGTCCGATTTTCTTGTGTGTGTGCTTTTTGTTTGATAAAAAAAAAACAAATTATTCGTCGCGAATTGCAAATTGATTGTTACGAATTCTTCGACGAACGAACTGTTCGCGCGCGACTAACCTCAAAATTACTCTTGATTTTTTTACTTTGTGGTTGGTCATGGCTGAATTTGTCAAAGTCAAAAAATGTCATTCGCGACGGATAAAAATGAAATATGAAAGAAATATCAAATATCGGCCGTTGGTCGATCTTATGTGGATAATCCTTAAGTGACTTACAATTCTCAACCATTCCTGTGGTCCTTTTTTTTACGGGAATGTTGGACACAATCTTAGGCCGATTCCTAACGGCTAGAGATGCACTATATTTTTGACAAGTGACACTTCTAGAGAATTTGTCAATTTCTCGCAAGAGGCGCCAACTCGTGAAAAAGATTTAGAATGGAATGAGAATCGAACTCAGACATTCGTCATGACAGTCGTATGCACTAACCATTATGCCTCAAATTTAATTTCAAATATTAAAATTAAGTTACATATTTATTCGAATAAGTTATTAAATGAATGTGTGGCAATTGTTGTGATTTTAGCAATATGTATTATATATTTTTCTCATATGAGCAAATTAGTCTCAATAAACTTCTCTTTTAAGAATATTTCCTTCAGTTAAACTATGACTTTTTAGCAAAAAAAAAAACTTTTTTATATTTTTTTATATTGTAACATGAATTGAACGAATGAATCTAAAGAATGTGTAGAAATAGATGGAATAGGACTTTCTATATTGACTAACTGCCTGATGATACACAGTGTGGCATAGAAGAGAGAGAGAGAGTATAAAGTGTAAATAGAACATTGAAAGTCTGGAATGACATATTGTACAATTGCAAAATAAGCAAATATACTCTTAGGACAAGAATATCAGTTGGGTGCAATCAGAGAAATTAATTGAAGAATGTGGTGAAGTGAAAGGATCCATTTAAATGAGATCTCCTAAGGGGAGCTGTACGTTATATAAAACATATCTAAGCCATACAAATTAAAACAAAACGATAAAAAAAATGCTAAAATAAAAAAATAATGGTTTGCAAACTTGTCGCATGAAATAACTCATTCACCGGCACAACAAACTTAAAATACGACAAAGAAGGACTAAAAGCGTATTTTTTTAATTTTTTTTTTTTTTTTTTTTTTTTTAATTTTAATTTTCATTTTTCATTTTGTTTTTGAGCGCTAAAATATTTTTCTTTTTTTTAAGAGCAGGATCTAAAACATGTTTTTTTTTTTTTAACATAATATTTTAATACAATACAAATTATTATTTGGTATTTTGCATTTTGACCAACAAAAAAAAACGGTAATATTTAATATCCTGGTGGAAACTATAAAACCTATATTTTGGACCATCAACTGCTTTATCTTTCTAGTTAAGATTTTTTTTCAGAATCTTACTATTTTTATTTATTATTTGGCTGGACTGCAGGTGGTAGCACCTCATAATTTAGTTAAGGGTGTAACTAAAATATATAAAAGTTTCAGCTAATTAAGTCTTGATTTCAATGTTTTCATTTTTTTTATTGCAATTACATATAAAAACAATTTTATAAAAACTGTCGTTAGCGATTCGATAAATTTGAAATTTTTTGGACATTTTTTTAGAATTTGTATGGGAGGTACCGTTAATTTTTCAAATTTAAAACTAATTTTTGAATAATTCTATAAGAGACTAGAAAACTAAATTGTGAAATATTTAATTCTCAAAAACTAATTTAACTTTTTTATTCACAATTTTATTTTGAATTATTATTGAATAATTTTTATAAATTTAAGATGCCTTTGCTTTGGGTTAATATTGATTAAATCAGATGAACAAAATTTTAGATTTTTTTTTCAATAAAAACAAACATTTATTTTATTTTTTTTTTACTCGTCGGACCTATTTTTGACAAAAATTGGATTTTTCGTAAAAACCAAGCAAATGTATGGAAGACACGAACAGTTATTTTTGGTCATAAAAAAATTCATCACATTATTCTCAAGTCTAATCAAAATCTCAAATTTTTCAAAAATCCAAAACTTGTCCTATATAGTATGTATAAGTACCTATGGTCGCAAGTAAAATTTTTTGTATGTGCCTTTGTTGTAATAAAGCGTTTTTTTTTGCATAGGCGATGCTTGTGAATTGTCCTCATGCTCTCGATGATTGGCACTTAGTCCTTGTGCTTGTTTCAAAAAAAAAAATTAAATATTATTTTCTATATTAATTTCTGAGCAGTTCATAAATATGGAAAATTATTCATAAATTTTTATTTTGATTTATTGGTTTTAAAAGTTTTTAAAAACATTGAAAAATTTAGATGCACGGAATATCGTAAGAAATTATAACTAAGTTGATGCTGCCGTTGTACTGTATAGCACTCTCGCAGAAGAAAGATGTGGGGTAAAGACTCCTGGATCAAAAAAATGCAATGACGGAAATGGATCAATCCAAAACCAGGAGTATGTCGAAGTTTTCTGATCTATTTATAAATTTTTATTAATTTATTTTTCTTATAAAATAATTGAGGTCAAACGAGGTAATTGTAAACGATTTTGAAATTACTTTTTTTTTGATTTGTAGTGTTTATAACAGCTTAACTATGCGATATTTATCACCTTTGATCACCTTTATTTATTTTGAAACAATTTTAATGAGAACTAAAAAACTTAAAAACGCATAAAAACGAATTACGCCAACGTTTAAAACAGAAATAACCCTTTCGAAAGATAATGCCTTCCATGCCTCAACTTAATGAAAATATAATGGCATGCTTCAAATTATAAACGGTTTTTAGAGAACAAAGTGTGTTAACAACTACCCCCGTTCACAATTACCCCTCTTGACCCTATACAAAAATATTGATATTCATATAAAAGTTTTCTTTGGATATAATTTGAAAAAACATATAATTTTTTAAAAGAGTGTCCAAAAATTGTTAAATTTTTTTTATTAAATTATTAAACAAAAAATTAAATTAAAAAATAAATGAATTATTTTCTTCTTCTTGTTGCGTACATCAAAAAATATTTTAGAGACACTTTTTTGTAATTTTTGGAATTTTTTCACAATAGCAATACTTGGTCCATCTTCCATAGAGATATCTATATTTGAAATAAAAGAAAACCTGACTAGCTGCTTTTTATGTACCGTAAGTTTCATATATATGCCAGTATATGCATATCTTTATAAAAATAAAATGGGATAATGAGAATGGGGTTTTGGCCAGATTATAATCGGACTGAGACTTTTACTCATGCAAAAAGCCTTATCGGTAATTACGATCTGGGCTCTCGTTTCTGTCTCAAAGGCAGAAAGCAAAGCAATCGAATGTTTTTGTCGCAATGGAAATGTATAAATGATACAAAATGTACTTTTACAATACCTATATACATACAGTCATTGACAGAATGGTGATTGAAATGAATGTACACTGTACAGCCTTGCAAAATATGCAACTCATGTTGAATGATTTTTTAAGTAAAGCAAGGTTGTTTTATAATGATGGGCATAGAAAGTATGTTATTTCCGAAACCGTACAAAAGTATGTGATGATATGATGAATATAATTGTTGGTGTACCAGATATTATATAGAGGTAGGTACACCTATCATGGTTAAGCTGAAATCCAAGCATTTGATGGGAAAGATTACCTTTTTGAAGATATTTTTAGACTTCATGAAAATCTCAAAAATTTTAAAAAACAAATGATTTTTACTTTTAAAAATTTTATTCAATAAGACTCAAAATTTCTTCAAAATAGTTAAAATTTTTATTCAATTTACTTATGCTTATATAAATAAGCAAATATCTAAAACAAAGTAGTTGTTAAAAGAATAAAAATCCCATTGACTATTGAATTACTATTTCAGGCTGCAATGAATTGGAATCAGTTCAATTTTTTCATCTTTTTAACAAAGAATACATATTTCCAAATATCTTTAAAAGAAGGTCAGTCGGCAAAATCAAAAATTCATTTCCAGAATGCAAAATCACAGAACTCCATTCATTCGTCAAGTGCGGCTCAATCCCATATCAGTTATGAGTTTCACGGATAGCCCCGATATAAAACTGTTTAAATAAAATTTGTTGGAATGATGTCTTGAATGAAAAAAATGTTAAAAAATTTCTTGTACGATAAACAGTTCTCAAAATATGTGTTAAAAAGTGTTTAACACAACACGATAACTTTGGCCCCAAAAATTGATAAGAGCTTTTTGTAGAGGTGTCGAAAACAAGCATTTTTTAATTTGGAAGGGAGGAGTCGTCTAATAACGGTAATTCTTACGAGTACATTTAAGTTTAATACTTTTTAATGCAGCCAGTATTTTGTACTATAAGCTTTTTAAATCAGGCAAAATTTATGCACAGTTTTAAAATAAATGAGCTTAAAACACAAAATTCGGAAAAAACAGAAAAAAAAACGTTTAAAACCATAAAATTTAAAACAATTTTTTTATAGAATTCGGTGCTCTTATTAATTTCTAATCAAAATCTGAAAACTAGATTATTTTATGACTTCTAGTTTTTGAGAAAAACCGTTATCAATTTTTGGCGCCAAAGATATCTTACTCTCCCCGAGAGCTTTCAAAATGGCGGCTTATACATAGCATTTAAACCCACGCCAACCGGTAAAGTTTTTAAATTCATGGACCCAATTACTGCATTCATTCATAGGTATAAACTAGATTGTGGAAAATATCGAACATTTAATGTTTAATGTTTAATGTAATGCAGGCTTAACTAACGTGGTTTAAAAACTGGGTCTTAGTGTACCCATCTCTTTATCACTTTTAATAAAAAATTTTCATTGAGAACATGAAAAAAATAATTGCTTTTGAGGCTGACCAAGAATCCCTACAAACAATGAACTCCCCTTCATACGTGTATGAATGGAATCATATACAAATAACTTCAATAACTTTTTTTTTGGTGCTGATGCAAAGTCTTATACATTTTGTTAGTGACCAAATTTGCGCCAAAATTTTTCCATCCTGCGTGAACTCGCAATCTATAAAAGGGTAAATATAACTTACAAAAAGGTTCATGAAATTTAGCAAAATTGTTGAATTTAATGTGTAAATTTACATTAACCCGCCTTTTTTCAACTAAAAACTAAATTTCTTAATGTCACTCTAAGCTTCATCATCATCATCATCGGCTCGATAACCGGGGTCCGGTCCTGGCCTCCTTCAACAAGTCTCTCCACCTATCCCGGTCTCGAGCCAACGCCATCCAGTTGCACACCCCAAAGTTTCGGGCGCCCTGGTCTACGCCATCTCTCCAGCGCAAGCATGGTCAACCACGCTGCCGTCTACCATAGAATGTACCACAAAGGAGTTTCCGAGCAGGTTCCCCTTCGCTCATGCGATCTAGGTGCCCTGCCTACCGGAGTCTACCATGCTTAATTTTTGTCAATATGTCTGCTTCAAGGTAGATTCCGTAAAATAATTCATGATTGTACCGTCTCCGGAATCATCCTTCCTCACATATGGGGCCAACAATTGTCCTTAAGACTTTTCTCTTGAACGCGGCCAACAGGTCGGAGTGTCTTTTGTTAAGTACCCAAGTATCGGATCCTTACGCTTAATTAGGTAAAAATCTGTATATATGAATCTAAAGAATCCCATTAAGCATAACGGATCTATTTATTGCAATTTTTTCACTCCATTATACTTAAAAAATGTATCCTCCATTTTACCTTCATCCTAAGCTATGAATAGTAAATTCCCAAGATGTTTTATTAATATTTAATAATTATAAAGTAACAAGTTTACCATTCCATTGCTTTGGAATTCTTTCAGCTAATTAAACGCCAGGGATATGTTTTTTTTTTCCTCTCTCTCAAGCCATATTATTATCAACCAACAACAACATACTCTTTAGACTCTGGGCGTTTATTCTATATAAAATATATATTTTTTACTTCAATATTCCTTCAGAATTCCAGATGGAAAAATATTTACTACAATTTATTTATAGCGGCACCTTGTTAATGATTTCTTCTAATCCTTCTTCCAGATTCGGTCCGGTACATCAGCAATAGGAGGTAGTATAAGAATCTTCAGATAACATCTCATAAATAATATAGACAGGCGAACACGAAATGAAGATGTAGTTCTAATTGCCATACTTTATTTAAATTGTTCTCACATGGTAGCAGTAAATGCTGAGGATTCACTTCCAAATCTGGTTGAATTATGTCAGCCAATTAGTTTACAGTGGTAAAACCACGCGCCGAAGAGCAGCTTGGGAAGGAGGACAGGGTGTTGCAAAACTGTTCATCACCTGACAAGATGGAATTTACATTAAGAATAGCATAGGAGGTAATCACTTACATAATGATAAGGGGCTTAAGTGGGTCAAAGAGGAGTAGGAATACTGGCAACACATAAAAAAGACTTAATTTCTTCCGACTTCATTAAAATTAAACTTTAATTCATGGAAGTAGATGATCGGATGAATTTACTTTTCGAACTTATTCTGAATAAGTTGTGATGATTTCAATTTTTTGCTTTCTCCCCTTTCTTCTTCTTTAAAATTCATCCAAACTTTAACTCTTCCTTTTTGGTTATAATTAAAAGAGATCAATTTAAAAGCTTGTCACTTATGTAGGTGTTAGTTTGATAACAGTAATCTAATATTTTATTTTTCCTTTCGAATTTTCATGTGGATTATTAAATCATAACTTTGAAAATTCATAAAGATTCTGATAATGGACTATTCAATGTTCAAAGCATACGAGTAACAGTTGTAAAGGTTTTTTTTAGAGATATTGAACTTTACGTTGACAACACTTTATTAACTGGCGGCCATTTTAACAGCAGTTGAGTGATTTGTTTTTAGTTTATTTCGTCATGAATAGTCCGACGATTTCTGAACAACGCTTGGAAATTGTAAAAATTCATCACGATCCTTATCCCAATTTTCATAAGTGAATTTTGTTTAGCGATCAAGATCACTTTTGGTTGAATTCCTACGTCAAAACAGAACTGCCGTATTTGGAGTGAAGATGATCTTTAAGTGTATATTGAAGCACCGTTACATCGAGAAAAACTGACTTTGGTATGCTTTATGGGCTGGTGGAATCACGATGCTGGCAGGAACGTTGCAGTCAATGGTGAGCACTATAAGGCCATGATTACTGACTTTTTCGATCCCCAATTGAAAAACCATGATGTGCAGGAGCAGTGATTTCAACAAGGTGGGACAACATATCACATAGCTCGTTCAACAATTGGTTTATTGAAGGAAACGTTTGGCAACCGCATAGTGTCACGTTTCGGACCCGTGAGTAATTGGCTTCCAACATCGAGCGCCGCCGCTGGACTATTTTCTGTGGGGATATGTGAATTCGCTAGTCTATGTCGATTAACCCGAAATGGTCGACCACTTGGAGGACAACATTCACCGCCTCATTGCCACAAACGTTGGGATAATGTTGGACCTCCAGATTAAATTGCGTCCGAGCCAGATGTAACGGTCGTATTTAAATTATAATGCCAAAAGATTATCTTTCGAATAAATTGAATTTTATATCGATTTTAAAAATTCATCTTTGTTTTATTCCATTTCAAAGTTCATCTAAAAAAAACACCCTTTATTGTGAAATTTGTCTTGCATATGTGGTTTTCACGTATTTTTCTTTTATCTACTTATAAAGTGCATCTCCAAAGGTATGGGGTGTTTCAAACGTATTAATATTAAATTGAAAGTTATGAGTTGTTTTATTGGAATTTATGACAATTGAGAATATGAAACGCGAGTTCAACGTTGAATTTTTTTCGCGTTATTTCATAAATAAAAAAAATACGTTTCTCTAAACTATACGAGTATCTATGAGCAGGTAGGTGCTTATACACTCGTATATAAAATGCACATTTATTTCGACGGATAACATTATGTCCTCAGGTTGGTAGAACACCAGAAGTGATTTCAGTACATGCATTTATTGCATTTAGCTTATCGAAAATATAAATTCAAATACATATCAAAGCGAATTTAAAATTTTGTTTTGATTTGTTCTTGATATCACGTCTTTATACCTGTTAAGGATTTTAAAAGGAATTTGTTTAAAAAAGTCGTTACTGAAAATTTCTTTTTAAAATAATTTAAATTTATAAAATATATCAAATTACAAAATTATTTTTTGTTTTTTAAATGAGGCTGTAAATATTTAAATTCTAAGATACTTTAAATCTTTTAAGAAACTGAACATTTTGAAAAAAAGGTAGGAACATGTTTAAAAAAATTGCTGCAAATATTATGATACTATTTTTTTTATAACGCTTTTTTCTCTGAACGAATGTTTTACCAAAATAATCGACTTTGTCAATTAAATGTATTTAATTAAAGATGGCCGGCACTCCTTGATGAAAATGATGAGAAAATAATCGTTAGGAGATTTCTGTTGATACCTCTTATAGCTCTTTTCATTTGACTCCGACTTCCGAACTAGAACTTCAAAAACAGAAACAGAAACAGTTAGGCTAATGGAACAGTCCAAAACCGGAAGGCCTGTCGATGGCTCCTGAGATTAATCCGGTGAACCCCACAAGTGGAATCTTAGTATGAAGAGGCGAATTGGGATAGTTTTGGTCCTAGTCCTTCATACAGAAGGCTCTGGGTCATAACCACCACCGCCATCTTCCGTAAAAATAGGGAAGTATAGAATAAGTTTTTAGATACAGTGAGATCCGAAAATATTAATATCTTGGAAGTATTGTCTCTACTGATGCATGGCGGAACTGAACTAGATATTAACAGCCGATTCGGAAAAGCAAAGGCTACGTTTAATATAATGTCAAAAATATGGAGAAACAACTCTATAAGCTTAAGAAACAAGCTACGACTGTTCCCCTCCAAGGTTAAATCCGTGCTTCTCTATGGGTGCAGGACTTGGAAAGTCGTAACCACTGTCACTAAAAGCTTGAAGGATTTTCTGGCTAAATCGTGTCTTTAATGATGAACTCCATGAGACACCAGCCCAGGAACCCATTAACCACTGACCCATTGGCCATACCCTTCAAAAAGTTAACTAGTGCATTGCCAGCCAACAATGCATTGGAAACCTTTCACTCAGACAAGCAGACGAGTAGGCCGACCTATAAGAACTTGGCGAAGAGCGGTCATAGAGGAATCGGGTAAGATCTGAAATGTATCTCTACGAACCGTAAATGTTGCTGCGTGAGAGTAGTAGAACCTGTAAGCGGATACTAACGGACATAATAATTGAGAATAAGTTGAGAGCCGTTGCGACCTTGATAAAAGTTTTTGACTACTTATTCTGAGTACCTACGTCAAGATTGATATTTGGAAGTGAAAACTGATTTTAAAGGACTTTTATACTAAAGTGACACTTCTTGCAAAATAGTTAATCAAGTAATGTGCACCTGGCATCCTTAGAAAGGAATTATTTAAATAAGAATTTCTTCATAGGTAGAATAACCTTAAGCGTCTTTTCTGAAGTAAAAACTCATTTCTATTATCGTATATAATTACTTTGTTGGGCTTTTGAACAAGCTAAGTATGTAAATGTAAAATAGACAATGCTCCCTTATTACAATTAAATACGCCAAGGAATAAATTCATAATGCCTTGAAAAATAAAGTTCCCTAGATTTACGTGATAAAAGTAAAGGCACAATAATTGCCTAGTATATTTATAAATCATAATAGTAGGTAGGTTTATTCATAATATTCTTGTTGAAGCTTTTCTTTTAATCATGATAGCTCATCTTTGTTTATCCTTGAGGGATTTTATTTTATTTGTTTTTTTTTTTTATTTTTAATTTACCATCTTTCTTATACTTACCCACGAAGTAATTAACGTTCGAATTAATTTTTGAAAAACAAAGTAGAGTAGTCGGACTCTTTCATTTACCTACTTCTGTGGTGGTTGCTATTTGTAGATTTTCATTAAAAGAGTGTGCATACTGCTCTCGCACAATACAAAGCCACACAATCAAATTTGGTTAATGGAAAAAGTTTCCTTTTCAGAGTTTCGAATTATACTCTGTGGTACTTTATTTTATTTATAATATGTTTAAATAGAAAATAAGAAGATGCTGGTAAGGATTTTTTGTAATTAAAATCAAAAATAATTTAATTAGAAAAAAAAATTAAGAATTTTAGATTTCTATAAAAATCAAGACAGGTACCTAGTACTTTCACCTGTTTGCGATCACATCTTCTCTTAAAGTCTGGTTTAAAAATAAATTGATTTTAAAATACATAGTTACTAAGTTCGCCCTGTGGTATTTTTGAAAATATGTTGGAAATAAGTCAGTTAAAAATTTAGATACGAAAAGTGTTTTACTTCTTAATCGGACCAGAATTATCACCCTCTGCTGATTCACTCTAAAGCTCCATTAATTAATGTATGTTCAGATCATGCATGAATGTAAATAAATATATTTTTTTTTAATATTTTTAAATTGATTTTTTCTTTCAAAAATAATAAAAAAAAATGTTTTCGAAATTTTTTGTTTAGGTACTGTAATTTTTAGATTGTTTCGTAAAAAATGTAATTTTTAAGCAAATCAAAAATAAAAAAATATTCTATGGTTGGCACACAACATTTTTTTTTTAGAAATATAACTTTTTTTTAAATCTTTCAACATTAAAAAAAAAATTATCAATATTTTTCATAAAAATCTATGAAGCTTTTTTTGAGGAACTAAAGTTTTTCCAAAGAAATCCAAATTTTCTAGAGTTTAGTTGTTGAATATTATTTATAATAAATACATATATGTATGCTTTGACTTCTGTTAATTTTTTTTATAAAATCCCGTTTTCTATACTTATTTAAAAATAAATTTATTTATTATGACTTTTTTTACCGTTTCATTTTTTTTTCAACTCTGTATTTGAATATGTAGTCTTTACATTTAATTTGAATTAAACGAAAAAAAAATTAATGTATCCTGGTTTTGAAAAAAATTATAAAATGATATTTTTTCAAAAAAAAAAATGTTAAAGCTCTCTTAACCGATGAGAAGCCCCCGTCGATGACTACAAAACAACACGTTGCAATTATTTACACAACAGCACGTTGTTTTTATTGTATTGTAATCTAGATAGTTTTGCATAGCAACATTTAAAATTGTTTTTTTTTTTTGATTTTCGGAAAAACAAAAATTTTTTTTTTGAAACTCAACATTTGGTGAATATTTTTTTATGGATTTTTTTTTGAAGTGCTTATTATTAAATGCTAAAAACATGGATACATATAAAAAAATATTTAAAAAAAAAAAGGGATATAACGATTTTTGAAATTTTTTTCTCAAAATGTTTGTTTTTTAATGCTACTTCAAAGTACTATATGTATGATATTTTAAAGTACTTCAACATTGGAGTAAGTACTTAAAATCCAGTTGTGAGCACACTAAATGTCTTTTGACCATCTACCCTTAATATCTATAATAAGCACATTTCGAATTTTCGAAAACGGTTTTTTGGTTTTAACAAAAAATTAAGAATCTGTGAAGATAATGCCAAAAACATTTGGAACAAAGTTTGAAGAAAATCCACCAACTCTCTGGGCTATTTATACTAACTGGCAGACAAACATAGATCAGTTTTTTTTTCAAATATCGATTTTTTTTTTTTGAATATCCTATGGAACTTGTAATCGTAAATAAATAGCTATGTCACTGTTTTAATTATATTAAAAAAAATTAATATAATGAGATTTCATAAAATGGTGGTTAATTTTGTCAAAAACACGCTTATTGAAAGTGCAACAAAATTAAAGTAAACACACAATCTCTTGTTATTCCTCCCTTCATCTTCAAATTCACCATAACCTGGCATGTGGTAAACTATTTCAATTATAATTGTCACCGAAAGATTGTCCTGTTATTGGGATACATGCACATTATATTATGATATGTACATAATAATCTCATAAGGAAAGCTTAATCAGATTTAGATGGGTTGAATAAATCCGGACGTAATATTTGAATTGAGACTTCTCAACGCATCCGCACACATGGGGCTTTGAATAAGGGTCACTTCACTTTATGTGAGCAAAATTACATAAATTTGCATTCAGACATTCGTCAAAATACCAAAACCAAATCTATATAGAGCTGATGGAAGCTTTAACCCGCACCATCATCTAAAAGTATCCCGCACCAAGCACCAAAACTAACGTCATCTATCATTTTGCTGTGCTGCTACTATATGTACAACGAAACCACAGGAGTTGAAGCTGAAGCTGAATCTGAATCTGAAGCAGTGCTGAAATCACATCAGCATAGCGGTTGGTTAAAGCCATTTATGAGACAGGATATTTTGAAAGGTCTTTGTCAATTTCAAGGAACAGCCACTGATGTATGGGCTGACAAATTGTGGTCAAATGTTGATGGATATTGTTTCTGTGCGTAGCGTATAGAATATATAATATTACAACCATATTTGCATCGCCATTTGACAAAATGATGATGTTTTGTAAATGGCTGATGGCTGATAAGTTGAAACGAAATCCAGTACGAGATGAGCAATTAAAATAATTAGTACAGCAGTGGACGAAATTCTATTAATGCCATTTTCTCTCTTATGATATTTTGGTATATGGACATTTTAATTGAGTAAATACCTACGCTATTATGTGTGTACTGTATACGAGCCATACGCAGTGTACATTATTTATATTTAATTGGTTTTTGAGCTCTCTCAGCTGAAATACCTGAAAAAAGAAGAAATTTAATTTTTTCATTTTTTTCTTTTTTTTTGTAACCTTTCTAGTAATTGTCGAAAATGGGCAATTCTATTTCATCTACTTAATTTTCGAGCTGTTCCAAAGCAATAAGTCAAAATGACACTTATGTCCTATTTGAGTGATGCATAAGTCCCAAGTCTATTTCGGGACTTTTGTAGCATACATTATGGGACATAAGTCCGAAAAAAACGTTGGAAGGGTATTCCACATTCGCGTAGTTCGGCTAAAAAACGAATCCCTGTACTTGAAAGTATGACCGAAGTTGGGTTCAAGAGGAAACTGATGAGCATTCCTGGAAGCGCGAGTATTACGGTTGAATCGTTTGAGGGGAGGAATGCAACTGCCTATTTCATTTGAGCACTTACCGTAAAAGTAACGATAAATGAGTGAGAGACAGGAAGCGTGACCCCGGAGTTCTAGTAACGTAAAGGTGTCGATGATGTTCCTGTTTCCGATCGATCATTTTGAAGAGACTCGTCTTGCGACATTTTTGGCGACGTTGAGTATGTGATCATTCCACAAAAGATGGTTTGTGATACACATACCTAAAATCGCAAGCTGATTACTTTCTTCGATGCAAGTGCCACTAATAGTAGCTGGGGGGTACGTCTCGCTTTAACGACAGAAGGCAGCATTGAATTTTGGAAGCATTAAATTTTACGCGATTTCTTAATCCCCATTGTACAATGCTGTCTGAGTCAGAATTTAATGTACTTATCATATTCAGCCGTTTCAGTTCCACGTCCGAAGAGCAGGTATGTGAATCTGGAAACGAATATGAAAAGCTAAGGGTGCTATCGTCAGCGAAACAATTTAATGGATTAGAAGTTACAGACAGTAAATCATTAATAAAAAAGAAGGTCGGAGACAAAAAAGAACCCTGTGGCACATCAGCATTTATGTTTTGGTTTCAGACTTAAATCCGTCTAATACGTCTAATCCAACGAAGAAGGGTTTTATCGATAACAAAAGCACGCATTTTCGATAAAAGAGCAGGATTCCAATCTTTATGAAATGCTTTAGAAATATCAAGTGCAATGATCTTACTTTCTCCAAAATGATGTAAGGATTTGTTCCAAAAAATTTTGTATTTGTAAAAAAAAAAGCATTATGTATGTCCAGTGATAGAGGTCGCTTGTGTTTCGAAAAAAATGGGTGTTACTAAAAAAAAATTTGAAGCTGTCGATTAAAAACAAGAGTGAAATTGTAGAAACAATTAATAAAGGAGCTTCATTCATTTTTATTATTCATTTGTAATTGAATACAAATTTGTTTTATCTGTTGGTTTTCTGATTTTCACTTTGTATCTAAAAATTGAGCCCTAAATAAATATTTACTCGGTTATTCCAACAACCTCGGTCACTGCAACCACCCTTGTTTTAATTACTTAAAAAAATTATTTTTTTTTTCCTAAAGATTCGAATATTTATTATTTAAGACCCTTTTAACCATCTTTAGCTAAAAATATCAATAACACGACGAAGGAAATAAAATTTACTACTTAACTACTTTTTTTTAAAAGAAAGTGAACACTCTCATAATTACACCAAAAGTCTTTATATTTAAGACCGATGATGGTTTTGCGTCGCTTCATAAAAAAATAAAAATCTTGTGGAGGTTCTAAAAATTAAATAAATTTATATATTAATTTTTCAAAAAATAATTGGAAGCAATCAATGGGTATCGATTTTCTAAACTTTCCCGCCAATTGCGCCAATTCTTGGCACTCGAATTTCTAGGGCTGGGCCCACAAGTTGATACAAATATGCAAATAAAAAGCTTTGTAAGTGTTGCTGCAAGGCACCAAAAAGAAAATTTTAGAATTTACAATTTATACAAAAAGATTTAATTTCTTAAAAATCACTCCACCATCATCATGTGTTTTCTGAATTACACTTTTGTTTCTGTGTACCTAGAAATATTTTGGAACCGGACAGGCACTTTAAAATTTGAAAAAATAAACTTTTGCCAATATTGTTGAAAAATTGTAAGTCTATGGGTAATTTCTTGAATCGTCACGTTGGCGTTGTATGTATAGTTACTTACAAAAAAATTAACACAGGAATTTCGAGAATATATTCATTTTACGCAATTTGCATTGTATTTTATATTTTTAAAAGTCTTAATTATTATGCTTATTAATTTATGATTAATTACTCAGATTAAATACATATTTTAACAATCGATATAGCCTACAACCATTATTTGCATACAAAAAAACGAACGTGCATGCATGCAAAAATATTTAAACAAAACAAAAAATGCAAAAAAAAAATATATGCATACCTATAGATATTCTTGTCACAATGATTTTCTCATTTAACAGCTGGTGGCTGCCGATGATGCCATCATCATCATCATCATTATCACCCTTCATCAAAAATGAGTTGGAATAATGAAAATATCTTTCACATTCAGATGGAAAATTCAATTAGTTAATGCATGCGACTTTTGATGCGGTATTGATCACATACCAACCATATGTTTAAAAAATAATTTTTTTTTTAATTTTAAATTTCTATAAACAAAATGCATATTTATATAAAAGCCATGTGTAATAATAACAAAAAAAAACTCGTATAGGTGTATACGGTAATTATTTTCATATCAAAAGTTATGCGCGACCTTATGGAACTGTCACATTAGTGAAAAGGCTGATGGTCAGAAATGCTATTAATTTATCACTTCATTTATGGTAATTGAGTTAACGTATGTTTAAATTATAGTATTTTTTATTTATATATTTTTATTTGAATATTTATGACAAAACAATCAAACTTTAGTGTAGAACAGGATGTTGCACTTCCGGTCAGGCTACCTACGGCCAGTTGCTCATTTTTCTGAGTTTAATATAAAATGTTAACAGGGTGAGGTATAGATTTTTCTTCAATTAACGTCAAACTAAGGTAAAAGAAGACTCCGGTGGTGGGTAGGGTACCTAGCTGGTATGAGCGAAGAGAAACCGCCTCGGAAAGTCATTTGTGGTACATTCTATGGCAGACGGCAGCGTGGTAGAAAATGCTTGCGCTGAAGAGATGGCGTAGACCAGGACACCCGAAGCCTTGGGGTTTACAACTGGATTTTGACTGTCGGCCATTTTAACAGCTGTTCAGTGAACTGTGGCATATCGATCACCTATCAAAGCAAAGATTCGGTGAATGAATCCAAAACAAGATTGCAGTTTATTCTGATTTTCATGGGAGAATTCTGTTTAGCGATGAAGATCACTTTTGGTTGAATGGCTATGTCCATAAAAAGAACTGCCGTATTAAGAATTAAGATCACCCTCAAGTGTATGTTGTGACACCGTCAAAAAATTGGCTGCTGATTTTGCTCTATGGACTGGTGGCGTCATTCCGTCCTTACTTCTTTAAAAACGATGCTGGCCAGAACGTTAAAGTCGATGGTGAACGCTATAGCGCCATTAAACGTTTGGTAACCGCTTAGTTTCACGTTTCGGACCTGTGAATTGGCCAAGAAGATCGTGCAAATTAAAACGCCAGTAGACTATTTTCTGTTGGAATATATCGAGTCGCTCGTCGAAAAGCCGATAAGCCCTTTTCTTCTTTGTTTTATTCCATTTCAAAGTTCTATACCTCTTACAAAAACACCCTTTACAAATATTCAATTTTGTTTTTTTAAAGTGCAATTTTGACATAATTTCCTTTTCTGAGTGAAATCGAAAAAATAATTTATTTTGACGGAGACTTATCAAGAGCCTCCGTGGTCTTTTCAGAAAAGGAAATTATCTCAAATTTGCACTTTTAAAATATACCGAAGCTGTTGATAAGTCTACGTCACATAAATATAACTACATTGTGCTACAATAATCAAGTAAACAATAAGTTTTTCATGTTATTGATGTGGCATTCTTCTTAAAATAATAAGAAAATCTTATGAAATTTTCATATTAAATGTTTATCTCATACAAATTACAACATTTATCATTAATCTTAGAAAAATCATTAAATCTGCCTTAATCTTCGCAACTAAAATGATGAATCTATATGAGCTCCACAGGACACCAAACACCAATATTGTCTGGATTCAATGGCACTAAAAGAAATTTTGAATCAATAAATTAGAGATCATTTAATTCAATTGTTATAGCTTTCGAGTGTTCAATTATATCCTGATCTCTATACAGTATACGACCTTTCCCACACAATTCCATAGCAAAAATGACTCGTTGTGCAAAATCTTCCACCAACCAACCGGAAATTGGCAAATTCAACAACACCACAAAAATCCATAAAATAAATCAGTCCACATTGAATGACTTTCGAATGGACTAAGAGTTTGTTGTGTCACAATTTATTGTATTCATAATTCATTGTCTAGTTCTGGCCATATCAGCATCCGGTGTGACTGTATCGCCAGCATAAATATATATATGTACATAAAAATAAGTTTATCCTTTGGACCATAGCAGTTGTAGTTGAATATTGAGATCCTTTGCGATAGCCTTCGTCTTCTACCTTTCATTGAATTACAAAAGATTATTTTCTCATAGAAGTATTGTTGAAGTTCTCTCACTTCTTGTTAACCTCTCCGTACCTCCGAACCTATGTATGTACCAATATTTTTTTTTCCTTGGGCCTTAGCCTGGAGCTTGGAGCCTGGACAATATTTACTTGTCGATTGCTAAAGAAAATGGTTTCTTATTGAATACGTTCGAGTGATAAACATCGCACGGTCTGCACTAAGGACCAATTTAAAGATACCATAAAATGTTCAATAAAAATAAATGTCTGCATTATTGCATACCACATTTTATAGTAGGTACCTACCTACTGAAGCTGGAGTAGGTACATATATATTTTTATATGATACTGGATGGGTGAACAAACAACGATGTATATAGAGAAATATTCTCACCTTGTCCATTAAGGAAATAGAAACCATTAAGGCTGAGAAATTTTAAAGGACACTTCTTGGAGCTTTGTTTACGAGATTCATTCTGGTGGCGAGTATTTATTCTTCTTCTTTACTGACCAAGAACTTTAACTCTTTGTATTTTGATAGCAATTAAGAGGTTCATAGGAGATTTCAATACGTATCAACTTATGGTAAAGCTTACAGGTACTCAATTTCTTAAAAGCTTTTTTTAAGCTTAGAAATATGTTGAGTTCGATATTTTTAGCTTGTTTGGTATTAAAAACACTAAAAATAAACCATTAAGTGGTTTTAAAATTGGCAACATTTAAATTAATTCAAAAGGAGCAGATTTAGAAAATTGCAAATGAACTAGGTTGTTCACGATAATAATATGTAGTACTAAAGAACGTGCATTACCTCCTGAAATGTGATCTTACCTTCCCCAGATTCGTTTTTTTTTTGTTGTAGGCTAGTAAATTATTAATAGTTTTTTTTTTTGTTAATGATGATGATTGATATTTGCGATGCGACAGTCATTGAACTAAACACTAGTGGACAAAAATTCCAAATTTGTAGGTGATTTTTAACAGGTTGTATCTTATAGAAAAATGGTCGCACAAAAATATAAAAATGAACATTTCAGCTCTGAGTATCTTGTTTTTAGATTTATTCAAAATTTGTTTAGATTCAAAGTTTTTTGCTTTTTTGTCTATGAACTTGAATTTTGTGGATCAGAAAACTCGTTTTTGCAGCGACTTTGAATTGATATCAGATTTATAATGGAAAAGTATCATTTTAGTAGTAAGGTATGAGTAAATTAAATATTTTGTAGTCAAGAAAAATTTCATAAATCCTTTGTTGATTAAAGCTTCATTGGTATTGTTTTTGTTGATTCTCTAAAAATATTATTCCAAAATTATTATTGTAGAATAATGTTACTTTCGATGATGGACTAAATGACACGGTGGTCATTCTTGGTTGTTCCAACAAATTTTTTTTGACAATTCGTCGCCCGAGAATTATAATGTCGTATGTTACATTTTTTTGATTTTGGAAAATCGCAATCAAAGTTTAAAAAATCATATCTCCGAAACGACTAGGAATAAATTTTACAAAACTTAAACTATAGTTGCAGAGCAGATGGAACTTCTTTTTGAAATCAAATTTGAAAGGCAGCTTCCATCTTTAAAGATTTTAAAGCCAATTAATCAAAGTATGTGGAGGATTTCAAACACATATTTTGTTAACAACAAAAACCACGATTTTCCATAAAAAAATATCGTATGTGAAAAATTCTTACAAACACGACAAAATTAATACCCAAAACGCATTTTACCTTGCACATTCAACAAAATAATGCACAACATCTCCGAAACTAAAAGAGATATCAAAATGCGGATGAAACCGTTCGAAAGATTATTTTTTTTATCAAAACTGCATTCAAACATCAAAAAACTATTTTTCGACATACGACATAAGATTTCTCAGGCGACGAATTTGTTTCTTGACAAAACTTGGTGAATTTTTTAGGTGAAACGTTTTTTTGTTTCACCTTTTAATTATTTACCCATTTTTACTTGCTATAAAATTTATTTTAAGACAAAAATAGTTTATAGACATTTTTTTCGAAGATGAAATTTTTTAATAAAATAAAATAAAATAAAATAAAATAAAATAAAATAAAATAAAATAAAATAAAATAAAATAAAATAAAATAAAATAAAATAAAATAAAATAAAATAAAATAAAATAAAATAAAATAAAATAAAATAAAATAAAATAAAATAAAATAAAATAAAATAAAATAAAATAAAATAAAATAAAATAAAATAAAATAAAATAAAATAAAATAAAATAAAATAAAATAAAATAAAATAAAATAAAATAAAATAAAATAAAATAAAATTAAATAAAATTAAATTAAATTAAATTAAATTAAATTAAATTAAATTAAATTAAATTAAATTAAATTAAATTAAATTAAATTAAATTAAATTAAATTAAATTAAATTAAATTAAATTAAATTAAATTAAATTAAATTAAATTAAATTAAATTAAATTAAATTAAATTAAATTAAATTAAATTAAATTAAATTAAATTAAATTAAATTAAATTAAATTAAATTAAATTAAATTAAATTAAATTAAATTAAATTAAATTAAATTAAATTAAATTAAATTAAATTAAATTAAATTAAATTAAATTAAATTAAATTAAATTAAATTAAATTAAATTAAATTAAATTAAATTAAATTAAATTAAATTAAATTAAATTAAATTAAATTAAATTAAATTAAATTAAATTAAATTAAATTAAATTAAATTAAATTAAATTAAATTAAATTAAATTAAATTAAATTAAATTAAATTAAATTAAATTAAATTAAATTAAATTAAATTAAATTAAATTAAATTAAATAAAATAAAATAAAATAAAATAAAATAAAATAAAATAAAATAAAATAAAATAAAATAAAATAAAATAAAATAAAATAAAATAAAATAAAATAAAATAAAATAAAATAAAATAAAATAAAATAAAATAAAATAAAATAAAATAAAATAAAATAAAATAAAATAAAATAAAATAAAATAAAATAAAATAAAATAAAATAAAATAAAATAAAATAAAATAAAATAAAATAAAATAAAATAAAATAAAATAAAATAAAATAAAATAAAATAAAATAAAATAAAATAAAATAAAATAAAATAAAATAAAATAAAATAAAATAAAATAAAATAAAATAAAATAAAATAAAATAAAATAAAATAAAATAAAATAAAATAAAATAAAATAAAATAAAATAAAATAAAATAAAATAATATATAAATATTTTTACTCACAAAAAGAGTAGTTAATGAAGCCGTCTGGCGATTGAACATACCCTTAACGGTCAAACGGAGTTGCGTGAGCGAAGCAGTTCACCAAAAAAGTGAAAAAAAGCCCCTGCAACAAACTAGTTTATAAAAGTTACCAACAAGATACTATCAACCACTAATAATTTAAGTTTAATTTGAAATGTTGCTCCATATACCCTCCTCCACATTATTTTTTTATAAGCATAAGAGTCCTAAGTCAAAACACAAAATGTGTACGTAGCTACGAGTACCTAATGAAACTCAACATATTATTATTTTGTATCAATTTACATAAATTAACCGTAATTTAAAAATTAATCGTAGGGATATGACTTAGTCTAGAATTAGAACTTATCTTTGAATAACAAGAGGAAATTTAATATTTTGTTTTTTTTTTTTCTGTGTAAAATTTGTTCTTGTCCATAGTTATTTTTTATCAGATTTACCCACCTGCCTGACTTCGGACTTGGCCAGTCGTTTAAAATTGTTCATTTTATTTATATTATTATCATTTCCTTATACCTACAACGAACATAGCTAAGTTAAGGTAGATATATACGTAAATAATATTATTTCAGTACCTACTACTACTCCACCATCTGTCCTTCTGTGTATTTTCAAAATGAACCATTTAGCAGTGCTTTGCTTTAAATTTCAGGATATTACATTATCTAGTGTAATTTAAATTCAAAGATCCTTCTCCCTTTTTTTCGAGTCCATTTAACTTTTTGTCCCTTATTTTTCAGTAGGTAAGTATAGCTATAGAGTATATGGGCTTTTATATTAAGCAGGATCTTGGAATCTGGACTTTATACTATATATTGGCAGAGTCGGGACAAAAAGAAAGGAACTATTTAGTACTTAAAATGATTAAAAAAAAAAGGAAGAAGAAGAAGCAAAAAATTACACAGGATGATGGAAGTAGTAGAGTAATATCATTTAGCTCTAGCTGAAGGAACGAAATGAAATTGCAATTTTGAAGCTTAATGATGCAAGTGTAAATATTCAAGAATAATCAGAAATTTCAACGTGTTGTTTCTTTGTTGTTATTCTGCAAAATGATTTTGGTTTTTGTTGAAAAATTTCATCTTTGGGGTATCGTTTACATATAGGAATGGGACAAAAAAAATATAAGTTTTGTAACAAGGTATTCTAAGTGGAAACAGTTTGGTTATTTAAAAGACAATTCTTCCAGGTCTTATAACTCAGGAAACAAGAACATTAATCAATTAATACATCTGCACAGTTTTGAAAGCAACTTGGTTTTTACAAAGGATAATGCTACATTTAATAAAATTGACAACGTACAAAATAACTAGATTTTTTTCGGGATAATGTTTTTGAAATTTTTTATTTCCTTAAAATTGTTTCTTAAAAATGTTTGATAAATAAAACGTGTTTTTTAAATAAGGACATAAGTTTTATATAATATCTTAAACCAAAAATACAAACAATTAAAAATACTAAAGAACACAAATATGTGATATGGAAGGGTACGAAAAAATTGAATAGTTCTGAAAGTTACATAACTAAAGGGTGTTTTTCTAATTTGAAATGGAATAAAACAGAGAACCGAAAATTGGTTTTACGTGGACACCTGCCTATTATGGCCTTATTCCACGGTGGGCCTACCCACAATAGCGGGGTCGACTAGAGTGTGACCAACACCCCAGGGAATTTTACTTCCCCAGTAGCAATTGGGTTTACGTTTTGCAGTACGCTCACCCCTCTTGCTGAGGAGCGAAGCCTATCTGCACTTCTTGTATCCGAACCCAACAGCAGATTCGGATACCAATTGCCGGCGCGATTTCACCATAACCACAGCCTGCACGAACTCCCCGAAGGGGCCGACCTCAATAGATAGACCAGGCCGAAGTCTGTGGGCTATTCTATCTCCCGTGCTACCGGATGTTTACATTTATATGCAAACTTCGCTGTCTGGTCACGCTAGTCTTTTTCTGTATTTCAATATGTTTTATATATATTAATTATTAATTAATATTATATTGGATACTTTTCAGACTACTGGTTAGACGCTGCAACGTCCCACTGTGGCGCCTTTTGGCAAAAGTGCTTGCAAAATTCAATTTTCGCGTGTGCTAAAATACCAAAACTAATTTTTTTAATGGATTAGGAATAAGTGGAAGCTTCAAAAACCGAAAGAAATTTTAAAATCGGTTGAAGGATTCGGATGATACAGGTAGTCAAAGTTGCCTTATTTTTAAAAACAAAGAAAAATTTTTTGTTTTATGAAAAGTTTCAGAGTTTCGGTGTTAAAATCTAAAAAAACTTCCTTAAAAATTATATTTTTTTTATTTGATCTTATAAAAAGGACTATTTATATTACAATTCTGATCCATTTTTTTTTTTTTTTTTTTTTTTTTTTAATTTTGAAGATTTTCGAAAAGCTGTTTTTGGCTCATTTTTGTGAATTTGAGTTGGGTTATAAAAAAAGCTTTGAGAGGCTTCGGTCAAGACTGAACGGAAATTTAATCTTTCACTATTTCTGAATATTTACTAAGAAAATCAGCTGCGGCTTTTTGCCCCTTTGCGGTTTAGAGAGATTTTATTAAAAAAGGTCATTTTTTTCATTAATGGCTTTTTTTTTATTATATGCTTAAAAATGCAACTGGTCATAAAAAAATTATTTTTATATGAAAAATTGTATTTATTTTTTGACTACCTCTAGTTTAAAGGATTAAGACATGGGTATGGCTTAGGTAATATTTTTTTATGATCAGGTAGTTTTCATGATTTGTAAACAACTATTCATTTTTATGACAGATCAAGTACCTGTTGTATTATCCTTTTTATTTAATGCAATAAGAATTTAAAAAAAACACATATTATCATGACAAAAGAAGTATGTATATAAATTAAAAAAAATAGTTTAATTAATTAGTTATAAAGCAAACGCGTAATTGATAAGTCATAGACACTTCGAGTATTTGTATTTTAACAATTAAATTAGTTAAAAAAAAATAAAAAATGGAAATTTCCTACAGTGATCTAGTTGAAATTTTTTTCGATAAAAAGCATAAAAAAGAAGAATTCATCATAGCTGTAAAAAATAAATATAACCTTTTAATTGAAAATTGGTCACTTGAAGGAACAGATAATTTCGATAAAAAATTGTCATCATTTTACGTAAATGCTAAGTCAAAATGGAATGCAGCCAATAGATCGAAAGTCAATTTTTTAAAGAATAATGATTGTTGGTTATCAAATCTTCTTTGCATTGATTTTGAAAGAACAGAAGAAACGGATAATTTACAAAGTACATCAACAAACTCTAGAGGAAGGCCAAGGAAATCTATAACGGAGTGCTCGTCATATACCAAGAAACAGAAATTGATCAATGCTACTGACGACATCACCACTGGAAATCTTTCAACAGCCTTAGTTATAAAGTATAATAAGGATCATGAGATTGGACCCTCTTATTTCTTCGCTAAGGCATGTTAGAACTGAAAAAGACCTCAAAGCACGATACTCTCCAGAAATGATTAGTTTACTAGAAATTACCTCGGACTTCGACGAAAGTTTCCAAGAAATCTAGTTTTTTGTTTTTATTTATTTTTACTTACTTATTAATTTATTTACTCTTCACTATTATTATTAAAATATATTATTGAAATAATTTGTTATGTTGATGTGCCACTAAATAAAAACCTTAACCTTTTTGGATACAATTTTTTTTTTTTTTTAATATGAAATTCTGGAACACCCTGTAAAGAATTTTTCTTAAATTTTATTATTTTAAAGCATTTTACATACTTTCTCTATACCTTGACTTAAAATGTACCACTGAAGTAGTATATTTTCACTCTAAAGTGCAGCAAAATACTAAAAAAAAGGCTTTTTATACACCAGCAGAAATATTTAAAAAACTTATTTTTTGTTTACTTTATGCACCACTGTGACTTTGTTTGACTTTGAGACACCCTGTTTTTACTTTAGTTATTTGCTTTTGGTAACTTTTGAGGTAAAATATTAAGTTAATTTCCTATGAGAAGAAAGTCGTATTTTAGCAGAAGATTCTGAAACACCCTGTAAATATTTTTTCTTAAAATTCACAAATTTTATAGCCTTGGAAATTTCCTTTAAGTAGAAAAAAAAATTATCACGATATCTGTATTCGCTTAAGAGCTATGATTTTTGCAACCAAAAAAGTCAATTGGCGCCACTGTGCGTCCTGGGAGCCAGTACCATTGGGCAAACCCAACGGCTACTCGCCAGAGATCTGAGGCTAAAACCCCTGGTCCCGCTAGGATATGTACAACCTGATAGTACATAGCATCCCTGCACCTCGGTGTCATCATTATCCAATTCTAATTCCTCGCTTGTTTTTCATACCATCCATTCCATTGTTCTCATATGGGGAGCCCCAGCGATAAGGCCTGGGTTCCCCAATTGTCTTCTTTTCCAGATCATATGTTTGGGGAGTGACTGGTGTCTCACAAAGCCTCTCCCCAGGTCGTCTTCTTTACCCGTTTCAGATGCGGATAACCCTGTATATCCCCAGGGATCACCACACCATCCACTTTGCCGTTTAATACCATTGCTTCCGTCAATTCCATTTATTTCAGTCATAAACCTTTACAGGATGCCAGCAGCAGTACTAATGAAGTTACCTTCAGTTCCTGGACTGCTGACACCCTATTGCTACTACCCGATTTGGGGGAGTTTCATAGCTATATCTACTACTATAGCCATCCACTCCCCCTCCTCTTATCCGTTACAAAACTATGTTCCAACTTGTTCCGCCCTTGTTCCTCCCTTGGTGGGGACGCTTAGTTTCGAGACATGTAAAATTAATTCACATGCCCTACTTATCCCCCTCACCACGCAAAGGTGGTCCCCTTGAGGGGGGGGGGGAAACAAAGATGAAATTTTAAAATTGTCATGAAATTTACCTTATTCGATAATCTTTTGGTATTATAATTTAAATATGATTTCTGACACACGACCGCCATGATGGAGGTCACTTTTTCGATCACTTTTTCCAATATTTGCGGCCGAATATCGGCAATAACTCTGCGAATCCAAACCTCCAAGTGTACGGCGTAGACTTGGGACCTCAGATATCCCCACAGAAAATAGTTTACTGGCGTTAAATCGAACCATCATTGAGGCCAATCACGGGTCCGAAACGTGACACTATGTGGCTGCCAAACGTTTCCTTCCATAAACCAATTGTTGAACGAGCTGTGTGAAATGTTGTTGTACCGTCTTGTTGAAACCACAGGTCTGGCATATCATTATGTTCGATGGCATGGTACGAAAGTAATTCGTATAATTCCCAAGCCCATAAAGCACACCAAACAGTCAATTTTTCTGGATGTAACGGTGTCTCAATATACCCTTGAGGATCATCTTCATTCCAAATACGGCAGTTTTGTTCATTGACGTAGCCATTTCACAAAAAGTGATCTTCATGGCTAAACAAAATTCTCCTATGAAAATCGGGGTCAACGGTTTTGGTTCTATTCACCTTGCTTGGTGATCAAAATTCCAAACCAAATTAAACACAAATAACCTAAGAACTGTTAAAATGGCCGTCACTTAAAAAAAATTATGCCAACTCCTAAAAAAAACTCCCATTTGGAATATTCTTTTCAACTAGTTTCACCGAATTCGCTAACTTTAATAGTTGTGTGTTTAGAAGTTACTGACAGTACTTCTGAACTACTACTAAATAAGGATATTCAAATTCCAAATATGTTTGTTTTGTCAACGAAACCAAAATCTGCATAAGAAGTTTCTACGATGCAGTGCAAAATCTAGTGTCTCTTTCTCCTTATTTCTGTTACATAAAACAAAATAGCTAAATACATCTATTTCCTGTGTAAATAACTTTTACAAAACCCACAAATTTTTAAAATGCAAACTTTAAAAATTCTACCTTAAGCTCCACATACAAGTATACTAGGTACCAACAAAGTTTTAAGGAAGCCAAAAATAAATTATGCATGTTTGTCTTAAGTCATTAAATAATGTTACTTTATGCTCTCATGATGCTATTTATTTTCTACGACGAAAAGTTTAAGAAAACAAATATAAAGTTCCATGAATCATTTCCTCGTGATATGATAACGCGTGTGATTGTATAGGTACCTATAATATAAGCTTTTTGGCGAGCAATTAGTCATTTTCCGGAAAAAAAGATTTGAACGCTTTTTTCGAGTGACATTAACATTAATGACTCTTTCAAACAAGCATTCGCATTGGTAATTTTATTCAAATTATACAGTAAACTTTTCTCGGAGGACTTATAATTTGACTTATTGGTTTAAATCCTGAAAGAATATTTCAAGTTATGTGTAGGGTGTGTTTACTTTAAATTTCTTATCGAATTTAAAAGGAATTGGTCTAGACTCTAGAATTTTATCTGGGTATGGAAGGGAAGTATTTCGGTACATTCGTCGTGTAAAAAAATGACAATGGGCTTTTTAAATTTACAGGACACAAAATTCCATATGAATAATTTCAATATATATTTAAACAGATCACCTGTTTTTTATTTCACTCTTAATTTTAAGTTGTTAAAAAACAGAATTGATGAAAACACAATAAAAACTGAGACAAATTAATCAATCGAGGTCCCTTGTCAAATTAATCTTGGGTAGTATGTTATGATGTTATCGCCATGTCGGTATAACGATGTTGATAAGCTTATTTCTACATAGTTTAACAGATATCTCAATCTATCCATGCAGAAAGCAGTTGTTTGGAGTTACTGATTTCTGCATTAAAAACCATGTTTGAACACAAGACGTGTTGCAATGTCAGTTGTAAGTCAACGGACAGATAAGCAACTTCCAACCAAATTGACCACTTCCTGATCATTCGGCAATTTAGAAGCAGTCTTCAGGACGTCCGAAACAGAAGAGTAGCAGACATGAAAATGGCTTGGGAACACCATCTGATGACTGCTATCGTAAGGTTATGTACAATTGCTGTTGGGAGATCCCAAGGAAACAACAGGATGCCAATAAGTTTAATTTCGGTAGACTACAGGGTCCCGCAGTCGGCCAATAACTAGGGGACCACCTTTCACAAGAATTGAGAACAATTAGTGGCATGAAACGAACCTCTAATGTAAAAATATTGGTGTGCTGTGAAAATTGTTTTCATAACCGGTGCTGAAAGAATAGTCAGTTAGCGACTTGGGCAAGGATCGAAAAAAGGAAATTTTTCTATGCAAGGTCACCTGCGTCGTAACCACTTCAACTAGTTTCGGATGACGACCAGCTCAAAAGGTCGAAGAAGCACATTACTGCAGGCTTCAATCGCGTTTTAGGCAGTGAAGTGGGTCCAATGCCCAAAGGCCCATCAGAAGTAACAATTTTCCTAGTACCCCAGAGTACAGAAAAAAATTTAAAAGCAATGAAAGCACAATAAAAAAAACTCAGGAACAATTAAGACACTCCAACCAAGCTCGCCAATAAAATCGATTGAGCTCATTAAGAATTAATGAGTAAACTCTGGAACCATACCTCAAACATCTGGGCAACGTAGACGACGACGTACATGTTTATACTCTATCATAGCATCGCATGGATTTCCATCAAAATGTCAACGAGGCTCGAGAGAGAATATGAAATTGTTGAGCTAAAGATCAGCACGCGCTTTGGAACTTCCTCAACTTTTCAAGTAAATCTTTCTAGTTGATACAGAGAATTTTCAATATTTGGCGAGACATTAATATTCGAATCGAGAAAGCAAAGTCCTTCCTTTTTCACTTGGTAAAGAACTGTCGAAGAGGAATCAGTACAACTGAGTAAAAGCTAGAGAAAGCTGTATTTCATGTATAGAGCTGACCCTATGCAGCAGGAAGACTCACGGACATTAGGTCCGAGGACCTTAGTAAGAAAGTAAGTTAAAATTAAGAACTGAAATAATTTCAAATACCACCAAAAATATACTCAACTTGAAAGACTTACGAGAGGCTAGCATATTAAATACTGGGGTGCACTTTGGCGTATACGCACTTTTCTTCAGAAATGAAACCATTCGTGCTTCCTACTGGAAATGTTTGATGGGTCCCATAGTTGCTTATAGTTTATATACATGGCACAATATAATAAAGAATTGTTAAGTTAGTCCAATAGATCAAAAAAAGCGATACAACCACATTCGAGATTGAAATAAGGCTCAATTAAGTTCTGGCGACCTACCAGAAACTTCTTGCTTTAACTTCCAAAATGCATTACTCAGCTTTGACCTACTGAGTTGTATTCTGGAAGCTGGCTTCTTTCACTCAGCCATTGCGTCACAATAAGTGTGACACTTAAGCAAACTGTCATTATGCATATTGGTTATTTGTTATGCATTCTGACTCAGTTGGTTAGGAGGTGAAACATTAAAGTATGTATATATACACATGTAAGTATAACAAATTGATTAAGTACTTTACTTAATTATGTATACCAAGCTCGAAAATTTTCCATCAAAACATTTACCGATCACTCTTAGATCATCTCATACAACATCACAATAAAATCAAACAAAAAAAAAATAAAACAATAAAACCTTCATACGATTATTATTTCATACGCGCTCACATCTGATACTCAAGTCTTTCTTCACCCACCTAAAACTAATTATACCTTAACAACGATTAAAGATAAAGATAATAATTAATTATTGTTATTCACTTGAATTAGATATAAAAATATTAACATCATTACATGAGTAGATACCAAAAATTGTCTTATTGAATTGTTTTCTTCAAACCGAAAACTGCCTATAGGCAAAATGTAATGGAAGCCAATTTCAATTCCGAACAAATTGGAAGATGCCTATCTGATGGTTCTTTTCCAGTTCCATATATGGAACATTGTCATAAGCGACCAAAAGCTCATTACCCGTGAACACTTGTCATCTGCTGTAATACTTAAGGTATATAACTTACTAATAATAATGTTAACGTAGAAATATTCAAATGTTAAATTGCGTGATGAAACAAACAAAAAAACACATCAGTATAATCTGTCATCACAAAACCCTCAAATTAGAAGGTACCAGTAACTAGTAGTAGTCTCATCATAATTATAGGAAAAATTTAACTAGACAACAAAACAACACTTTTTTTTGTTGTTGTTGTTGTAAATATTGTTTTAATCCAAAGCCAAACACAAACAATGTGATTATAAAGAACGTGGAACTCTCTGAGACTCCACAATCCACACAAAACCTAATGGCCGGGAAGATTTTCATATAAATACTTGATAATTTGCGTAGTTTTAAGTATTCCACTTGAAAGTTCGTTGAAAGTTGTTAAGTAGCCACTTAAGAGGCAATATAGTAATAAAGAAAAAAAAAAAAAAGTAAAACAGTGGTAAAAGTAAATAAAAATGCGTTTAAACAGACTATTAGTTGTGTTGTCGGCGATTTTTGTAATTTGTGCAGCTGCACCCGCAACCGCACCCGCAGAAGATAAAAAGGAATTAATATCAAATGCTGTGGACTTGTTGGAGGTTAACACAGATACCGGCGCTGCTCACGAGAATGAGTCCAATCGTAAAGCCCGTCAGTTCTTGTATCCTTATGGAGGCTACTATGGCGGTTATGGGGGACTTTATGGTGGATACGGATTGTATGGATATCGCTCATTTCCTTATGCGTATGGATATGGATATTACCCGTTCTCTGGATACTACCCATACTATGGATGAAAGGAAGAGGTGAAGTGAATTCGTGTGAACAAATTAGAAGAATTTCTATTGTCTTAAGTTTTCGTGTTAATTTTTGTACATTTTTGTAATTGAATTATAAAAATTTAGATTTATGTTTGATTGTATTAAATAAATTTAAAAAAAAATTAATCTTAAGGAAAAAGCCTTCCTTTATAAGCGAACAATTTCAAATTACTCGAGCTATGGTGAAATTGAATATTTCTAATAATCGTGTTAAGAATATCAATATCTGTAACCAACTCAACTTTTTACGTCTGTCTTTAAAAAAAACAAAAACAACTTAATTTCCCTTTTTTAAAATTCTCGTTTGCCAAGCCAACTTAACTGAAGAAAAAATAACTTTTTTTAATAACGTCGATTTCGTAACTTAACCAAGTTTGTTTTTACTATGGTTTGCCATAAAGACGTACGTCGAGTTAAGAAACATATTTTCTTTCATT
Organism: Syrphus vitripennis; assembly: GCA_958431115.1. Taxonomy (NCBI): domain Eukaryota; kingdom Metazoa; phylum Arthropoda; class Insecta; order Diptera; family Syrphidae; genus Syrphus; species Syrphus vitripennis. Next base: position 18,998,435 of record OY288108.1, read on the forward strand.
TTTCTTGTGTTAACTTAAGTTGTTATTGTTCCTATAAAATGTTTCAAATATTTAATTTTTTTAACTACAGTTAGGTTCTTATGGAATAACACATTTCTCTTTATTGAGGCACTTAAGTTGACTTAAGTTACTTTGGCAAACCAAACTACCATATTTTTATTTTCTTAACTCAAATTAGGCTATTATGAAAAAAATAACAGTTTGAATTGTTGATGTACCTACTTAAAGTCGAAAAATTTCTTTTGACAAACCAGACTGTTCTTGGGAAATCATAACTATAGTTAGGTTGTTATGCCCTATTTGAATTTCAAAAAATCCAAATTTTGAACTGAGTTATGTCTTTTGATTCAACCGATTTATTGTAAAAATAGAGAATATGTATATGAGACGTAAGTTCAGTTAGGTTGTTGTGATCAGTTACATCTGAAGTGAAACTGTTCCAATAAATTTTCTACAAAAAATCTGAAATAACTTTTTTCGATAACTACTTTTTTTTAAAGAGTTATAGCACATTTTGTACTAGAGAAGCGTTAAAAAAATTTAATTTTCAACAAAATGTACTATAACTCTTGAACAAAAGCAGTTAGCCCAAAAAATCATTTATCATTTTTTGTAGAAAATTTGTTGTTTTAAAAGTTTTGTCTATAACTTTTTCTTCTAGGATCAAAACTACGCGAGTTATGTGTGAAAATCTAAATTTGCATTAAAAACAAGATGGCAGCCAAATAAAAAGTGTCACAAATGTGAATAATGTGTTGTTGAGCTTGTGTGATATTACATTTTCAGTTTATTTTGAAAAAGAAAATATAATATTTTTTTGCACCACCCTAATACAAAACATTTTTTTTCGAAAGTTTGTTCTTAACAGTAGCCACGTGGATTTTTTTATCCGATATCCGACATCCTGTTCTTTTATGGTTAAAAGTCTTAGGGATTTTAATCAAAAGACTAAAAAAAGTTAGTTAACTTAGAGTTAATTAACTGCAGTTAAAAGACTTTTTGACTAAAACCAAAAACAGGCCAGTTCTGAAACTTTCATCTGACTAAAAAAAGACTAAGACCACTTAAAATGTGTTTATTAACAGTGAAAAATGAAATGAAAAATATAAGTAATTGAAGTAGGACTGGCCACGGGACGAGACTCAAAGGAGACATTTGAAATCTCGACTCAATTTCGTAAAAATTGAAAAATATCATGGCTAAATCAGGTCTCAGTCTTGTTCTGGTACCACCTCAGAATTAAAAAAAAAAATAGTCTCTTTTTGCGAGAAAAATGACAAACAACCGTTTAATTCTGGAAGATACATGATATGTATATGAGGCTATGAGTGCAATAGTGGCGTAACCCATAAAATTCACTTCAGATTTACGAGAGATTTAAGAAACAGGTTTTCTTTAAACATTTTTTGTATTTAAACTTTGACATTTTTGATTAATCTAAAATCGTCGAAGAGTTTGAAAAATGACATTATTTGTAGGCCATGCTTTCTTTTAAATTCAACTTCATTTTGGAAAAAAGCGGGTAACGCCACTATTGCACTGATAGCCTCATATAAAATTTTGGTATATTGGAATGCTCAATTTGGTGATTTTTCCAGTAAAAATTTTAAAAATTGTGTGTGTTTAAAACATAAAATTCAATATTTAAATGTAATGTAAGTCAACATCTTCAACATCAAACTGTTGTTTCTCATTTCCCACAAAAAAAGACGAAACCGAAAAAATGTTAAGTTGGTACCGAAAAGAGAGCGAGACGAGACTCAGCTTAAACACACCGAATCGAGTTCGAGACGATACTAAAATTCTTCCATTTTGTCTAGTCTTGTCTTGATCTACCATTGTAACAGATACTTACCGCAAATAAAAATTCCTTCCTTAAGTCTCCTAATTATATCATTAAATTGATAAAAATGTCTTATTTCTTCAATGTCTCGACCACACAACTTGAAATCTGTAAATCTTATAAAAAATTAAGTATCTTGTATAACAACAAGGTAATACCTATCATCTTCAATTCTTAACAACCAGCTGAACTATTTACTTATCCAGTTACAAAAAAAAAATTATCAAACTTAATAACAACCAATCCCTGAATGATATTATAATGGGCCTTTTTTTCGGTGTATAATCGAGCACTTTACCTCAAAATTGTTTTATTGAAGCTTAAGTAAGTAAAATGCGTATACTCTCAGCTTTATTCCCATCCTAACATTTAATCCTATTATTTCCTGTATATTTTAATCGGCTTTAGGGTTCAATTTTAATTAAGTTATCAAGGCTAAAGTTAGAATCGATAATTTTATATCCTCGGTTTTGTTGGTTTTTTTTCTGAACTTTCTCCTGCTGCTGCTGAGCCATGATGCTCTTCAATACTAGTGATGCTGCTTTTTGTGATGAATATTTTTGCCACTTTCAACCTTTAATCCTTATAGAATCCAGAAAATAGAAAAGTTCAAAAAGAAAGTTAAAGTTTTTTGTGAGTTTGGCTCTGCTCTCACTCCTCTGTGCCGCGTTGCCACTGCTTTATGTGTGTAGCTTGATTCCTTTGCTAAGAACCTAGCTACATATATCTACCGCAACTTAATCAGTTTCGACATTGCCAAAATCGTTAATAGAAACTTTATGTACCTTTAATTAGTACGTGTGTGTGGTATTGCTTGCGAATTTAATGCCTTTTTGGAGGATTTTTTTTTCTTCTTTTTGTTGCTAATACCTTCCTAAAATAGAACAAAATTAAAGTTCTATGTTTTGTCGCAGCTTGTTGCTTTAATCTTTAAGATGACTTTGCATGGTTAGTTATTATTTAAAAATTGATTGAATCACTGTGAGATGAAATTTAGGAATTTAGCGGTTATCTATCCATTTTACACAAAGAATAACTCACATGTTTTTGAATAAGTATTTTTTCAGAGTTATAGAACTTTGAAATGGACAAAATGGAACACAAAAATGATGATTTTTTTAAACTGACATGAAATTGTCTCTATTCAAAAGATAATCTCTTGGAATTTTAGTTTAAGTATGGTTTCTAGCATATGACTTTCTTTTATTTCCGATCACTTTCTCCAATATTTGTGGCCGTATTCAAACTTCCAAGTGGCCGGTCGTTTCGGGATTATCGGTGTAGACTAGCGACTTCACATACATATCCCCACAGATAAAAGTCTAGTGTTAAATAGTCGGCGTTACGTTGTCACGAGCTGTGTCCCGTGTTGGCGGTCTTGTTAAAGAACACAGCTCCTGAACATCATGGTTGTTCAATAGAAAACCTTGATCTTAGCTCCATAGCGTTCACCATTGACTGTAACATTCTGGCCAGCTTAGTTCTTAAGGAAATACAGACCCATGAATGATTTCACTATCCCTCCAACAGTAGGTAGCTTTTTTCAAGTTTCAAATTATTCATGTTGAATGCCAAACGATACTTAACACAAATCACCTAACCCCTGTTAAAATGGCCGCTAGTTAAAATTGTGTTGTCAACTTAAAGTTTTATATTTCTAAAAAAAACATCCTTTGCTTATGATCTTGGCAAAAGAGCTTTTAGATTTTACTTAAAGAAGGAAACTGAACTTTACAATATTATTAAAATTACAAAGCTTTTTTTTATAAATAAAAAATAAGTTTTCACACTTCCAATACACATCCTTAATTATGCAAGCTGACGAAAAAAAAACTTTCACATTGTATTTTAATTGTAAGCAATTATACACAAATATCGTTGCTGAAAAAGTTTAACAAGAAGAGAACCAAAAAAAAAACACACATATTTTTGGACAAGTCACAAAAACAAAATAAAAAAAAACCTCAACAACATGAATTTCTTTGCAAAGAAGAAGGATCCTGGAAATTTAATATGCCACTAATGCATTGAAAATTGCTCAAAACGGTCTGCACGGTGAATACGACAAAGTTTTTCCTTGCACACATTCACTCACTCGTTTTGTTTCACAAAAAAGAAAAAAACGAACTTGAAAACATAAAAAAAAAAATGTTTAATTTTGTGAATTGTTAAAACTGAAAAGGTGAAGCGGTTAAGAAGTCTGTGAAATCAGGGATGTTGAAAGAGGTGAAATTCGCCAAGATAATAATAGATTATAAGTGTTCGAAGAAAATGCAAAACTAGGTCAGAAAGTTGTAAGCTGCTAAATTCCATTTTGCATAGAGTTTTAACTTTGTTTGCTTTACTATTAATTAAAGTTAATCAAACACAAACTATTTCTAAACGGTGTATTTTGGTTTTGTGAAAAACTTTACGCGGAAAGTGAAGAAGTTGACACTTGGTGAGAAAATACATGTGCAATGAAATTAAAATACTCTTTGGTAACAACAAAAGGTTCACTTTTAATAATCTCTGTATAGTACAAAGCTTTTAACGGCTTTTAATGCATACAAATTAGTGTTTAGTCACTTTATTTTCAATTAACAGTGAAGCGCCTGTTAAGCTTGTTAGTTTATTAAAAAAATTCATTGTGAAGATTAGAAGGAAGAAATTGGAAGGCAGAACGGAACATTGTGGCACACCAGTTTTTATTTAATAAATATTATGTAAAACCAATGTAGATGATAATCATCAAGAAGAAGAAAAAGAAAAAGAAGAAGAAGAAGAAGAAGAAGAAGAAGAAGAAGAAGAAGAAGAAGAAGAAGAAGAAGAAGAAGAAGAAGAAGAAGAAGAAGAAGAAGAAGAAGAAGAAGAAGAAGAAGAAGAAGAAGAAGAAGAAGAAGAAGTGATAGTACATACTTTAAAGCTATCAACGTATTAATCCTAAATGAAATTGTAGTGAAATTCTCCAATTATAGAAAATCAAGCTAAAAGCCGGTCCGTGTTTAGGCATTTTCAAATGTATCTGCTTCTGCATATTGTACGTATGACTATGTAATGTGAAAAAACTATCCACAGACATTTACCATTCCTTAACCTTTGTTTCCGTTTTTTTCTCTACCACCCGACAGACAAAAAAGATAGAACTTGAAGGAAAACTGTGGAAACTTTTCATGCGCCCATAAAACTTAATGACCATAACATCATAAAGAAGTATCCTTGTTTGGAGCTTTTCTATATTCTTTTACCTGTGTGAATCCAAAGCACGTCTACTAAAAAGACCGTACTTTTTGTTGTTGTTGTGGTTGCACTTCAGCATGGATAACGGTAAATGTCCATTTAATGTGTACTGAAGTATGTTTTAATTGTCAAGTAGGTATCTACCTATTATTGTTGGTTGCTGCCATCGTTTTATTTAATTTTGTGGTTTTGGATTTTATTTTTAAGCTTTCTGGATTGTCCTCCATTTTTTTTTTTTCCAATTTTACTGAAAAAAGTTAATAGATCTGTTTATACCTACTTCCATGAAATTATTTCATGGTGTTTCATATCGGTTCTCACATATAAAGGGTGTTTTTTAGAGGTATAGAACTTTAAGTTGGCAACACATTTTTAACTGGCGGCCATTTTAACAGCTGTTGAGTGATTAATGGTAAGTTTTGATTGGCATTTAAGTAGTATTGAAGCCACACGAACTAGCAAGTCATAGATTCGGTGAAGGGTTTTGCTTAGCGATGAAGCTCACTTTTGGTTGAATGGCTACGTTAATAAACAAAACTGCCGTATTTGGAATGAAGATGATCCTCAAGTGTATATTGAGACACCGTTACATCCAGAAAAACTGACTGTTTGTTGTGCTTTATGGGCTTAGGAATTGTACGAATTACGTTCATCCATCGAATAACTATGATGTGCAGGACCTGTGCAGGACCTGGTTTAAACAAGACGGAACAACATGTCACACAGCTCGTTCAAAAATTGGTTTATTGAAGGAGACGTTTGGCAACCACATAGTGTTCCGTTTCGGAACCGTGAATTTACGTTGCTAAACTACTTTTTGTGGAAAATTGGGAAGTCGCTAGCTAACGCCGATAAGCCCGAAACAATCGTCTACTTGGAGGACAGTATAATCAGGCCCATATTATTTTCAGTATGAACCGTTTTTGTTTTTAAGTGTAGAATTGGTAAGTAACTCTACTCGAGCACCATCTATCTGACAGGTTGATCCTATGAACCTTCTTCATAAGAATATATGTCGTGTACCAACTGTCTTGTTGATAGGATGACCGATTTCTTGCGAGAGACAGCAGCCCACGAAAAAAACATTTCTGTTTTTAGACTCACGCGAGATCGAACCCAGAGCTCCGGCATGACAACCCTCCGCACTATACTAACCGCTATGCACGGGCTACTACTTCGACTTAGTTTTAAAATTATACCAAAAATATTGAAAAGTGGCCAGAGTTACAATTCACTCAGAAAAGCATATTCTAATAACCTAGCCATATTCTTCTCCATTGCAAGTAGTGTTAAAGCTGCAGACTGGAATAACTAATGACGCCAACACTAAATACACACAATGGCCGACGTGGTGCTTTAAATTTGTTCACTCCAAATATAATAAATTTTGGATTCAGAAAAAAAAGCAATACAAAAAAAAACGCCTCAATAAATAAAAAATATATTTTACAGTCGACACTGGACACACACATGACACAGCATGATGTGCGAATGCAATTTTTAGTTTTTCATTCTAAAGCTGGTCATTATAATGCATGAAAAAGAGTATATAGAGTGGTGGTTAAAGTATAGCTAGTCACTTCAAAACAAACAAGCATCCAGAACAAACCTTCAAATTTCCACATAGGACAGCGTGACTTAGGGCGTAGAGAAAAAAAAACAACGCATCCACAACACCAGAACTAGGATTTGGATGTGTCAGTAACAAATTGCATGAAGTAATAATAATGCCATTGGCACAAATGCAACCTACGACGCCAAAGGATACAAAAATTTATATATGTATTTTTTTTTTTTGAGTATGTTCATAAATAAAAAAAGTTTTTGAAAAAAAAAAAAGCCATAGCATAGCGGGCGTAAAAGAATTCAATTTGACGTGCAAGCAGATGTGTTTATGATGACATCTCTGTTGTGAACAGGCCATTTTCGGGTTATAAGGATAGAGGGAATAATTGAGATTAGTTTTTTGGGAAAGTTTTACTGATGGATATTCTACGTATGATGCGGGAAGAGTTTTCTCTGTGCTGGAGAAAAATGGTTAGTAGTAGTTTTTTTTTATAGAAGTCACATAGTTTTGTCGACCTCTGCGTGTTTTCACTAATTCCAAATGCGTTAACCCATACCTATCATATATCATATTCAAAATATAAATTTTATATTAACATAATTTTTCACGATAAGAAGCGTGGTTTTTTGATCTAATCAACTGTTTTCAAAAAATAAAATTTTACAGGGTGTAAAACATCTCCACTATTTGATGTTTTATCAACAGCAACAATAAAAATTAAGCTCGGTAGACGGTAGGGCACCTAGCGAAGAGGAACCGGCTCGGGAAGTTCTTGGTGGTATACATTCTATAGTAAACGACAGCGTTATAGACCATAATTGCGCTGGGAAGATGGCATAGACCAGGACCCCCCCGAAGCCTTGGAGTGCGTAATTGGATGGCGTCGTAGGTTCGAGACCGGGATAGGTGGAGAGACTTGTTGAAAGAGGCCAGGACCGGACCCCGGTTGACGATCCGATAATGATGATGAAATAAAAATAAGATGCATGACTGAATCATGCGAACTACTTTATATGGTAACTGGTAAGGTAGTCTCCAGACATCTATTTACGAACACCTGCAGATTATAGTGAAAGCGGATGTGTCTTTCCAAGTGCCAAACATTATGGGTGCACGCATTCAACATTGGAAGCTTCTCCATATTTTGGACGGCATACCATACTCAGTATATGCTTTCCCAATTCATCATTAGACACAATTCTTCCAAGATATTAAACATTTTCTAGCATATTTGTGCAGAAATGTCTACTTAAACGGGTGACGAAGTTTCAAAAATGATACTTTTTTCGCAGAATTGACCAACGATTTTAGCTTATTTCTCCACCCTTGTTGTCATTTGATGCAGATTCATGATCTTACGACAAAGTTAGCATACGCCATCTACATAGTCCACGGAATTCATCCATTTTTTAGTCGACAAAGCTGTGTACAGAAAATCTCTAATCATCAAAAAATACAGTATTGGAGATAGCACACAACCCTGCCTTACCTCACTTTAGATTTCATAATTTTCTGACTATGCATTTCATAATTATTAGTAGACGATATTCAACTTACGTTCGATGATGATCCCACTCTTCATGAAATTTCTCAGTTTTCAAAGGTCTGAATATGCACAGAAGCTCACTTTTTTGAAATTCTGTAGAGGTCCTATTGATAACCTACTTGCGGCCACTTCTGCTTCTATAGCCATAAATGTGGTTATGCTGCGATCAACATTTTGCTGACGGACTTCGGGATTCGAGCATTTTTTGGGCAGCAGCTCTTCCGGTAGCAATCACCAAATGGTTAACCCGGGAGATTTCCATGTCTGCACCTTTTAAACCCCTGCTTCGCTAAGTGATCAATTTGATTGGAAATTGCTTGAATATCCAAAATATGCGTCTAAGCTTATTGCCAGGGGATAACCACGAGATGATAAGCTACATTGTGTAACTGTTTTCTGTTGCTGGACCAGTATAGAAGTTCTGGGCACGATCCATGTCTCCCAACGATATTTGGCTCATTGTTATTGGTCTTGTAGAATGAAGACCGAAATGACCCATCTTCCCTTTTCGTAATACAGTTTTCGTCGAAAAAAGATTCGAAGAAAAAAAAAATTCCATTTTTTTCCCGGTAAATTTCAGGCCGAGTTGGAAAGTCTAGTCCTGGTCGCGTCAAAATTGCAAAATTTAGGTCTCGTTTTGGAACGAAGTCACACTGATCTTTGTCACGTAACCAGCGCTAGAAATTCTAGAATTTCAGCGTTCCGTGTATATTTTTATATTTTTATTAGGACTATACTACGAGGACTATAAATACTCGTATATAATTATGAAACGATGTTACTTAAATGAGTCTTATTGGCAAGGGTCCATTTAAAAGTGCAAAAAAATTATATTTGAAATGTTTACCAACGAATGTATATTTTCGAGTTTATTAAATTCCTGAATTAAATAAAAATATTAAAGAGTGTTCATTACTATTTTTTCAAATCTAAGTAAATATCAAAAATATTAAAAAAGCTAGTAGCTTTGATGAACCTACTTAAACCTTTCATTACATTTCTAATTATGTTATTTTTGATAGCCCTATAAGCGTTTTTTTTTTTTTATTTTATTTCAAAACTTCTATTCCCTGCTGTCGAGGATAAAAAAAAAATTGACAAAAATTAATGAAGGTAGTTCATACATCACAACTTCCATCAAGTAAAGCCCTCAAGGGTACTCAACATTATAATATAGTTCGTACGCAGCCCCTGGGGTAATGTATTATATGTTGTGTATAATACTTGAGCCCAATTCCACATTAAAATACTCTCACGCAATTCTCTTAAACAGTATAATTCCCGGGTCCCGGCTTTAATAATTTTGTGTGGATCAATTTTAAAGGTAAGTAAATCTTTCTTCAGTTGAGTTCTAGATGATAGTGTTTGGTTGGTAGATAGCTATATAGAGAAACATTGGATTGTTGACGATTAATGACCCAGTTTTGGTGCGGTTGTTAGGTAATAGCAGTTTCATACTGGTGGACTCATAATAAATCATTCCTTTTTCCCGCATCTATACATTTTCGTGTGTCTTCAGATGTCTCTTTCTGTGAGTCCCTAAAGACAACACAGTACACGAAACCCTAGAAGCATTAGTAGATTATTCATCTTCCACAACATCACTCCATCTATCTATCGCCTTGTTTGTGCCATGCGGAAGGTACGATAGTCGTAAGGTATACCAAGTCGAGAAATAAAAATGGATATATAATTCGTTTAGGAGGCCCATCTGAAAAGGCATCCTAGTGGTTGATGGATAACTGGAGGACACCCGAAATGGTTAGTTGATTACTAGAAGGTAATTTTCTTTTATAATAGTAGTTAACGTCCCATGGGGGAATATACAAACGACCCGAACACATTTTATTATTAATATTATATGATGAGGTTCAGTAGTCCGTATGATAGCATTATCGATTTTAAGTTTATCCTTCCAAGGACGTAGTAGGAATAACATATATTAGACATTTTTTCTTTCAACATTAAAATTTCAATTCGATATTTTAAATATGGTAATGAAGAAATCTCGTCCTTACAGAATTTGTATTACAGGAGGGCTTTGAAAAAGGAAATACAAAAATGCTGATAAGCTTGAATAAGCTTTACATACGAAGGTGAATAGAGACATAGATAGAGAAAGAGAAAGAAGAGTGTTAAGTAGTTCTTAGCTTTAATTTTTTTTTCAATTACGAAAACTACTCGTAAGTTCCTGAGCTAAGCCTGTGCTGCTTACGACGGCGTAATAATCTTAGCTGCATCGATGCAGATCCGAAGAGGCCGCAAGTAGGTTTCACAGTAGGACCATCTACAGAATTACCAATGGATGAGGACTAATTCAAAGGGTGGAAAAAGCACTTTTCAGCTGTTTTAAATCACATTTCCGATAGTCAAGTGAACCAAACGTCCGTCAAGAGTCACAATTTCTCGACTACGCACTGTATTCTGCGATCCAATCACTGAAGAATATTAAAACAGCTACACTAAATGGTATTCCAACAGAAGTCTTACGAACAGTGAGCTACTGCCCAACTCATTGAGGGAGCTCTTCAAAAGAGTGGAATGATTGATTGATTTTGCGTGCGTCCTTCATTAACCAAGGTTGTAACAAGAATTGTTCTAAGGCGAATAAAAGTCCACCACGGGGACACACTCGCCGTCGGACTTACAGGGTGGCACACTTTCTTTGTGAACCACATCAACACCTTCAAGGTAATCATTGAACATGAACAACGCGTTCATAGTTGAATATCGATCGCTATTTATCCAGCTTCTACATCGGCTTCGAAATGGAATTCGATAGTTTCAATAGATAATTTATCTGGCTTGCTTCACGCAGGACGTCCCAGATAAATCGGTTGCTATTATCAAGGCTAAAGGTGATGATATAAATTTCATGTTCGCATCTCAAACACCTAGACTACACCATCAAATGACAACAAGAATGGAAAGAGAAGCTGAAATTGTTGAGCTGAAGATCAATAGCGCAAAAACAAAGAGGATCAGCCTTGGAACTTCCTTATCTGTTTCTGTTCAAGAAGATATTTCTGAACAACCAGTAGAGGTGATAGCAAGTGTTCAAAGTCTTGGAAGTATTGCCTCTACTGATGATACGGAATCACCCTTGACACCCTTGACGTTCGGTATCCCGTCCAAAATATGGAGAAACAACTCTTATTGAAAGCCACAACCGCTGTCATTAAAAAGCTGGAAACTTTCGTAACAGGCCATTCAGAAACTCTCTGACTCTATCATATGAGAGAAATGTTAACGAGAGCATTGTGAATTAAGTGGTGCAATGCAATCCTTTCAAGCCGAACTTAAAGTATCTGATAAAGAACATCATTGGAAGGACCGAACAAGCTGTACACGATTCCTTCATCCAGATCGGACCATGTTCCTGCCAGTACTCACGTATGGATCCGAGATTTGGGTGCTTAGCAAAAGACACTCCAACCTCTTAGCCGCGTTCGAGAGAAAAGTCTTAAGGAGAATTGTTGGCCCCATATGTGAGGAAGGACGATTCCGGAGACGGTACACTCATGAATTGTACGCAATCTACCTTGAAGGTAAACGGCAGCGTGGTAGACCATGCTTGCGCTGGAGAGATGGCGTAGGACGCCCGAAGCCTTGGGGTGCGCAACTGGATGGCGTGCGTCGGCTCAAGACCGGGATAGGTGGAGAGACTATTTGAAGGAGGCCAGGACCGGACCCCGGTTGTCGAGTCGATGATGATGATGATGATGATGATAAAGAACGGTCGAAAAAGAATCACAGCTGGGGAAGAGTTTGAGACGGGAGACGCTTACGATAGCGCGTAAATGTATCTGGGACGGGACGAGACTTTTAGGAACTTCTCGGTTAGCCAAGCGGCTATCAAATCTTCGAATTTTTTGTGTTCAAAAACTCTAAAACAGCCCTAATCTATCGATCATCTCTCATGGAGATGGCGCAGCAGTTCATTTTTCATATTTACTGAGTGCTGGGCCACAACGACACTCCAGGTAAATGTAAAGCTGATGAGCTCTTTAAAAGTGGAACAAGAGACTACCTATCTTAGCACACAGAATTGATATTGAAAGTTCCTTATGGTATTACAACGGACCAATCTAGTAGTCATAGTAAAAATAGTTATCCTTCTAGTTAAATATATTTTTTTTTCAATTTCTTTCAATAATTATTTCTTAACCCATTGAATGACAAAAAAACTAAAATTACGTTGGTGTTATACTCCAAACTAAAATGTTAATTTTATTGAATAGTTTAAAATCCATATGTCAATCAACCACTTGTAACTTGTACCTACATAAGTAAATTTAAGTAAAAAATTGTACAGTAGTAAGTTCCAACAACTTGTATTCTTGCAACATCATACACGTTAAAAGCTGTCTTATTTTCTTGAAATAATGTGAAGAAGCAAAAAAAACAAACCTCACATTTAGATTTAATTAAAATCTTTCCACGTACCTACTTAGATTTTGTTTATTGATGCCTTCGGAAAAATCCATCAACAAGATGGCAAACTAAATTTATGCGTTTCATTTCATTGCTTTGGCCTTCGCCACCATCCACAACATCAAACAACATATATACATACATATCTCCAGCTAAACCAAACAAATAAATAAAAATACCAAAACGTCCATCAACCACAATTCGGTCTATATTGTGCATTTCAGATACAACTACTTTTATACTTCACCTCACGCAAGACAATTTTGCAAAATAAAACTCAACCTAGAGTTAATTTCAAAAGGCAAAAAAATAAAGGAACGCTCTTTCACTAAACCAAAAAATAAAATAAAAAAAAAAATTCAGCCTACACACAAAAAAAAAACAATTAACATCGGCCTAGATTTTTTTTTTTTTTGTTGCTTCTGATTTTAATCTGAAGAACTTTTACTTGTGGCAGGCAAAAACCATGAGAAAATGGAACGTGTTCGTGCTACTCAGGCATCAAGTTTTTGTGGTCGCATGAAAAGTACGATATAGGAGTACATGGATAAGGTTCCCACTTTGATATGAAAAATAAATTAATTATATTTTTTGTATTTTCATAAAAAAAACAGAAATATTATTTTTCCTTTTTTGAAAAACAGAAGTGTTCATAATCGAACACTGAAAGCTAGATTGTTTTATGTCTTCTAGATTTTGAGATTTTTGTTTCCAATAGTTAAATTACATAATTTCGTTGATAATATTCCAATTAGCTCCCAAATTATATAATTTCCCATACAAATTCACATTTCTCAATGAAATGATTTCAACCAAATTTGCACGAAATTATCTCGAAGATCAGGTCCTTGGGAAACGCCTTATATGAAAAACAAAAATTTGGATTTGATTGTAAATGAGCCTCAAAAATTTAAAATTTCTCTATGAAACAGAAAGAGAAAATAACAATGAGCTGTCAAACGAAATTACCTCACTTTAATTGGTTTTGACAGCTCATTGTTGCTTTTTCTTAGAAATATTTTTATTTGTCTGAATGCGTTCATTGAATTTCCGAGATAAACTCGTGTAAATTTGGTTGAAATTATCTCATTTGGAAAAGTGAATTTGTATGGAAAATGAGATAATTTGCAAGGACAAATGAGGTTTTTGATTTTTTTAATTTTGTTTGGTCTTTGAAATTTTTCCATCTTATAGTTAATTTTGGTGTAGATTTTCAAAAAAAAAAAAAAAACAGTTAAATCTTGGAAACTAAGTTTAAACAGAGTAGGTATAGAAAATTTTGGTGGAAATTTTGGAAAAATTTGATTTTTGAAGAAATAAGTTTTTAAATCTTTTTTATTATTTTTGAAGAAAAATTATTTGTTGTTTAAGTAATTTTTATAGTTAAGATTTTTATTGGATTGGTTCAAGAAACTTTCAATTTATATATTTATTTCAGTGTTTATTGCAAAATAGTTCTATATATTTTTTTTGTTTTTATAAAATTATATTTCTTTTAAATCATTTTTTTCAACGGTTTTTATGATTTTTAACTTTCTAATGTTTGGCTTTTAAAATTTAATACTGTTAGCTACATCATTTAAGTTATTTTGGTGTTAGTTTAAACAAAAATAATTTTGGTCAAAAAAGGTTAAGTGTTACTGCTTCCGTTATTTTTGAGAATTTTTTTTCTCTCAGTACTTACAAAATTCACCAAAATTTAAAAAAAGTAACGTATACGCCACACATGCCACATTTTTTGTCAGCTTAATTCATCTAAGCAAATATTTCGGCACTTCCGTAAACTTTAACTATTAACTTTATATGGTTATACAAAAACATACCTGCATACTGAGTACCTACAATCCCAAAATTCGATACAAAAAATGTTTGTAAGGTCTTTCGTCTGCTCAAATTTCTATTAATAGAGCTTATGACATTTGTATTCATGCCATGTATCTAAACCCATGCGGTACACATCAACCGTTTTTTTTTTCCTTTTTAAATTTGTTAAAGTGGCAACTCTTGTTGATGTTAGCCAAAAGGATCATAGGACGTGCATATCGACCTCAACAGATGGACAAGAGGTCTCGTAATTGCCTACGCTTTGGATTCCGATAACAATGATGATGCTATACAAAAAAAAAAATACAAAAAAAAAATTGAGATTAGAAGAATAAAATAAAATACAAACCTTAAACATATTGTGTGTGTTTAAGAAAAACTTAATTCTTTTGTTGGTAGCTATAATATAGGCTTTGTGCTGCTATCCTATATTCATTTAGGTTTACGTACTGTATACAAGTATACATCCTGTTGATTTCCTCTCCTGTGCTTTTTATACGTTTTTGCTGTTCTTTTATGCCGTTCGGGAAGTTTTTTTTTTTTTTGCAGTTTCGTTATATGGTATCCTCTCCTTCTTTTATACTTTGTTTCTTTTTTCCTTTTGTTTAGATCAAAGTATTTAATCTACTTAAGAAGTTCTTGACACTGACAGAATGAAAAAGTTTCTTGTTTTGTTAACTTGTTTGCCGCGTTGTTGTGGGGGAGTTTGGTTATTTTTTTTTTTTTTTAATTTCACTCTCTTGAAAATTCAACAAAAATTAAATAATGAACAATTAGTAAATTATGTATTAATTTTGAGATAATTTTTATTAAATGGTTTTTGAGATGATGATCGGTGTGTTTTGTGTTTTCGATACAATATGTTTTTTTTTACATAAATTGATATACCGAACATTTATTTTTTTATAAATACATTATACAAAATTTAAAAAAAAAAACTGTTTTGAAATTACCTTAAATACAGATTGTAGTAGTGGGTTCGATTCCCAGCCTCGTACATCTAAAACCAGAAATGTTTTTTTCACGGACTGCTGCCTCTTGCGAGAAATTGACAGATTCTCCAAGTGTAGGTATTACTTGTCAAGAATAAATTGCTTCCCACCCTAACCTATTCCTGCAATAAAAAAATGCACTTTATTCCAAGGTTATCGGAGCTTATCCCTATTTTTAAAATAAATATGTGAAAAAAGAAAATAGAATTGATTTTTTAAATGGCTAAAGAATTGTAAAGACTGGTCTGCTAGTGTGACCAACAGATCTTTTTTTGGTTTTTTCAAAAATATTGATTTTTTTTGATAGTAAACGGTCACAAAGGGGTAATAAATACTCTTCTGGTGATTCATACTGAGCGAGTAATTTGAATGATATCTATGCAGTTTAATATGGTGTCCAGAATTTTTGAATTATTTTTTATACTCTTTTAAAACAGTTTTAAAGTACATTTCGAATTTTTAAACATTTTTCTTATGTTGAATTGAATTGGGGGGGGGGGGGTCTATGATTCTTTAAAAATATTTTTGAAGCATTTTTTTGATCAAATAAGCGTTTAGACTTTTTTTTTACTAGACTTTAAATCCAGAACCTAATTGCGCATAAAAAGCAGGTGCATTTGACTCAGCCTTGCATTTTATTCTATACATTTCTATAAATATTCAAAAATATTCAATTCCATATAAAATGTGAATTCAAAAATGATTAATATTTAAAAGTGATCATATCAAGGCTCTAAACTCCTTCAAAACAAATTACTTATGGGTACTTTTCCCACACATATCTGCATATGTACCCACAAATAAACGCGTTCAAAGAAGTTTTGCAAACATATTTATGTACTGGTAGATAACTGCTCGTTGCAAAATTTATATAATCCTTTAGAAATATTTCTGAGAAAAAGGAAAAATATTTGTAATCCTTTCAAGGAAAAGACCCGCAGCCCCTTCATTTGAATAGTAAATTCATTTCCATGAAATCGAGTTTTAAGGAACTCAATTTGCAAAGATTCGTATTCAAAGCTAAATTATTATTCAATTACGTTTATGAAGGTACGTATAAGGACCATTCTCTCTCTCTGACTCTAGTCTATAATATAGAATGTTTTGGAAAGATGGCGATGCCATGTACATATGACGCACAAACCAACACACATATGCCTAAGCTCTCTTAAACCTACAGCTTTACAACACGTGATCCTTGGAAATCCTTATGCCAGAGCTGTAATTGGAGGCTTCTTTTAGTATGTCTATTTATTTAATTCTGAATAAAGTCCATAGAATGAAATGTACACATCTTTTCTCAGCAGAAGTACTCATAAATAGTATCTTTTATTTGCTAGATTTCTACATGCATCCTTTTTATCGAATCCAACAGCGTCATTTCGTGAGAAATAAGTCTTTCAAGAAAAAAAAAAAAAAACAAATTTAATATAAACAGAATGTGCATTGAATCAGAAGATGATGGTGCAGTTTACTAGCTGCTGCTAGGTTCAATTTACTTGATTAACATTTCAATGTTTGCATTTATTTCTTCGAATATTATTTACAATTTGAAAAGCCCCTCAAGGAACATCACCAAACAGAAACACTATAACACAAACCCTCGACTTGGCACTATCACCATTGCAGCATGCAGCACTGCAACTACCTACTCTGCATAGAAATCAGAGAAATATCTATCTTCTAGAGTTGGATGCTCATTTCCCGTTCATTCGTTGATGTTCTTTTATAGTTTGGACCTTTTTAGTTTTAAGCCTTTGAAAACTCATTTAAATTAAATTCTATTCAATTGGAGTGGCTTCGTCGTCATCATCATCATCATCGTCATAGTCGTCATTCATGTCAACTTCGTTGCTCAATCATCGTAGTTGTCGTTCGTCGTCAATTCACCTACTTGCCTGGTATCTTTATTTAGTCCTGATGACTCCTCTGACAGTTATAAGGAGTTTGCGAATTTTTGTATACAGAAAAGTTTCTTATAGTTTTTGGAATGTTTTTTTGTATTTTTAATTAGGTGAATAAATGAAATGATATAAGATTGAAGAAAAGTATCTCAGAGAAATTGTTATTTATTCAATAACAAAAAATTATGCAGTTTATCATCTTTATAGTTTATTTTGGAATTTATTAGAGTTCTCAAAATTTGCTTTTTTACTTGGATTACTTTAACTGATGGCTCTTAAAATGTTTACAAAAACAATTTAATTGTTTATAGTCCTTTTTAAATTTTAAAACGTTTATCATTTGAATGTTCTTGCAGTTCAAGGATGTTACTTAGCTTACAACAAATTTTTAATAATTTAATTCGAACGTTGAAACTTTTTTTTGTTACTTATTTCGGATTTTGGATTCTTGCACCCTTCCTTTTATGTTTACTAATGTTTATTTCATTATTTTTTAAGTTTTATAGCTCTTGGTAAATTTGAAGTTAATAATTGAACAAATCGTACATTGGGGCGTATACGCATATTTTTTTTTTAAATTGTCATAACAAAAAATTATTTCCATTCTTATACGTTCACTTTGTTGGCCTTTCGCATCCACAGCGAACTTCATTATTCAACTATACTTTAATGTGAGCATGAATTAAGGTTTCTTACAGTTTTATAGAATATTATTTTGAAACCCCTTTTGGGTCTTACATCTTTATTAATCAAAACAAAAGATATTTAAACTGGTCACCAATCCTTGAACATCTCTCTGGAAGACCAAGATTCCAAGAAACTGTCTTTCAGATCATTAAAATTCAAGAATCTATTTTGTGATTGTGAAAGGACTAAGATTCAAGAAACCAAAACCGAGACGAGACTCGTATTTCCCTTGTGATGCATAAGCATAAGCAATAAGCATAGTTTCACACAGTTTATGTCTTCAAAAATGTACATACCTATAATTTTTAATAATACTGCCAGGCCGGGCAGGACAGCTCTGCTCGAGTGGGTATAGTTGCTGTAAGACGTAAAAACTTAAATTCACTAACAAAATATGAAAACCGCACTTCGTTTGGAGTTTTTTGAAATAAATTTATTTAATAATTTATCCAAATTTAGATTTTCCGTGAGGGCGAAATAAACATGCAATAAAGCAATATTCAATATTGTTGAGCCGATCTTGCAGCATTGTTGACCGCAGGTATGATTTTAAACGACGAAGAACGGAGAAACTTCACTCATTTGAGCAAGATGATTCTGGGATTGTGAATGAAACTTAAAAACTCGGGAATAATTCTTCGACTCCAGTCAATTTTTTGCAAAAAATCAACTACTTCTTCCAATTTTATTGCTTGCTCATTCATCGATACGTTTGGGTGCTATTCGTTGAAGGGGAATTTGCGGTTCTTCAATTTCAAGACCAACAATCGCTGCTATAGAATTTTTCCAAATTGTCTCAAATTTTGAATCACGGGAAACGCCCAGGACATGAATAACAGCTTCTACTTTTTGAAGCGATTCCACAACTCTGAGTTCCTACTTAGCCAAATCTTTATTAAAGATTTCAATTCAGATCATGGAAAAATTGCATCACCCGGGCATTATTTTTTTCATTAATGAGATTGAAAATTTAAAAGTACCGAAACCCACCGAAAAAATCTCTAGTGGGTTTTACTACCCACACTACCCATATTACGTGTCAGGCCTGAATACTGCATCTTAAAAATGTATTTATTTCATCAATTGCTTTTGAAGTTTCTAAGGTTCTAAAGCAATTCGTCATCTTTTTCTAACAAAGCAAGAACCAAATCAATTTCTTCCAAATTAGTCTGATTAATAAATTTTATTATTGTGGACATGGAAACTTCAAAAAAAATTACGTAGGTACTTGAACGGATTAAAACAAGAAAAATTGCTTAGGTTCTGAGAGTCTTAAACTCGCATACATAATACCTATAGTTCCTACATCATGGCTTTTGCAGCATATTAATTGAACAGAGCTGTATCATGCGATCTGCCAACGAACGCGTTGCCAAATAAAAACTTTAAAAATAAATCATTAATAAACAAATGTTGGTCACACTGTTATAATATCTGTTCACTCCAAAAGTATTTTAAACACTGTACCATTGACATGGCCATAAAGAGGAGCATATATCCTATAGCGAATGGACATAGCGTGATTCCAATTATTTTAAAAGAAAACTATGAAAAATAAATTTGGATAGGTCTCGTATTAAAAACAAAAAAAACTTAAATTCTTTTGCCAACCGAAAATCACCTTTTAAAGTAATTTTAAAAACAAATTATTTCTTCTGATAAAAGGAAACTCTAATGAAACAAAAAAAAAAAACATAGGTACAAAAAAAAATCCCACGAAATTCATACCATAAGGATGACAAAGGACACTATCCTATATAATAGTCCTTAAAACAAGATTTATGTTCTCTAGCAAATTATGACCAGTAAGATAAATGAGCGAACGAAATGTCAAGCTTGTAACAGTATAGTAGATAGGTACCATATCATACAAATGTTCTATAATAACATCATAACCCAAATGTCCGTTGACTTCCTACAATACCTAGTTGTCTGACTCCGACTAGCTACCATGGCCCCGGCGTTTTTAGCATGTCAATCTTTTTTCCATTATCCTTTATAGAATGAAGACAATCGATGTTGAAGAGAGATAAAGAGAGAGAGAGAAGAGTATATGATATGGTTAAAAGCCATATATCAACGTAAACGAAGAGGAGTCTTTTATGGGCCATCATTAATTTACCGAGACTATGATAGACCTGGCAATCAAGCGAATAGTTCAGAGATAATAGCAATGGATATGATGGTAAGGTAAATGGAAACGAAATCCTTTTTCACTTTTCTGTCTGTTGTATCTCGTGTTTGTGATCTAAAGATATACTTTGAGCTTAAAGGTTTTTTTTTAGATATCTTCCTAAAATCTCATTTTTATCACAAGAAAAGACTTAATCGGAAAAAATCTGAGTTGGTACCAGAACAGGAGTTTTAGTCATAAGAGGACGCTACGAGACAGAGACGAATTTTGACGAGACAGCGAGGCTAGACTTCAAAAGTGTGAGCTGGAAGAGATGAAAAAAAAGGACAGCTTTTTGCGTCCAAGAAACAAAATGGCGGAACACAGGAAACGGAGGTAGCTTCTTAAAAGTTAAGATTTGTGGGGAGGAATTGTTTCGTAACGTCGCTCGTCGTGGATAGTGATCGTTTACTACTTACTACTTAGTTCCTTCGACTAATTACGTCCGTAAGTTTCCCCTTACGGGCCACAGAGTCTCTACTTCTCCTACTCGTCATCGTGTACAGTTCCTGGAGATGCAATTCAGCTCTCTTCAACTCATCCCCAGGTGTGTTTATTCCTCCTCAAACGTTCTTCGCCAATTGCTTCTAGGTCGTCCTGGTCGTCTGCCTATCTCATAAAAGGGTCCCATTGCAACGTTTGACTGCAATGCATTCATTACCCTTTCCAAGCGTATGGTTAATCCACTGCCACTTACGTCTTCGTATGATAGAGTCAATGGGTTCCTGCAGTCTTCTCGAATTAAGTTTGAGATTCGATTGGAATATGAAACTTAGATCGATTAAAATCTCGTACCCAGTTTCATGAATCTTAAGTTAAGGATTGCTTTTGGGTAAAACGATCGCCCCACAACACAATCTTGTACAATTAGAGGCTTCTGAGGGAATCAAGTGGTACCTTCAATCTGGATAAAGTTAAAGGATTTCAAAGCTTGGCCAGCAAGTCCATCGTTTTATTTTTAAGTATATTTCTCGAAAATGAAAGATGTTGGCTCACTTTAAATAAAAAAAAAAAACATTCCAAAATGTGGAAGGAACCACTTTCGATTTTCTCAAAAACTATTCATCTTATTGTAGTCATAATTTTTAAGCAAAAGCACATTAAATGTATAAAAAAATGTTCAATACTTATTTTTTATATTTTCAAAAAAAAATGTTTGATTTTTAAAAAACAAGTGATTTTTTTAAAATTAAATTTTTCAAAAATGACATTAATAATAATAAAAAAATTAATTTTTGTTTCTAAAACAACGCAACCTCCCATACAAATGTTGAAAACGCTTTTTAAAAATTTCTAATATCTCCAAATATCCAGAATTTTGATAGAACCGTTTGTGCTAATTATGTTTTTTCCAAAATAAACTAAAAGATTCACAAATGAGATATAAAAAGCATGTGATTGCAAAGAAGAGCGAGTACGTTCGACCCAGTGGTGCATGTTATTTTTCATGTTACTAGGAATGTTTTCAATAAATTTCAAATATTTTCTATTGCTTCCTATGCAGTCTTTATTTAAATCATAAGTTTAATAACAAAAGCTGTTAGATTTCCAGGTATTTAAAGAGAGCAATTTACAAAGTTACATATGGAAAAATATGTATCAGGGAAAATATAATTCATGTTTACAAAAGTTTTACAAGAACATTGATTGGAAAAGTATACAAACAAAGGTATAATGCAGTCTTCCATTTTATTTTTCCTCCCCTAACATGCAATACCCACATTATGTTGTATCTGAATTGAATGCCAATTTATTTAGTTCAAAGTCAATTATACATAAAAACTAAACTAGTCTAAAATTCCTGATGGTTATTCCACTAATAATAATTTTTCAAACCACCAAACATTTATTATGCAATCAATTCCAATTTGAATTGAATTTCAATCGTGTATAAAATGCTAACGAATTTTGTCCTTATGTCAAATTATTGAAAATTGTGTTCAGTTTATGGGTGTTTAATGGTGAACATTATTGGGTTTTTTAATTATAAATAAAATATATGTAAATTGAGATTTATATATAGAAACTGGCTAACAGGAATTAGTGATTGTGGTTTTGGTTATACCGAAATCAGTGAAAAAGCGCTATTAAGTCGTATATTCTAGCTTAAACACAGTAAATTAATTCAATGAATTTAATGGAATGTGGTGAAATAATTTAAAAATGCTGTTAATCGATGGTTACTTAATTCTCCTAATTCATAACCTGATCTTGCAATAAAAACCTCGTACGCAGGCCCACAGACGAGAGGAACGACCTAGAATCACTTGGTGAAGAACGTACGAAGTGGAATTGGTACAACTGGTAAAGAATTATACGGCTGAAATACATACAAGGTGTCTTAAAAGAAAGCTTACGTGGCAACACTTCCAATGAAGAATGATAAAAAATGTAAAACTATATAAATGAGAGAAAGAGACTTCCGGTTAGGTAGGATAGAGATTTAAAATAAATGTGAAGCCGTGAACAAAGAAAGAAGTGTTTCATTTTTACGGAAATCAAACGAGTGATTAAATTAAATAATTGAATGCCACTAAGTCGCTTAAACTTATATAGTAGCTGCAAGAATGCAACGAATCCCAGGGGTGCGGGGATTATGGAAATCGGTAGCCTGGATTTTGAGAATTCAATCGCTCTTTACCGTTCAGGAACAGACCGCGCGTTGTGTGTGAGAGAGTTTTACAAAAAAAGGTGATTCGGCGACTGGAGAGCGCAAAAGATTTTTGCCGCTTAAATGACGCATCAAGAATTCTCCTCTTATTCAAAAAGAGGTCAAGAAGTTCGAAGAGATCGGTACAACGCTGGAAAAAAACCTAAATTTGGTTCCTAAATTGTGTACTTTAATAATAATTTATTAAACATTTCTTCGATTCACAGTTTACTTCTTTTTAAATAATTCACTCAACCCAAAATCAATCTGAAAAGTCGATTTATGACATTTGTACGGTTTCTACACTTACCGATTCAATTCTGCCTGTCTGATTGTCCGTACCTTGATGTGCAGCCTAAACCAATTATAAGGTTTTAGGGAGGTTGCCTAGACACGAGTTGATATTTCTTTAGATTTAAAAAACCGACATCTGTCCACCACTAAGACAAAGCTTATTTATCTTAAAAAAGTTGTTGAAAAACATTTTTCAAATAAACCTTATTAATGGTACCTGCCATTATAGAACCGGATTTTCGGTTATCAGTTTTCTCATGAGTGGTTTGGCAGATTGGGATACCTACAATTTTAAGTGAAAGTAGTCCTAAGAACCTTAATAACTTTCAAAAAATATTTTTTTTTGGATTTTTGTGAAAACGGGTAATTATATTTTGTTGTTTTTTTAATGTTGTTGTGAATTTAATGCTTTTCCATATTTTTCTTTAATAAAATCCTTGTTATTGTAATTACTTTTTTGTTTATTCTAAAGTAGGTACTTTAACATAGGAGCAAGTTCGTACAATCCAGTCATGCATCTTATTTCCCATTGAAAAATAAATTGACAGAAAAATGATAAACTCTTGCGAAAAATTACATAAAAATTTTATTTATTCATACCGTTTTTTTTTCATTGACTATCACAACATCCCCTGGGTTTTCAGATTCAAAAGAATTTTATCACTTTCGTTGTGTGTCGTGCCTTAAGGTACTTTGTATCGAGTGTCAAAAGAAGAAACAACAGGTGATGACATCCATACATTATTTGCCCTTTATCCTTATCCGTTGTCCACAAAACAACTGATGTTTTCCTGACACTATAGAGGACACAGAGACGACAGTAGTTATTCTTTTCAATTATTGTTTAACTTTATCACTTGTATACGAAAATTGAATTTTTACTGCACAACTATGTAACCACTGGTTAAGAATGAGAGTGGGTATCATGTGATATGAGTTCTTCGGATGAATGAAAAGAAGAAAGCTTAAATTTAATCGTTGACCGGACCCTTACCTTAATCCCTCCAGTTTGAGTCCCAGGACTGGCTAGTAAGTGAACGAATCTCTAAGTCAGCTGGGTGTATACTTAAGTACAGGAAGGTACTTGCTTTCATCAGTGCAGCAGCACATTGTTCGTATAGATTAATTGAAAATAGCTTTCTGCTGGTTGTCAATATTTGTAGATGGAAAATTGCACACACACGCCATAATATATAATGCTCGAGGAAGGAAAAATTGTACTGCAATATATATTTGTGGGTCTTTCAGGATGATCCCAAGAGTTGTTATACTCAGTTGCTGGGTACTTGGAAAGCTGTTTGGTAGCTTCAGGGGATTGGAATTACATTTTTGTGTGGTGCAGAAGAATCAAGGCTCTTCGTGCAACGTGGGAGCCAGAGAAGTCAAACTCTTTCCACTGGAGGATTTTATTTTTATACAATATCTACCTCAGAATTACATGTACATATTTTATTTTTGTTGAGTGGAAATAAATGGTGATGGAGTTAAAAAAAGAAATTCCTTGAATCTTGTGCAAAACTTTTAAATAATTCGGAGGTATACAGTTAGGGAATTTAAAGGATTTGAGATGAATATAAAAAGTCCGTCTACGGTCGTTCCCATTTATTAAATCCTTCAATCACCATTGAAGGTAAAACTGTTGATACAAGCTTTTAATTTTTTTACTCAATAAAAACTTTAAAAATACAAAATAAGAAAAATTTGAGAAAAAAAAAAAACATTTTTGAAATTTTTTCAGATATTTAATTTACAACAAATTTATTTACAAATGGATGGACCAGTTGCACCAGTTATTGCCGACATCTGGATGCAATATTTTGAGTAAAAAGCCATAAATACATCTCCGGTGAAACTGATTATTTGGAACAGATGCCAAAATAAAATTGAGTAATGCGTCATGTGATGTTAAAATATCACCAAAAACTCTGTATGGACCAAAAACTATATTAATTTTTGAAATTAATAATATTGTCATTTAAATGTTGAAACTCGTTGGCTTCAAAGGAGTCGTAGAATTTCTTTTTTTTTCTAATTTTTGAACGGTTTCATTTAAAACACGAAAAATTTGTTTCAGAAATTGCAGCTTACAAAATTCTATTCATCGGTTTTTTGGTCAGGCTATGGATTTTGTGAAAAATTACTTTCGAAAATAAAATCCAAGACTGGATCGCATTAACCAGCTCCTTTGTTAAAGTACCTTAGAATAATAACACTTGTTTTCTAGGACTTTGAGAACGGTTTATTAACATTTGTTGTATGATTTAAGATTTGGTTCTTAAATTTTTGTTCAAATAATTAAAAATAGTATTAAAACCAGCCGTTTTTGAAAAATTTTCATTTGGAATTTTTTTATTGGAAATATAATTTAAATATGTACAATAAACTGCTTTTGAAAAAATCAACCAAACGATTCTAAATAAGGTTACGATACCTCCTATATCTTAGAATATATATTTTTTTTCACTTCAAGTGATCCAAATTTATGGATTTTTTTTCTAAATCGTCGGAGCCATTTTCGAAAAAATATTGGATTTTCCAATAATGCTAAAAATGGCTAAAAATAAAAAGCGTTTATAATTTGAAGCATGCCATGAAATTATTTGAAAAGACATTTTATTTCCATTATGTTGACGCATGAAAGGCGTTATTTATCATTGTGAGGCCCACATTTTTGGAATCACATATCATAATAATTTGAAGTTTGATCAAAATGGAATGTTGCCCTATACAGATCTTTAACAGAAAATTCTGGACATGAGATTCTCAGGGAGAAGCCATTTATTACGACGATACCATTAAAATCAGGAAACTGCAGAAAAAAGTCTGTCGGCTCGGCCACTTAGAGTAGTACATATAAAAAATTAATTCTATATACATAAATCGGAATGCATTGTCGTATATTTCCTCCTCTACTAATTTTCTAATATTTATAGAGTTTTTCAGAATTAAATAATATTTTCTATTCATTTTAAATGTCACTCTTTAGGATCAACAGTTACTATTATGAAAATTCAGTTTTCATCTTTCCATTAAACTAATTTTTTTTTTTTCAAAACTATTAAATAATTCGAATTTACCATGAACGTACATCTTTTGGGGTACATTATCAGGCGTGTATTACAATGAACGAGATGACAGCTTAACAGACATTTTGAAAACTTTTTGAACTTTATTCTGGGTATCTAGTACATTTAAATCGTTTGAATACTTTTGCATCAAGCTAAAGTATAATATCATTCCCATGATAGTTCTGATGCTTGGCTACATAAACAAGGACATCACTAACTCGAACTCGAACTCCACCATGACAGCTTAAAGTTTTGTTGATTCGTCCTCTCTTGTTGTTGATCTTTGTTGGGCGATATGATACGAGTAACTTTTTGACCAAAAGACAAGGATTGTGTCATTTGGTGTTATCCGATAGAAGGAGTAAGATAGAAAGAAAAAAAAAAGGAAAGGAAAGGATTACTTGAGTCAAAAGTCCATTAGACATCTATGGGGGTACGAACATAGACATTGTAATAGTTTTGAGGGCAGATTTGTAAAATCGAATAATGTTTACCTACTATTTGGGAAAGTTGGGTGGTATAGGAGGTGTCATAGAATTTATGATATATTTTAATTAAAACCTCATTATTGTATTATACGAGTATTTGAATACGAAATTTGAATTTAACTTTAGTCGTAGATAAGTCAAAGTGGGAAACGTCGAATCACCAAAGCAACATCATAGACAATGAGGGTCATGAGGTAGTGACTTCCTTCCAGTTTCTAAGATTTATTTACCTTATTCCCAATTATTGCTTTATATTGAACCAAAACACGGAATTGCTTAAATGTCGATTAATAGGACAGATCTTTGAAAGATTGTGCTTCTTGTGTAGATGTAGGAGTTTTGCAATATTCTTTCGAGAAAGATGAAAAGATGTTGAAGAAGTCACATAAAAGTGCATCACATTGTCTAAGACCTTTTTTGACATTGAATGTATCGATGAGATCTTTTCCGATCCTGTTCGCCATCTTCATCCTGCACAAGCGGACAAGTTTTCTAGGGATGCTACAACTAGACATGGCCTTGGTTTTTTTTTCCAAGATCTGCCGCCGTATCAAAGTTTGGTCTATGGTTGGCTTTCCAGGCCCCACTGGTGTGGACCATCAGGTTCTAGACGAATGTCTTCATAACCTCACACAATTTATAGGCGATGTTAAGGAGACTGCATTTGGGGCAGTTCAGAGGGTCTCCATTCTTGATGACCGGGGAAACAGTCTTCCGACCATGTTTTACAAATGAGTTGGTGCATACTCGTTACCAAGTCATCGTCTGCCGCTTTGAACAATTCGACAGTGAGGCCATCAGCTCCAGCAGCTTCGGAATTGTTGACCTACCTCGCTTAAATTAAATGGTTACAGTTCTCTCTAACACCGAAATATTGGGTTCACCATCGCCGCCGCTAAAAAGCTTGGAGAAGTAGTCTTTCCACATTTTCAGCCTTGACTGCGGTTCTACTTCTATAGTTCCCTAGATCGTCCTTGCGGGCTTCGGCTCGGAGTTTATAACCCGAGGACGTTGTTTTTATCTCTTGGTAAACTTCCGGACCTCATTTCTGATATGGCACCCTTCTATCTCGTCGATTAGGCCCTCCTCATTCTCTCCCTTTTTTCGTCTAAGAAGCCCGTATTGGTGTTACCTCTTCTGTTCGTAGAACTTCCGAGTGTTTCCGGCGCCACCGTCGTCATCACTAAAAAAAATCTTTAAAAAATATAACGGCATAAATTTGAAAAATAGTGGAAAAA
This sequence comes from Syrphus vitripennis, assembly GCA_958431115.1. Classification (NCBI taxonomy): domain Eukaryota; kingdom Metazoa; phylum Arthropoda; class Insecta; order Diptera; family Syrphidae; genus Syrphus; species Syrphus vitripennis. Next base: position 19,026,362 of record OY288108.1, read on the forward strand.
TTTGTGCAGAAATCTTCAAAAAAAAATCAGGACAAAATTTTCTGATCCTTTATTTTTGGAACGAATAACCAAAAATTACTGACGCGTCCTGCCAGGTATTGCTTTTTCTCTCTTTTCAAAAAATGAAAGGACAGCCCTGGTTCTGCTTCATATTTCAAGGATGATTTTCAGTACAAAATGGACTCTCATTTATATTTGTACAAAGAGGATGAACAAGTTCATCAGACAACTCGGATATCTAATCTATCATCTGTTTTATTAATTTTCCAACTGAAGAACCTTGAGAAGGAGAAAAAAAATTGAAGAAGGACAAATTATAACCTCACTTTTTATACATGCAGAAAGTAGATGAATGGATAGGTAGGTAGGCTATATCAACTTAAATTATCTCTTTAAAAACAATGTGAAAAAATTAGGTCGATGAGAAAACCATAAAACAATGCAGGCAATTTAAAACTTTTCCAATACATTTTGTTTGAATTGGGCCATCACAGACTTTTAATATCTAGACCATATCGAATATTCATTTTCTTTATTGAGAGACAGAGAGGATACCATCGAATACCAAAACATTTCGATATATATTTTTTTTTTTCTTTTATTGCATAGCTGAATTTAAAAAAACTCATGAATGCAACCAGAAATACGAGAAAGCAAATAAAACAAAACAAAAACAAAAAAAAACTACACACCCTTAACTAACTTGCATTGAATTTCATGTTCGATTATACATCATTCTGTTCCGTTAAGGAACATAACCGTAGGACACTATAAACAGAAGGGTCCTTGCTCGATACACATTATGGCTGTAGAGCTTTTACAGGAGACGCGGTCGTATCCAGAGTGAGCGGTGGCAATAGAGACCAAGTTGTGGAAAGTTTAGAAGGAAATAATTTTTGAAAAACAAAACAAAAAAATATATACAGAAATGGAAAAGCAGTAGACACCGACATGACATCGACACCCAGCAACGTAAAGTGCTATAACACCAAGTGGATCCTTGTTGGTTGTGTGTTGCCGTTGACTATAGCTATACAGTCATTGTATAGGATTGTTGTCCTTCTGAATTGTCTATCCTTATCCTAGACAAAATACTAGTTTCAGGGAGTTTCTTTTTGCAACCAGTTTACTTATGGATATCGAACAAAAAAATCGGTATCCAATTTTTGCTTTGTTTCTTTTTTTTTGCTGTCCCTATTTGCCCTACAAATTTACGGGTGTTTGCCCTTATGTTACTTGTATAAAATTGTATGTTGAAGGCGGGTTTTTTTTTTGATTTTTGCTTCCTTTTGAATTTAAAGAGTTTTTTTTTCTGATGTGACAATAATGCATACAGTATTGAGTTATTCAAAAGTTGATGTTTTTATATTTATTATTTTTTATTTAATCATTTGTCTTATATGTGGGTATGACAGAAGCCGATTATTTTGCAATTTGGATACTAAAGATTGCCAAATATCCTGTATTTTGAGTATATTTTCTCGAAACGTCCATTAACGTTCTTTTTATTATGTTCTCCTTTGATTGATTGATATTATTATTTTGATTGATTGATATATTTTGTCAAATAATTAAAATAATTATTTTATTGAACTCTGGGCTTAAAAGAAGAACACATAATTTTCGGTGGATGCACTTTTCCGTTGAATCAGTTTTTTTTTAAGAAATCGAACCTGTAACAAAAAGTCATCAACTACTTATATCCAGCTCCACCAAAACTCACTTAAATCTATTTTCTCTTAAATGCTAATGAAATGTATCTTGGTTCTGTTTGCTAACCATCCTTGGATTTTATAATCTGTTTTTTTTTTTGTGTTTTTTCAACTTAACGAAAATAGATTTATTATTGAGTTGAACGGCATCCTAACGAAAATGTTTCCACCGTGCAAGGGAAATAGCAATGTCAGAGATGTCAAATTTATGTAACTGAAAAGCTTCTGCACACTATCTTACCGAGTGTTAACACAATGTCGAAGAAGTATAAGAAAATTTTGTAATAAAAAGAGTAGATTTCCGAACAATAAAATGGATAAGTCAGTCAGAAATGCGCTCCATCCATTTTGATTTTTGTTCCCAGCTGTCAGTTCACTTTAGAAAGAGAGTGCTCTTGCTGTCGATAGCGAAATTTAAAGAAGCCCAAATCTGAATTATATTTTTATAAATTCTTCGTATTTTTCATTCAAATTAGTATTTGAATTAATTTTATGGAAAAAGTCCTCTTTTATGGTGAAAAGTCAAGGATCATAATACCGTTCACGTTTTATCCTTGGGTAGCCAAGTCAATGCAAACCTAACGTGCAGTATTGACTATTCGTCTATAATGGGTGTTTTTCTGTATTAAGTTCAGAGCAGAGCCTCAACTGCCAAAAACAGAACGCTCAAAGCTTCGATTACGCTCGCAGTGCCCTCTATAAGCTCAGGAGAAAAGGATAGAACAGACGGAGTTCACTGAACACAAAAATGACAGCTGTGATAGACAAATGGAAAGGTGAAAGCTGGTGAAGTGTGTTTCTTAAATAAATCGGAACACTCAGAACAGAGCACGTTCAGTTCAGACATCGTTCAGAGTATGCACGGTGTGTTCAGACTCTGTTCAGAGACTCTGTTCTGACATTCAGAGCTCTATTCTGAACTAAAAGAAAAACGCCCAATATATGATAGAGCGAACATAGTTGGACAACTTTTTTACGTAAAGTCTCATAATTTCCAAAATATTCATAGTGTAACTATTGAGCTGAAATCAGATAGATGACATATACATAGTCCTGTTTTAAATGCATCAAGTCCGAGTTCTTAAAATAACTTAGCTCCTATAGCGGGGCAAGTATGTGCAATTAGTTGGACCAAGACCTGAAAAGTGAAAAACAAAATGTTTAAAAAAAAAACAAATACAAATGTTGGATTTATTAATATTTAACTAACTAAAACAAAATAATGAAGAGATATTAAAATATTAAATTTATAAGAATAATTTTTATTTCAGCTGCCGTCAAGTTAGGTGCTGTCATACTGTTTGTTCATTATCCAACACATTGACCAATAGATGTCCGCATTAGGCCTGTTCGGTGACTTCTACGGTGCATCTTATCCTTAGAGTATATTTAATATGGAGTGCTTGTTCCTATATCAAATACATTGTAACGCCAGAAACACAGATAGGGGGCGCTTGTATCTACTTTCTTACAATTTCGGGAAGCACCAGCGTGGACCTGTCAAACTTCAATCAATAGCGCCCCCTATAAAAGCTTCACGTTTGAAATTGAACAAGCAATCCATGTTATATATGCTCTAAGATCTTATCTTACTTTTGACATATCAGATCTCGTGGATGTCTTTCGAATGTACACCATACTTGTAAATGGTGAAACCGAATTCAGAAAACCGTTTGTCACTTTTGCTAAATCAAGCTTCAGATATTCAAACATGTCATAAACATAATATTATATTCTATTAGGTTTCTAGTGTATACTTACTTTCATGACTGAGTGTAAGTCCCATTTCCCTCTGCAGTACCTACCAACATATTTCTGTTATTTAACGTAATATACTTAATTTAATTATTTTATATAAGGTAATTTCATGATTTTACGTTATCATTAATTGAATAAATTATTATAAGCTTTCAGCAAACCTGTTGATGCAAAACATGACAATCCGTCTAAATCACTTAACCACTCGGCACAATATAATATTTTGAAAATTAAAACCATTAATATTTTAACCATAAATCATCCGTGCTAACATATGCCACAATTATAATCATCAGGAAACATCAGAACACTGGAAAAGAATATAAATAAAAACTTTTTCATAAGAACAAAAAAAAAAACCATACAAAAAATGAGACTAATTTTGTGACATACGAACACATTAGGTTGTATGCCATTGTCCTTGGTAATATGTCAGCCAGTCAGGAACTTTGAGTCGTATACGTGATTGGCATTTGGTTACTAGAAAGTAATTTATGTTTGACCCGAAAAAGCGTTCCACGAATGGCTTATAGACACAGCGGCGCACTTGAACGTAGGTAATTATAATAGGTCAGACACGTTCCAATTTTAGGTTTTTTTTTCTGAAAAGGAGATTTTAATTTTATTAACCTAACTCCTCCTCCAAACATCGATTTTTCTGCGTAGTTTTCCAAATTTTCTTACCTAAATGAACGTCATTTTATCACTGTCGTATTTTGTTCTATGAATTGAATATAAACCAAAGTAGGTTAGAATGAATGGTAATTGGCTTGAGTATGAGAATTGGCAGTTGGATAGCTCTCTTAGAAATTTTGTTTGTCTTTTACTCTTGGACAAATGTGACTCCTGTCCCTTTTGCATTGAAAGCCTTTCAGAAATTGTTGGCTGACCTCTACTGATAATTGAAACGTATCCAGAGTTCCTTGTAATGAGTTTTGTGTTGCAGGAATTGTCACTCAGTTCCGCCTTCATCAGCTCCTCCGCCAATTGGCTGAGTTAATCGTTTCTGAACCATCTTTGTTTACCTTCAGGTTGATTGAACTGTCGAAACATGATGAAGGTCGCTAAAAAGTGGTCAGTTTTTATTTTTTTACTGCCAACTTTTCCGAAAATCTACTCTCTGAACATGGTAAACGAAAATGAAAAAAAAAACAATGTTTTTTTCCTTCAAAGTGGTCGGACGAGGGTTTATTTTCTGAAAATTTTTGGTTGACCACTGAGGATTGAGGAAAAAAATACCTTTCGTTTGGTACCCCAACCATATTCCTCAAACCATTTTCTTGATAATAAAATATAGATTTTGCACCATGGTAAAAATAATCTGATAAAAAAAGATTTTTTCGCTTCAAAGTGGTCGGGCAAAGGGTTGATCCCTGAAAATCTTTGTCCGATCAGTAGATTTGTAAAGAGGACAAACGTACTTTTCATTTGATACCCATATCGTCCGTAACCGTGATTGGATAGGTTGGACCCAAAATTCCCGTTTTTTAAGTGGTCGCACAGACATTTGATCCCTGAAATTGCTTGTCCGTAAAAATTTCGGATCCCCGATTGGATATAGGTAAGTCTCAAAAAACCGTACCGGAAGTAGCCCTCTCCCGCCTAAAGTTCCCTGAAAAGCTTTGTCCGACCAGTAGATTCTTGATCAGTGGCCAAAAATCTATCGATCCTATATACTTATTTTGTATCGTCCGATTAGATAGGTAATCTTACGGTCACCTCCCTTACTATTACCGCTCTTTAGGAGCGTTTACGATCCTGAATTATTTTTGTCATTATATTGATAACAACAAGAAGTAGTGACAACTTTCACACATTAATGTTGCGTCGAAAGGAAAACAACGTATTTGTTTGATTTTGGGACATAACTGACTAGCACATTGTGAGTAAAAGCCAAGCGATGTAATGGAACCCTCTCAAGCAGGCAGACAAGCAAGTGAGCTGGCAGAGGAGCACTTGGCGATGAATTATCAAACAGGAATCGACATTATCTTGGAAAAAGTTGGAGAGAGCTGAAATACATCTCCAGATCAGGCGTATGAGTAGTACAGGTCCTATGACCCGCAAGCGAGAAGCTAATTAAGTATTTCATAATTTTAAAAATTGTGTAAAATATTTTCGAGTTGGGAAAACCATTTTGAAGATAAAATGAGTGACGAGGAAAATGCATCTTTTTGTGAAAAGAGAAAAAAGCATCCACTCGATATCAAATCACTTCAACCTTGGGACCTTTTTTCGAGAGATTTTGAATGTTATTAAGTTCTTGTTTTCGGGGAGCATCCTTTTGTTTTGTTCTTTTTTTTGTTTTTCTATTTTGGTCTTAGGACACCTTTTAAAATTAAATTATTTTCCAATTTTTCGTTCCACTGCACTTATCAATTTTCCATGACATTTTTGTGCTTACAAGCAGCTCCATTTACAATTCTACGTAAATTTTATTTTATTTTTTTAGAAAGTACTAAATCATATAAATAAAATAAGAATACAATGGGGCGTATTCATAGTCAAACTTTAGAACGGAGTCCAACTGGCCTCGTGTCTAAATTTAACACACAGGTTAGAAGTAGCTGCTAATCATAAAGAATTTGACAGCTCTGTTTAGTAAAAAAAAAAACAGAATTCTACTACAATTTGAGTACTACTGTCTGTCAATCCATTGAAATCCAATCCATTTTCTGACAGATAGAAAAAAAAACTCAGTCAAAGAGTCAACCGTATTTGAGGATTGAGCTCCAGTTTATCTTTTGTACCCGGGTCTAAATTGTCTATGAATAACATAAACTCGAGGTTAGCTTAAAAGAGACAAGGAAACAACTTGTCAGACGACTATGAATGTGCCCTAATGCTGGTAAATATGTTCAAACTTCGCTTTCGGTTTACACTGTGAAACCGAGCGAGTTGAAAATTACATTTCAGCTGAAGTTAAGGTTCAGCTGAGCTTCCACTTTCACTGTTGAGTGGAGAAATCCGAGTTGGGAGTTGGCTCTAGTTATAAGAAAATAGATGAAACACTATTTTTCTACACAAAATTTCATTTTTTTTCATATTATGTACGTCGCGAAGCTTTTTTCAGAAAAAAAAAAAATTTTGGCCCCTTAAAATATGCAACAGGAAAAAAATTCCACAAATTTCTTCAAAAACAAACTACAATTTAAGAAGGCTTATTGGGATTCTGAAAAAGTAGTTAGCCAATCACAACGTAAAATCCTTTGTAGAACCCTGTATTATCGATGGTAAACATAATAATTGCCATCCTCATCCATAATCCAGAAATTTCTCCACTACCATATGAAGATTATTTTACATTACATTTACATTCAATATGATAACCTACCTTACAATCTCAAAATCCGCAGAAAACGCGAGGTACTCCATCCTACATAAAAATATGAAAATTCGTAATATCGAATTTTTAAAAAATAAACCTACGAATGAACTTGCATCAAGATCTGTGCGAATATTCATAATAAATAGGTCGAAGGTAAGTAATTAAAGAATAAATATAAATAAAAATTAATTTTTATTCGAATTTCATCATCTCTGTGTTTCTTTTTTTTTTTTTAATTTACGTTGCTTAAGTGCAGGTTTAAAAATAAATTATTATTGTTTCTCTTTTGGATAAAAATACCTGCACTTATTTCTGAGGACGCAGAATTTTTGTGTCATTCCACACTCTCCAGCCCACATGTAAAAGCAAATGAATCGCAATTATATGATTATAATTCCACTCTTCTTTGCTATAAGTAGGAGAACAATTTAACAGTTCATCGTTACTATGACTTCCAATTAAAGTCCCCAGTTTAAAAAAAAAACAGTGCAGTGAAACACAACATCTAGGAGGTGTTAAGGATGAAAAATGGAAAATCTCAGGTTTCTTATGTCAGTTCAGGAGCCTTGATGCCAGTTATTCGAGCTTGCTCATCCATTGCTCATAATTACTTATATTGAAATTGTTAAAGGTAAGTGGAATGTCAAGACAGAAAAATGTGATGAGGTAGTAAACGAATTCATCTACTAGACTTGCTGTAAAGATGGACGGGTTGAAAACTTAAAAACAAAATGGCGCGTCTGCAAGTGTTTTACATTGGCCACAATTTTTATTCGCTAAATTAAAAAACACATTTGAAAAGTAGAAAATTTGCCAATTTGCAAAAATATTTCGAAATTAAGGACTAAATTTAAAATTTGGATAATTAAAGCCTCAATCAATACCTATAAAACGATATACATATTATTAGTTTAAACTTTTCGGCAGTCTTAAGTGATTTTTACTGGACTTTTGATATAAACTAAAAACAAAGTCCAAAATCAAAAATATTGTTTAATAAAGTGAGAGGTTTCGAACTCATTTTGCAATTTTCTTTTTTTTATTAAAAAATCGTCCGGAAGCCTCTTAGTTCTTAACTGGAGAACGGCTCATCGCAAACTTTTACATACTTTAACTCTGAAAGTATAAGTCCTATTAAAAAAATACGAAAAAGAAAGACAATGAAATTTTAAAACGAAATAGAGCTCACAAATTAAAATACGTTTACCAAGATGGCGGTCCACGCCATATTTTTCAAAATTGGAACTTAAGATTTTTAGATAATGCCCTAAAGTTAAGACAAAGGGCATATTCATAGTCGTCTGATTCGTTCTTTGTCTCTTCTAAGCTAACCTGGAGTTTATGTTATTCATAGACAATTTAGACCCGGGTCCAAAAGATAAACTGGAGCTCAATCCTTAAAAACGGTTGACTCGTTGACTAAGTTGTTTTTTTTTCTATCTGTCAAAAAATGGATTGGATTTTAATGGATTGACAGGCAATAGTACTAAAATTGTAGTAGAATTCCGTTTTGTACTAAACAGAGCTGCGAATTTCTTTATGAATAGCAGCTGTTTCTAACCTGTGTGTTAATTTTAGACTCGAGGCCAGTTGGAATATTATAGAATATTATTTTCTTAGAGTGAATCCGTTCAAATTGTAACGAAGCGTTACACTTACGCAGCCCCTCCCGTATGCCGTAACCTAGGTAATTATTTACCGACCACCACTGAACCAGTTAATTAACCAGCAATATCAACCAAGCTGCACCAGAACCTTAAATAAATAATCATCCGCATAACAAAAACAACCGATAATAGCCGCCCATCATTTACCGAGCCAGCGACACTACGTCACCAGCAAAAACATACAGCAGCATCGGCACAGTGTGTATTGCTAAAATAAAATTACCTTTACCTCAATCTAGTTCACACTGTGTCATAGCTGAAAAGTCAACTAGAGGATGAATGAAATTCCGAGCAATTCGATATTCGAAGCTTTAACCTTATCACTCGGTGAAACTACCTTGCATCTGTTATTTGGCAAGTTGAGAGTAATAAGGTTCCGGCGATCACAAACTACTGATCCCTACAGGTCGCTTTTATAGTACCTCGTGTCTCGTTCTCGTGTGCTATTTTAAGCCAGACCTTTTTAGTAGGAATTGGTAGTAGTGGATTAGTTCTTTTTCCCTCGGAGTAGCCTTGGGCTGGAATCAGATTCATGTACCGCCTTGATATCCCTCTTTCTCCTTCAGAGGAAGTAAAGGGAAGGGCCAAGTAATTTTCCCTTGGAATAGCCTTGGGCTGGAGCTTAGATTCCTAAAACGTTTTTGTCCCCGGTTCATTTCTTCTAAGTGAATGTCATGGGCTGAGTTTACTCCTATAGCTCAAATACACAGCTTTGCTATTATATGAAATACCGTGTTAGTTATTTTAAGAATAAGATGATTGTAAACCACCTTTTTTTAATTGTCAATAAAAAAACTGGTAATTGGCGAGTTCTTCCTTCTATATCCGAGTTTTACTTTTCTTTCTTCGGAAAAACCGTGAACACGACGAGCTTACCTCAGCATAAGGAAAAAATGCACCACAAAATCACCAAAATCACGTTAAAATGAATGTCAAAGAGTCGATTTCCAACTAAAAATAAGGTATTTCGAAACCCGCATCTTGTAGAAGTATTTTCAATTGTGGATAGATTTTGAAATAGACAATTACAAACCGTAACTTTGACCAATACTTAGTTGCAGAAATACTTGAAAAAAAAAACAAGTAAAACTCTAGCTAGGTTGCAGAGCATCACCAAACAAAAAAAAAACTGTTACTTAAAATGTCTGCCCCCTCAAATTAAAACTCAAAAGACTTTAAGCTATCACTGCAAACAATAATTGCTCTGCAAAACAAGCTTTGGTCATTGTGCTTAGTGTCGTTGGATTTGTCTGTTTTTTTTTTCTCCCCCAGATATCATACCTCTGCGAACAATGTCGAAATCGCAAAACCCTATGGTAACAGACACACTTACGCTTTAACTCCTGTTTCTACTCCTTCTCTTCCCTTCTCTATAATCATGTGTCGCTTCTTACTTTATGCCATCATATATGTTTGTACGTTACGTAATCCTATATCTTAGTAGCAAAACAAAAATCCATTCTCGTCGTCGTCGTCGTTGTCGGCGTCGTCATGCACAGCACAAAAAAGAAACATTATCCTTTTCCTGCTAGGGCATTTCTATATAGATACATTATAATGTAGGTAGTAGCATCAAAATGCTTTTGGTTGATGAATCCTGAATCCTGCAGCGTTGACTAGAGTTGACTCGAGTTGACTAGAAGATTACGTTTTTTTTTTTTTTTTTTTTTTTTTTTTTTTTTTTTTTTTTGCTTTATTTCATTAGAAAAATTCTTAAAACTATATAAACATAAATCCATAATACCATATACATTTAATTCAAGATTATTTTCGAAAATGAAATAGTTAAGTACAATCTGTTGTTCAAAGACAAGAAGCGAAAGTACTATACTACATAAAAGATAATTATACAATACATTTATCGATGGGGATGCGATAAAGATGTAAGAAATTTAAATTGAATTTATAAATTAGAAAAATAAATTTTAAACATATATTATTAAAATTAATATGAAGGAAAATAGAATTCAAAAAATATATAATTAAAAAAAAAAAAATTAAAAGAGCAAAAATTTCAAAAATTTAAACTAGTGGAATTATCAAATTTTCAATCCCATCAAAGTTAGATAATAAAAGCCAATGCTTAATTTTTTTTAGATATACTGTTTTAACTCGTTCACTTCTTATATTAGCAGGTAGTTTATTAAAAAGACGAGGCGCAGTAACATTATAAAAGAGTGAATAATGTGCTTTCTTGATTGTGGGTACTTTGACAAGATTACTGGTGTTCACGCGTAAATTACAGTTGTCGTAGATCCTTGAAGCATTATACCCGGAATTTTCAAAAAAAACTTTTAAAACCTTGTAGAAATACAAATGCCTTAATGGCAGCAATTCTAGACTTTTAAAAAACCCAAAGCTTGGAGTAAGTCGATTAACCTTACACAGAATGCGAACTGCATGTTTTTGTTTTATAAGTAAAGGTTCCAATTTATTAAAATGAGTTCCACCCCAACAAGTTATCCCGTACTGCAGCTTAGATTTAAAAAGACCGTTGTAAACTAATTTTAAGACTGACAATCCACAGTATTGGCTGAGCAGAAAAATCTGTCTAACAACATTAGTTAAAAAATTCCTTACAGACAGTGTATGATCTTTCCAACTAAACTTACAGTCTAAAGTCACACCCAAGTATTTAAAACTGTCGACTCGCTCAATTGAAAAACAATCCGTGGCACAGGAAAGATTTGAATTGAAAGTAATCAAATTATGATCATAAAAACAGGAATGCATTAAACTGAATTTTTTGCAATCAGGGGAATGATATTTTAAAGGCATGTCACTACAGATTTTACCCATAATGTTAAAAATCATGAACTTCGTCTTTTCACTTATGACCAATTTATGAAGATTAAACCAATTACGCAACAGTTCTAAATCGTGGTCTAATTTTTTTTAAAAGAGCATCTGACATCCACTGTTTTAGATGTTTCATTTTTTGACATTTTTTAACCTTCTTACTAGATGACTCTAAATGAAAATGAAGTTTATCAAGAAAAAGCATAAAAGCAGCAGATGGATCATTTTCTGTATAAACATCATCCCAAAACTCAAAAACTAAGGCTGATTTTAGAGCAATGTAGTCAATTTTTTTTAATTCATTGCAAATAAGCGGCTTTTCTCTAGACACACTGAGATCAAGCTGAACTGTTGTTAAAAAATGATCATTTATATTAAGATCAAACGTAGTCGTCTTATAAACTGTAGAATTATTCCTATGTAATCTAATAAATATATGATCTAGACAAGTACTTGATTCTTGAACTACCCGCGTTGGCACATTCAGCAAACTTACCAAGCCAAAAGAAGACATAAGGGATAGATAACTATCACTTTCAGAAGAGGTAGTAAGAAGGTCAATGTTAAAATCACCGACCAAAATTAGATTTTTGCACTTCTGGTTTTCCAAAAAGTCAGAGAATTCATCCAAAAAGGCATTTACTGAGCAAAAGTTAAATCTATAAACACAAACAAAACAATAAATAAAACCAGAAATTTCGCCTTTCACACTTATCAAGTCAGCACTGTTCAAATTTGAACATTTAATTGAAATGTTATAATTTTTAATTGATAAATTATTTCTATAAAATACTGCGACTCCTCCAGCAGCATATGTATTATTACAAGTTGCAACAAGATTAAAATTAGGTATAGAAAAATTCGAAACTTCATTATCAAAAATCCAGATTTCAGATAGAAAAATGAGATCTGGTAAGTGAACCAAGGAATCAAGATGAGTTAAAAAAGTATCAAAGTTCTTACGAATGCTACGTATATTTTGATGGATTACAGAAAAACCAGAAAAAGACAAGTTTTGATGATTAATACAAAAACATTTTAAAAATTCAGTTGAAGAGGAAATATTGTTATCAATAGAGTTAATATAAGGACTAAGAGATAAATTATTTAAATTCAAACTATTCATAACTTAATTATAATGAATTTTCAAGTTTAGCAAAATCCTTAAAACTAAGCACTTTGATTACATTCTCCCCTTCTTTTTTTCTAATGAGAACAGATGAATTTCTTATCCAAACATATTGACATATTTTTTTTTGTTTGAGTAGTTTTGCCTTTTCCAGAAGAGAACGTGTAAAGGCAGTGAGTGAGTCGTTAATATAAATTCTGCTAATAGCAGAGAAACCACCAACTCCCACGCCGCCGTCATTCCCAACACCGCTGCTACCACCTTCGACACCGACAACATTAACAGCATATAAGCTCCCAGAGAGTTTAATTTTTTCAACATGCACCTTGTTCATAATTTTCATTTTTGATGAAAGCGAAGAGAATTGAACGGTTACAATATCATTACCAGATTTGTTTTTTTTGTTTTTGGGATTAGATTTAAGAGTTTTCTTAATGTAGCAAGTCACAATCTCATCTGGCACAATTGGAACACCAACACCAACAGTAAACAGCTTCATAACCTTCTCCTTCACATTTGCATTCGTCAAATTAGGAATTCCAATAATATCAACAACACATTGCTTCTCTTTTTGTTCAAGCAAATTAACTTTCACTTCCAAAGCATCAACTTTTTTTAACAAAAATTCATTGTTTTCCTCAAGAGTTTTAATTTTTAAGAGCGCTTTAGTATTTAGTTGTTGTAAGTTCATGATTTCTGCGTAAAGTGTCTCCAAAGTAATCGAATGCTTGTCAGACTGCGATGAAAGAGATTTACCGATCGCAGTTATGTTATGATTGGAACTATGATCTGCATTCATATTAGTAAGACTAACAGGGGGACCCCTTGAGTCAGAGACGGTTAGAGGGGAGTTTGAGAGAGCAAGAGACTGATCATGCACTGAACATGCACATACACAACTAGCACATTTGTAGCCAAGTTCACTTTTTTTATAGAAATCAATATCGGTTTTAACTAAATTGGCGCACTTTGCATGAAAATATTCTTCACAAGTATAGCACTTAATTTTTAGATAAGATTTATTAATCTTTGTTTGGCAAATATTGCACTTCATTATATAAAATGATTAATTTTATTTTGGAAAACAAATCAGTATTAGATTAAAGTTCTAATTAATTAATTTTAAAAACTAGCTCTCAGCGCATGTGTCCCCATCAACAAATGCTGAGCAACTTTGCCCTTATCATCCGAGTCTCGTCATCGCATTGTTTCTAGCTCTAGCGCATCCATTGTCATCAAAATCATCATCATCATCATCAACATCATCTCATCGTAGCCGTAGCCAGAGCCGAATCACCGTCAACGTCGTCGTCGTCGGTCGTCATCGTTGAAGAGGACCAAGGACGAAGACCGTCCATGCATCGCAGTCGAGTCGAGTTGAGTTGAGTTGGTGCAGTTTCGTTTTAATTGAAATAACAATGAAACAGAGCAAACACTTTGTGTTATTTCTACCTTTGTGATGAAGGAACGTAAATTTTGGTGAGAAAAATATTTACCATTCGCTGCAAGCAAGGTGCCCAGCTTAGAAGGTTTTGAAGTGAGGCGAGCTTTCATCCAAACGACTAAGCCCCTGTATTGCATGTAGGTACATACATTGGATAACTGGACTGGGACTATATATGTTTTGCTTTGAGAGTGGACTACCTATCCCTTCTGTGGAAGACGGTGATAATGGCGATGATGACGTGAGGCACTACTATACGACTATTATAACATGTTTCTCAGTTGATGGGGTTTATTTGCAATTGGGGAGAATTGGGCTAGGTAGTGAACAAATATTTGTAACAACTTTCCCCAATTGCATTGTTGTTTGCAGTGAAGAGAGGTGCTTTTGTTTTAATAGTTGAAAACAGGGAAAATCATTTTCACCATATACATAGGTGATAGAGGTAGGTAAGTTTATTCTTGCCATACATTCGTAGCTAAGGACAACGATTCAATTAAAGCAATCACTATGAACTGAATAATTTGGGGGCGCATGGTGCATCTTCATCATCATTCATCAGCAACATGGTGTCATTGTGCTTTATGTTAACTAAATTGAATTGTTTTGTGAAAATGTGTGCAACTGTATTAAATGTTAGACATATCATTCATATATTCCAGTATATAGGCCAGTTGATGGAGTCAAATGTAAAATTGGTCAATTTCTAGTTTGAAATCAAAATGGAGCCGTTGTAAGTTTTGGGCGTTGGCCTCCATTTTGAAAAAATACTTTTTATTCCATATCTCGAGAACGGTTAGCACTATTTCGATTCAAACCTTCACAGTTCAAACGTCTAAAATTATACAAATATAACAAAAAAATACATCTTTAGACTAGGGTTACCATTCGTCCCCCTTTCAGAGGGATTGTCCCTCTTGCTTATCTCAAGATATTTTTTGTCCCCCAAAAACAAAAATGAGAAAGGGGGACACAAATGTCCCTCTTTTTTAAACATATCTAATTTGTTTGCACCTTAAAGCAATATTTTCATACTACCTACTCATTAATCCCGGCCGTTAAAAGAGTTTATAAGGGGTTCGAACCCATTAAAGAATACTTTTTAGGAAAGGAGATGTGTTCACCACTGCTTACAAAGTTTTTGGAAAATGATTTGGCAGAAGCATATCTAGGATTGTTTTCAAGCATCGGTTCTGAAATAAATGAAGTTATCCGAAAATTAGAATCCGATGGCCCATTAATTATTGACATGTACAAAATGATCGATAAATTAATATCGTCTTTAAAAACAAGACATATTGAAAATTTTTATGGCTCAATCGCTCATCAAAAAATTAAGGCTTGTCTAAACGAACAACAAATTAAAATTTTTATGAAAACAGCTAACGTTTTCTTAGAAAATTTAATTAAATATATTGAAACTCGTTTCTTTTCCCAGTATAACTATCTTAAAAAATTGGAAATTTTAAAATTGAATACATTTCCTGTTTTTAGTAACTTTTTAGAACTTGTATCTTCTTTTAAAATTGCTGATATAAATGAAGATAATCTCTTCCAAGAGTACACAACTTTAAAAGAATGTTTTAATTTAATGGAAAAGAAAGAAGTCTCTTGGGAATTAAAGTGGAGACTTTTATTAACGGCGTGTAAAGTTCCAAATTTTGAAAAACAATAAATTTCATTTTTTCCATTCCACAGCCACACTCCAATGCCCAAACTGAAAGAATTTTTAGTTTGATGGTAAACGCTTGGAGAAAAGATAGAAATCGTTTGCTAGTAGAATCCGTGGAAAATGAATTGATGGTAAAACAAAATTACAAGCTGAATTGTAAGGAGTTTTACCAATTTATTATTCAAAATAACAGCTTACTAAAAAAAATCAGGTCAAGCGAAAAATATGAATAAACCGTTTAATCTTACCGTTGGTGCTTATGTTCCTATTATATGTATTTTGAATTTACAAACAGCTACTATGAGATGGAACCATTGATTTTTTTTTTTTAAGGAAAAAACTTATTTATTTTTGTTGTTTTTGTTTCTCATGAATGTATGTATTTTAGTTGGTAAGTTATAATTTTTGATTTTGTGATTCTTCTTATAATAAAAAATCTAATGAAACTTTGTTTGCTTTTTTATTTGGGTGCTATATTTTCCAAAAACAAGTTTTGTCCCTCTTATTGAACAATTGTCCCCATAAAAAACTTGCTTTGTCCCCCTTTTCAACATAATAAATCTGGTAAGCCTACTTTAGACTTCACAACTCTGAAGATTTAAGTCATATGAAAAAAATTCTACTTAAAAAGGAAAGATAATTAAATTTTGTATCAATAGAGTTCTCACAAATTTCTTGTAGGTACAATGAACCGTTCTCGAGATAATGATTAAAACGAATTTTCAAAATGGCAGCCAAAGCACAACACAATTCAGTGGAAGATCATCCTTGTTAAACCCAAGTTAACTCATAAAACAATTTTTTCAGTCAGTCAGATCCAGAGTTTATACTCACCTTAAAAAATGATCTAAATCTGGATTAACAGAAAAAATATTGTATGCAGAAAAACGAAGTGCGATAGTGTCGCCATCTCAATTCTTTTAGCGGAAGCTTGATTTCCATACTATTACACATCGATTTCGAATGATTTTTGACAAGTGAAGATTAAAGTTAAGTTCACACTAAATTGAGAGACAATTCACCACAGAAAAATTGGTTCTCCAAGTCTCCAGCTGGGTTCATCCAACTGGGTTCATCCAACTTTCGAAATGGAAATTTAAAATGGATGTTTTTGTAAAACGAAATTCTCTGCCGACTGGCCTATACTAGCAGAATATTATTTTCGGATGAAACTCTTTGTTTATTTTTTTTTACAGATCTGTGAAGCTGTTTGAAAATTAAAAGCAATCTAGTTGATGGTGCTAAACTTAATTTATGATTGTAAGGACTTTGAAATAAATAAGTTAAGTTAAAGTTTATTCTAAAATAATTAAAGAATGGTATTTAAGGATTGTTTGTTTGGATGGATGTGAATTCAAAGGCGATGTACCTATCTTAGTCCATCTAATTTATTCTGAAAATCCGGATCGGAAATTGGTAGCGTCCATGAAGAATTAAAACCTTATGATGACTTTTTATGATCTTTTATGACTTACAACTCTCAACGATTTTTGTGTTGGTGATATTGCAGGAAGGAATGGTGGGACCCACACTTTTATGTCGAAATAGAGTTTTTTTTTTTTTTTAAAGGTCTTACCACACACATTTTGTTTTTCGTCCCAGCCACTCACTTTGACTCTTCACTTAACAGTGAGGCGCTTGTTAATAGCCTATTCACACCAAACTCAAAACGCGGTTTTCAGCTAAAAGTTTTCGAAAACACGAAACGCGTTCACACTGCATATTACATGTTTTCGTCTGTCATTTCAATTTTTTGACAACACTACTGTCAAATTTTGTATTGAAAAATTAAAAACTTATTTGTGTTCACATATTTGCAACAATAAATGAATGCTTAACAAATTAAACTAATTTATATACATAAAAAGAAAATTGAAGAAAACATAAATATTTTGTTAAACTTCTTTTTCTTATCTGAAAACTCTTACATGAGAATCAGAAGAAAGAAATTACTTACCACAAAAAATTTATCAACAAAACAAATTAAAAACTCAAATAATATGACAGTCAGCTGTTTTAAATTTCTTTTGAAAGCACTCCATTAATTTCTTTCTTCTCGATTTTTGGGGGCTGAACATTCCATAGGTGTGTTTGATTTAGTTCATCTATGAGTTTCCACAAGTTTTCGACCGGTTTTATATAAAACTTGTAGTTTATGAAAACCTGAAGCTACAAAAAATGTATGCGAAAACTCGTGTTTTCGATTAGGTTTTCATCGAAATCCGGTGTTTTCGCGAAAACCGTGTTTTCGACTTGGTGTGAATACCGTATAAGACGCAAATTTTTGTTAAATTCAGTTCATCCTACAAGTTTTTTTTTTATTTTTAGATTATTTTAAGTATTTTAGTTTTTGAGAAAATTGAAGAAGATAGAAAAACTAAAAACACCCTTGTCCGGGTGCCAATGAGTTGAGATCTTTACAATCGCGACGCCCTACCGAAAGAAAAGAAGATAACCCAAATTCTTTTATTCGATGTTAAGAAAAAAAATGCTCTGGTTGTAGGTATATGTTCCTGTAAATTCCCAAAATGATAAAATTCTAGAATTAAGACCTAGAATTTTTCAAAATTGTGTTTCTAAAGTTTTTAACTCCCGTTTAGGAGGCACTTAGAGTATGTAGGGTATGTTAGTCGCCAACGCTAGCATTTTTTTAAAGTACCTTGTCTAGGAAGTATAAACAAAATTCAAGAATTTCACCAATTCAGGAACTTACAGTAACATACATCTATAAGGACTGGACTGGAGCATAGAACAGAAAGCTCTTTTAAAAATTTTCGGCTAAAGTGATGCTATTTTTTCTTTTTGTACTGATAATTTAAAGTGAACAGCCTGTCCATTAGAAGAAGGTATTGGGGACTAGGCAAACTGAAAAAAAAGAAAACAAAACAGAGATGAAACGATATCAGCACAATTGGCTGTATCGTTGTCATTGTTGGCTATTGACCAAGCCATTAAGTGGGCCTTTGTTGCATTTGGATCAGTGTAAGGACTCTTAATGTCCTGATGATGGTTATCGTTGCCTGAAAAACAAAAATAGAAGCACTTTGCACCAGTTTCGAGTTCAAGTCATTTTATACTCTTGTATTGTCAGGTGAAGAATCGGCAATTAAAAACAATTAAAAGAGATAAAGATATGGCTTTGACCTTTAATTTCAATCAACTGAATAGCTTTTCTTAAAAAAATAAAAAGATTAACAATTTTCTATTACATTTTGAACAACGTCAAAGAGGATACCTCTTTCTAGTATTCTATTTATTTTGGCCGAAGATTCTTATCGAATTGGATACCATCCTCGTTTATGTCCAAAACCGATTCTGAAAATAGAGCTTAATAATTAAAAAGCTTAGTCAAACTGAGATTCAAATATATTTATACTTTTATTTAAAAATGAACTACATCAGTGACAAATTTGATAACTTGTAGAAATAAAATAGAACTATTCCCAGTTCTAAATTTTGGTTCAATATCTTCTCCTGAATAGCTTTGCTTTATTTGAAAAGTCAAACATACAGTGAGAGTTATGTATTTGAAAGCATAGGGTGAGTTAATGTACTAGCCAAAAATCAAAAATAAATTTTTTTGTTTAAAAATTCGAATAATTGAAAAAAATTTTATGGAAAACGCTTCCAAAATCTCGATTCCGCTCTATAAGAAATGGACAATGTTACGGTCGAAGAGGATATAAACGAAGACAACATAAAGATAGAAGGGTTACCGCAGGATGTTACAGGTGAGGTTGAGCATTGCGGGGAATCTTATTTAGTGGCAGACGACGAAGGATTCGAAAGCAAAGATGATATTCCGTTGTCCGAGTTGAAAAACTCAATTGCTCCACCGGTATGGAATCCATTTCAACAACAGAGTTTGAAGGAACAGAAGGCTATTTAGGTAGAATTCAGAACTGTGCTGCAGAGTTGTGTGGCCTAAATGAAGTTGAAGTTTTTGAAAAGTTGTTCGATGCCGAGGTTAGAGAACTCATTGTAAGTCAAACCATTTTATATGCTGGGCAAAAAAAAAACCAACATAACTTTTCTTTTAACGATGAAGATTTGAAAATATTTATTAGAATTCTACAAAGGAATATATGAACTGGAAGCAGGAAGCAGATATACACATGTTACTATTGTTGCAAATAATAGCGCATATACCACAGTCGTCTGACAAGTTCTTTTTTGTCTCTACTTACTAAGCAAACCTGGAGCTTATGTTATTCATAGACAATTTAGACTCGGGTCCAAAAGATAAACTGGAGCTCAGTTCTTAAAAACGGTTGACTATTTGACTAAATTGTTCTTTTCTATTTGGCAAAAAATCGATTTGGATTTCAATCGATTGGCAGGCTAAAATTGTAATACAATTCTCTTTTTTTACTAACAGAGCTGGCAAATTCTTTATGAATAGCAGCTGTTTCTAACCTGGGTGTTAAATTCAGATTCCAGATCAGTTGGACTCGGGTCTAAAGTTTGACTGAATATGGCCCAATATGTACAGAAACAGATTTGAAGAATTAAAGAAATACCTGCTCTTCGCAGATAACACCAATCTCAATTTGAACGACAAATTGGCAAAGCTTCACCCACTGAGCCAAGTTGTAAAGGGTGTCCCAACAAGAACGCAAGATTTAAATTTGGCGCCATTCGAAGTGTCATTGTTTGACATTTGAACAATTATTTTTGTTTAATGCTCCAAAAGAGTCAACTGTAAAGCGATTAATGGAAAAATTTGCTGAAACTGGCTCTGTCACTGATCTAAAGACAACAACGCGTCTTCGACCAGGTCGACCGACCGAAAATATAGACGTGATGATGTCGCTCAAACTCCACCCACCTCAATTCGATACCGAGCTCAACAAATTGGTGTTTCCAACCAATTTTTTCGTGCCTAGAATTTAAGAAATGAATGTGGAGGGGATGTGGTTTTAACTTGACGGCTCCACATCTCATACAGCCAGAGAAACAATTCAATTGTTGCATCAGTCATTTCCGTATCGTGTTATTTTGCGTTTTGGAGACCAGAATTGGCCGCCTAAATCGTGCGATTTAACACCATTGGACTGTTTTCTTTGGTGTTTTCTGAAGTCGATGGTTTATGCGAATAAGCCGACGACGACTCAAGCCTTAAAAGAGGAAATTTTAACAGCTGTTAAGTGATTTGTGTTAAATTTTGTTCAGCATTTCCACATGAATAGACTGACTTAGACTCAGACTGCTTGATGTGCTTTATGGGCTGGTGGAATCACGATGCTTTTTTTGTTCCCCAATTGAACAACCGTAATGTGCTGGAGCTATGGTTTCAAGACTAAAAGATATGTCAATTTAAAAAATTAATCTTTCTCTTACTCCATTTCAAAATTTTATACCTCTAAAAAAAATACCCTACTTGAATTTTAACTAGAAAATTGTCTTTATAATAAAATCGAATTTGATTTGTATTTTTTTTTATTTTTCTAAAAGTTCCATTTTTGATATTCAATTCAATTCAATTTGTTTAATTTGATTTGTTCTCAAACAACAGCTTATATTCATAGAAGATGTACTTTTCTACATCATTGGTTCGGAAATCAACTCACATGTAACAGCCATTTAGTTTATACATTCAAAAGTTCTATTAGAAGTTGTATTGCATGCATATTATTATATGGATCTGACCTTGAGTTTGAACAGTTAAAGGGTTTTATGTCTTTATTTAAGGATATTGAAGTTCGTTTTTATTTTCTTGTTTTTTTTTCTTTCTTTTTTTTATCGTTTGAAATAACAGTCTAAACATTAAAAGGATTTCCGATGAAATCATCCAATTTATTTTGAAAGAATTTGGAATTTAGGGTAAAACTTGAGATAAATTTAAAATTCTTGGGCTTTTTATGACGTAGTTAAGATTCATATGTATTTAGTAAAGACTTTTTGTAGCAAGTAGTCTTAAGCAATACCAAAAAATTAGGGAAAGGAGGTACTAACGAAATGTTCGCTGTCTCATGATTGTCATATTGAACTTGGGAGGGCAAAGGATGTATTTGAGTTTTTGAGTATTTGGAACTTTCGCTTTCGTCTTAAAACATGCCTACCATACGACAGTCAATTTAGATAACAAATTAGGGATGCGTTACATAGATTTTGTAATAAGTATATGTATCTATGGGTGATTCAACATATTATAAATGAATAAAATGGTAATAATATCGGCATGACATTTTTGGAAGCAAATCTGAGCCGCGGCTGGCTCAGATTTAATTTAATCTGGAGGTCCAATTTTCGATCACTTATTCCAACATTTGTGACCTTATGTCGGCAATAACACGCCAAATGTTGTCCTTCAAGTGTTCCATTGTTTCGGGCTTACTTGCGTAAACTAGCGACTTCACATATCTCCTCTTAAAAAAGGACAGCGGCGTTCTTGGAGGCCTATTCACGGGTCCGAAACGTTAAACTATGCGGTTACTAAACGTTTCTTTCCATAAATCAATTGTGACACGTGTTGCGTGACATGTTGCGCCATCTTGATGAAACGACAGCTCCTTCATCGCTAAACAAAATTCTATTATGAAAATCGAGGTCAACGGCATCAGTCTTGTTTTGGATCCATTCACCGAATTTCGGCCTTGCCGAGGTGATTGTGTAGTTTCAACTCTTGCCAAACTAAATTAAACACAAATCACTTAACAGCTGTTAAAATGTCTGCCAAGTAAAAGTGTTGTCAATTTGTATACCTCTAAAAAACACCCTTTATATTATTTGGTTCTATACAATAAAGTTTTTATTTTACTTAAGGAACCGTTAGTTCGTTCTACACGTCTTAAAAAAATAAAAGACATACCCCCATTATCTATGAGAGGCACTTGCATCGAAGAAACTAATCAGCTTGCAATTTTAGGTATGTGCATCAGAAACCATCTTTTGGGGAATGATCACGTACTTAACATCGCCAAAAATGCCGCAAGATGTTTAGGTTTACTTTGGAGATGCAAGAAATTCTTTTCCCCTTCTGATCTGGCTATTATCTATAAAAGTTATATACGTCCAAGGCTTGAGTATAGCTCCCATCTCTGGGCTGGTGCTCCAGCAACTTACTTAAACCTCTTGGACAGTATACAAAGACGAGCCTTCAAAATGATGGGAGACAGGAACATCATCGATACTTTTAGGTCACTCGAACACCGGCGGGCGTAACGTTTCCTGTCTCTCACTCTTTTATCGTTACTTTTATGGTAAGTGCTCCAATGAAATAGCCAGTTGCAATCCTCCCCTTAAACGTATCAACCGTAATACTCACGCTTCCAGTTTACTCTTGAACCCAATTTCGGTCGTACTGTCAAGTACAGGGATTCGTTCTTTAGCCGTACTACGCGAATGTGAAGTGTGGAAGGGCCACGCTCTGTCTTTCTCTCTCATTGTGATATACTGAACATGCATTTTTCTCAAAACTACAAAAATGGAGATACGTTCTTTTGGCTTAGGACGGCAGTAACTTGTAATGCGAAAATTTTCAATATTCTTTAATTTTTGTCGCCTGTTGAATTGAAATTATCGAATAAATATTCATTTTTATTTTTCGCTAACGCTTTTAGGTTAATACCAAGGCTAATAAATTTATTCCCTCGCATTCATTTACATTAAACATACCTAACATTAGATATCCACCTACTAATTTAAATCCACAAGAAAACCTTGTTCTACATGAAAAGTTTAAATTTCCTCATAAAGTCAGAGTCCCTGACATTTCTTCTCCTTTTTTTTTTAGAAATGCAATTAAAATCAAAGTAGGTAGCTCCACTTAAACAAAGAAAAAAAAAAAGTTACTCATAAAATTAACTTTAAGTTTTTACTGCCACTTAATGTCTCGTATCCTTTCATTAATATCCTTTGTCGCAGTATCATATCTACTCTATGCTACTCCTTACGGTACATATCTACCTACCGACTTTGTCTGCTAAACTAAAACCGCTCTTTCAATGTTTTATATAGAGGAGTCCAAACAAGGAACAAAAAAAAAAAATAGAAAAAAGAACACTCGCCTAGCCAGCAGTAATTTGCATAATTAATTCGTTTGAAATTTCTTTTTGAATTAACAGATTATAACCTTGACTCTAGCCTCTCAAGGTCATTTATGTATCCCCAACATTGTCCTCTATAGCTTCCTCTTGAATGCGCAAAGCTTGCCCGGCACGCGAGATGCCAAAGCATCAAGTGCGTTTTTTTTTTTTTTCATTATTTTAGAAAGTAGGTACTATCTTTTATAATTCCGGCGCTATTAATAGGTATAGCAAAGCGTGAGCGGTAACCTAACCTTAACAGAGACACTAAAAAAGTGTGTTTTTTTTTTTTTTTGCACAAGGACTTGCGGGGTTATGAACAAAGAATAGAATAAACGAGGAGGATTTAAATCAGTGCATTTTATATCCCGAGGCAAAGTCATAATTAAAACATCACATAGAGAGTCGATTTTTTTTTTTGTACACAATTCCCCGCCCTAAGCTTCATCTACTCACGCTTTTGCAGTTCGGGCATTTGCGTTCCACGTTCGCTTTCGCATCATCATCGTCTTCATCGTCCTTGCTAGTTGGAATGTGTGCTGTGTGATTGTCACCGCGCACTGTCGTCGTCGTCGTCCTTTCACCTCATAAACCGAGTGGAATTGGTAACGCGGAGAGTCTCTGATGTGGCAAGGCAAGCAGGCTGGCTGGCTGTGGGCAGGGTGGGCAGGAAGGCGATGAGGATGAAACGGAGAAAGTTGATTGCTGTTTGTAGGGTAAATGCTTTCAGCTGCCACACTGCTCCTAATGACCTCATTTTCGTCCCAAAATGGTTGTCTCTGAATGTACTAGTGGGATTATCCCGAACAAACAATGAAAACGAGGATGTTATGTTCGTTACGGGTTTGAAATTCAAAACCGGAAGTATATATAGAATGGAGAAACTATATAGGCGGGCGTCATTGTCGTTTAGGTCGATGCGTCGTCGTCAGTCGTAGCCACACGTTTACAATTTGCCGTATTCTTCGCGAATTTATTGTGATCCAACAACACGGCGATGTCCTACAGTGAAACATTAAAGTCAGAAAATTTGGATCGAAATCTTATTTCAATTCTTAATTAATTTAATTTTTAGAAAAATATGCGCCCTGGAAGAAGAAGAATTTTATAGGCAGTTTTCCATTGGGACACTCTTCACTTAGGTTCGTTGAACATTTTCAAATTAGCTGCCAAATTATCTAATTCCTAACGAAGTTTAAATGACTTATAATGTCCTTAACTTGATCTTCCTTCCGTTCTACGAGTTGTTTTTCTTTAAAATCTCTTCCACTTCAACAAATTTAGAGTAAGGAAATAACAGCCAATAGAAAAATGCCAAACTGACGATGAAATTTAAAAAAAATCCGTTTTTTTTCAAATATTTTTAGTATTGGCATAAAAAAATGGTGTGCATGTTTTAAGTGTTTAATAATAATAATTATTTACCTAAAAACAAAATATTGAAAAAAGTAACCCGTTTTCAAAATATTGAGTTTTTCAAAAAGAGAAATTTGAATTTTTCTTTAAAGATCCATAAATAATGGGATAAAGTATTAGGATCTATATATCTATGAAAAAAAAATTGATCACAACCCGTTTGTGAGAAAATTAAAAATTTTAAAAAATAGTTATAATTATGTATGTAAGCTTAGAAAACACAACTCAAAAAATTTCACAAGAATCGTTGCAGACGTTAATTATGGGACTAAAAACATTCAATTTCCCCTCTAGGGAATCTCCTAAAAACCTTGACTCCAAAGTTTAAAGAAAATCGCTTCAGTAGCTGAGACTGTGGATCGACAAACAGAATTGTTCCAGTCGGACATCATTTTTGAAATATTGATAATTTCGAGTTATAAGCCAAAAACTGAATTTTTTAAAACTTAATAATATTTCTTATTCCTTAATATTTTAGTAAACAAATATCTAAGGAAAAATTTATATCAGCTTTTACTACAACAACCATTGAGTTGATAGAAAAACTCTACGCGCTTACAAAACTTTTTATTCCACGCAACAGTAATGCTGATTATTACGTTATAGAAAATCAAAATATCTAAGGAATTAATTATATTTATTCCAAAATAAAAAAATAAAAATCTTTAATTTGCTACATTAGCTATCCCACTGTAAGATTATGCCAGCAAAAGTTGAAAAAAAAGAGCAGCCAAAATGAAAACAACAACAAAAATGCATCTAGATTGTGAAATGAATAGTTTTCCAAACTACAGTTATCCATTGTTTTTCCAGGGCTTTTCGCAAAAAGGAGGCAAATGAAAAGAAAACTTGCTTTGTTGGCTTTTCGCCAAAAAGCTGTTGTGTGGTGAATGTTGACAAGTTTTTTTTTTGTATTTTTTATTTTTTTTTTTTTGGAATGGAGCACAACTGATACAGGCACTGTTATTTCGAATGGAAGTCGAAAAGGGTCTCATAGTCCCAGCAGGGTACAATTATTGCCTGGATTCGAATTCGAGTGTTCTGTTCATTTTGATGTTGAAACTTTACACAGAGGGTGCAGGTAAAAGATGAATGAAAATGAAAATGGCTGTATTGAATGAGATTTCTTTAATTGGAATACAAATAATAATAAAAAAATTATAGAAATTTAACTTCAACTCAAAGAGAGATATATGCAGGTTTTTTTAAAAATTTACTTTTACTGATTGTTGAGAAATTAGTGGTACCGGTACCTATTGACTTATTGTTAATCGTTTTTACGAAGTTTTTGAGTTAATATTTTACTTATTTATTGCATTCATTGTTAAGTTGAGGACTTTTTTATGAAAGAAAATATAAATTTTTTAATTTTAATATGAATAAAAATTAAAAAATTTAATTGTGGTTTCATACGAAAGAGACTTTGCGTCAAATAGTTCTGATTTTTACATAGACTTGAATAGGAGGCTGTTTTGAACTTAAGATCGTGGGAGAAATAATTCAAGTTAGGTAAATCAAGAAAAATCACATATTAACACCAAACTCAAATTGATTTTCAACCCGAACAGTCATTTCGTAAGTATTAAAAATGAAATGTATTCCAGGACATGGATAATTTAAAAAAAAAAGTTCAACGGATTCAGAACAGGAATAAAGTTTTTTTTTAAATCAAAACATTTTTTTTTGTTTTGTTTTTGAATTAAGATGTTTAAGATCATTTTCGGCAGTAACTATTTTTCAAATTAAACTGACTGGTAAATGAGAATATTGTTAAACATTTTAAAAAATCAAAAACAAAAATTGATCAAAGAAAAAATTTATATTTTTTTCAGAAATTTAAATACTCATATTTTCAAAATTAATTGTTTTACATAAGAAATTTAAGTATATAAAATGTAAAAAAATAAGCAAACAATGTATTTTTCCAATGAAAAAAAAAACAAAAAATTTCATGATTTTCTTCCGAAATTCTAAACTAAAATTATGTAAAAGTTTTTGAAAAAAAAAATCTTTCAAAAGAAGAATGGAAACTTTTTATTTCAAAACTAGGTACATAAAAATGTTAATGGTTAATTTTTTTTTTAAGAATTTTTTCTGGCATCGGGCTTGGGTAAAAAGTTATTCAAGGTCAAATGTTGAAAATATTGGTTTTTGGCATCATAAAACTTTTAAATTGTAAATACAAAATATTAAAACCAAAAGTTGTAAGCTTTACCATTTTCTACAAATCTGTGGCAACAAGGAAAAACAACATAAGTCACTTTTTGTAGTTTTTCAGGAAAGCAGTTTGAATTTTTGTGTTGTTTTTCCTTATGCAGTCTTATGCAGTTTTGTAAATGTTCTGATCTTAAGTCGACTTATGTCGTTTTTCCGCATTGCGCATTCGGCAAAAAATAAATTATTTTTAATCGAAATAGCTACACAAGTGAAGACACAAGTCGACTTATTTTTTCAAAAAGAATTGCTATAGTTTTGTAAAAAGAGCATATGTCAACTTGTGTTGTTTTTGCTTGTGCAAACTGAGCGTAGAAAACGACTTATGTTGTTTTTTTTTTCTAGGCTATAATTCAGAAACCATAAGAGATACAAATACGAAAAAAATATTGGAGGTAGAATCGCTCGTTGCGCATCCGATGTTATGAAAAACTCAATTTCGACATAAGTCGGCTTATGCTGTTATTCCTTGTTGCCAAGGAAATTATCTCTGGCGAATGGGTTAAAAAATATCGGCATTGCGCATTTGTAGGTAGAAAAAACTTTAGAAATAGTGAATGCTATAAAAAAGTTTTTAAGATTTTATTATTTGAAAAAAATTCAGATTTTTAGTTTTAGTCAAAAAATTTCGAAGCTATCAAAAAAGAATTTAATATCAGTTTATGGATTGCAAAGTAGTTCTCTCCTAAAATTGTTAGTACCATTTATTTTTTTTCATACAAAGCATCAATAACACTACTGCTGCTTTAAAAATCGCAATATGTTAAAAAAAAATTTGTATTCGAAGAAAATAAACTTTACAAATTTTGGTTATAATATTTTTTGATAGCTTTTACTGTGTAAAATTTATAAGCAAAAAACCTTTGTTGGAATTTTAAAGCATAGTGAAAGCACCTACCTATACATTTCTCCTAGTGTTATGACTTTTGTAGCGATTGAATTTAAAAATTTTCGTAAGGGCCGTTTCTGCAACAAAAAAAAATACAAACATAAAAAATTTAAAACTCAGATTTAAGTTATTTCATTGTAATCAAATGGGCCTTTGAAATTGCGATGGGGATCCCTTCAACTGTTTCTAAGAGCTGATTAAAAATAAACAAAAGACCGTTCCGTTCTATTATAATCTTTACTTATTTCCTCATTAAACTAAAAGAAAAGTAAAACATTTAATTCCATCTAAGCCTAAAAAAAAAATTACTTACGATGTGACATACTTTTGTATTAACTTTTTTTTTTGATAACAACTGTCCTCAATTGAATATTTTTTCCACGAGAGCTTTAAATGCTACATTTATTATATAAAATGATATGCTGAACAATCTTTTCATAATTCATCAAATTTGTTTTTAATTGTCATATCCCTGATGTATTTAACATCAATTAAGGACAAGACAATATCCATCTGTGCCATACTACCAGTATATCTGAATCCCCCAAATTGACCTAAATTTTGTAACATGAGAATTCCACTAGGAATTCATTAACTGCAGCATCTTCATCCATCAAAAGTAGAACACTGCACAAATTTATACATATACACTTCTACCTATATTCATTTGCAATATATAATATGCAATAATACTGCTCTGATTGCTTTGCTTTTCTCTGTCAAATTGATGTCGCAATAAACCTTTTCTAATAATATAACTTTACAACGAACAGCGAAAAGTCGTTGAATCTTTGAATCTTTGAAACGCGCCAAAATGAGCTCCACGAAAATTTAGGTCAATTAAAATTAAAACAGTTTGTTGAGACAGCATATAGAAATATATAGCGACTGTGTAGTTTATAGCAATCGAATCGCTATCAAGGGAAGGCAATCCTTCCGATGTTATTTAGTTATCTATATTTCTGCTGATGATACAACAACGCAAACGAAAAAGTATGTAATTGAACCTTTTAATGAGATAGATAGTTTGAATCGAAGGTAATGGGAGGACTTTTGCTAAAGGTGCCAGTTGCCAGTATCTTTCTAAGTAATTCTTGGTGAGCGCCAAGTTGCTTTCGTCAAGTTCCTTATCGAGCTATAGCTGTTTGCCGTTTCTTTCTTTATTACCTTGCACTGCAACCCTTGCTATTGCTAGTACCTACTTTTACTTTACAAACGCAGTTCTGCAT
Source organism: Syrphus vitripennis (assembly GCA_958431115.1). NCBI lineage: Eukaryota > Metazoa > Arthropoda > Insecta > Diptera > Syrphidae > Syrphus > Syrphus vitripennis. Next base: position 19,055,646 of record OY288108.1, read on the forward strand.
TATTGTAAATTTACATTACAAATTGCAGAATAGCGTGCAGTGCACTTATTAGTCAAACTGACGAAGGAATTTTCAATTCTCCCTTTTTCGTTGGTTTAGTTCGTTGCTGGCTGGTTCGTTCGCTTGTTAAAAAAGATTTACATAAAGCTGTAGACTTTAGAGAAAGAGCGAGTCTCGTACGACTTTGGTGGAAGAATAATATAGTTTCTTCTTCTTCTTCTTCTTGGTGCACTGGCACAGAAGTGGCTAACAAGAAGAAAAGTGGTGGTAGAAGAATTGTGGTGGCAATGACGAGTGTCGTCGTCATCGTCTATCTTACTCGACTCAGGTTGGGTGGAAATGGCACTATAAGTAGTTGTTGTAGACGTTTCTCCTAATGATATAAAAGAAATTTCAAATTAATATTTTTTTTTTTTTTTTTTTGTTTGTTGTTCATTTTGTTTTACTCTTCATTACTGAGGACGATTATGCTGGAGGATTTTCATATCAATTCTATTGAATTAGGTAAGGCAAGGCAAAAGTATTAAAATGCATCTGAATTTTCTTCTCTGTGTCGACAAAGGTAATTGAATTAAAATTCTGGATTTATTTTGCAGCTATTATGTAACTTAATAACGATGTTTTGTAAATAAAGTTTAATTTTATAATAAACTCTTGCCTTTGGCGGAAATATAAGTTTGCAACAACCCAGTTACGAATAGGTATAGAGTATCATTATATATGCAATATAAAAGTATTTAATCCTTTGCTGATTTTTGTTCACCAAATTATTTCATTCAACTTTGTGGAATTACTTTGTCCTTAAATAAACCTCGAGGTTAAAGTAATTACTATAGAAAATTAGTAGAAAAAAAATTTTATTAATTTTTCACTTAATTTCCATGGTTACCTTACAAATCGTATCGTCTATGTATACATCCTCTCAAGTGAACCTTAGTTTAAATCTTTAAAGCGTCATTTTAGGGATTTACAAAGAACATAAATATTTCTCTTTGCATCGTTAATTTTTTTTTTCTTTTTTTTTTTATTAAAAGAAAAGAACGCGATTAAACTAAGATTATCCCGCAACACTTGGAAATGTTTGCTTAAACAGTTTTTTTTTCTCTCTCAATAACATCTGCTATAAGACTTAATAGCGAATAAATTTCTTAGTCTAAATTAGAGAAACAACCAAAATTCAGAAGACCATCTTTAGAGGAAAAAAAATCATCAAAAAAAAAACTTTCAATACAAAAACTTACCCCAGCACTGAATTTTTACATCACATCCCATTTCAAGAATGTTAAGAAAAGGCAGCTTGACGAAAAACATTGGGGTGTGTATTATCCAAATATGACACTAAATAAAAGTGTACTCAGATAAGATTGGAAAATGTGTATTTTGGCTTTAAAAAAAATGAATATTAAATTTAATGGAATTTTTAAATTTTTAGATTTTTTTAAATAATTTTTTTTTATTATAGGTAAAGAACTTTAAGTTGGCAACACTTTTTTAAATGGCTGCTATTTTAACAGCTTTTAAATGATTTGTTTTCAGTTCGGTTTGTCATTTAAACGTGCATAGGCTGAAGCCTGAACAACAGTTCCAAATTGTGCACATTTTGAACGCAGAATTGGAGTGAGTGGAATAATTCCTTCATCCAGAAGCGCCGCCCGTCACATCTGCGTACGGTGTCTTTCTTCGTTAATAACAGTTCTCACTAGTAGCTTAAGATGGTTGCTCAGGTTGCTTAGTCTCGTGATTTCTGATACATCGTAGGATCTATGGATGCTTACGTATTTCCGTCGTTGGCGGTCAAAATCGGGTGCAGACTGGAAAGCAGTAGGTGACGACTGATGATGTCTTCTGGCTGGGGTCCTTTTTTTCCGCAATAGTTTGAATAACAGCTAATCAGCAAAAATCCTGAATCAAGGCTATAGTGAAATGGCACAACTGGCAAAACAAAATCGATGATTACAGGTTCAATTCCAGACAAAATAAAATACCGACAGAACAACGTCTTCCGGGTCAGCTAGTAACGAATAAAATATAATAATTTTTGTTTGAAAAAAAAAGATAAATTCAACTGCAAATAGTAAAGTTAGATAATAGATGCTAATCAATCGTGCATTTAAAATGCTCAAAAATTTTTAATTAATATAAAATACTTGAGGTTTTCCTTTGCAGCACATAACCGTTAGTTTCCTACAACGAAAAAAGACTCTATACACATTACACACCTTCCTTCTTAACAAATCTAAATTTCGTATAACATTCAGCAATTTTTATTTTTTGTCAACCTTAGTCCCTGAAGGAAGTTAAGGCTATCCTCTGAGGAAAAGTACCCCACTGTTGTGGTATGGCGACACGGTGGTAACTGTCCAGATGTCTGCAATGGCCAGATTTCAACAAACACTCACCACACAGCAATCACTTTAATTTGCCCTCGAGGCTTATTACGCAGGTTGACAGTCGAACAAAGCCTCTTGAAAACTGTGAGTACATAAAGTAACAGAAAAGGACATTAGGGACACAACAACAGAAAGAAAGAAAAAAAAAAGAAAAAAAATGTTACGAAAAGCCTGCGTTCGAACGCAATCACTCAACTGGAACAAAGCACCAAGCTGATAGCGTATGTCGACTGAATGTCCATTAGAAGGACCAAATCGCAAGAAGATATGCAAATCAAATGAATCCTAGGAAAGATGTTGCAGGAGGAGTGTTTGGTGGCAATTTGTTCATTCTATTGCGTTCTCTATATATCTACATTTTTGTTTTTCTTTTCTATTCTCAAAAGTCGAACGAAACCATCCAGCGATAAAAACTGCGTGGAGATGGAGATTGGTGAACTGGGAAGAGAAGGAAGTAGAGAAACGATTCCTTTTCCTTTGGTTTCGTTTTACTTTCACTTTTAAGTGCTGGTGGCCAACGCTATTACCAGAGATGAAAAGAGGAGGAGGAGGTATACCTACCTTCTAAGGGACGGACGTGGATTCTTTTTTTCGCTTTTGCTTATCATTCCGTTAGTAAAAAAAATATACATACATACATATATAAACCTACTCTTAAAAGTTGAGGCTTGTGTTTTCCTTTGTAAGGAAATTGAGTTTAATGAAAATAAACAAAACTCATCTAAAGTGATATTAAAGTGAGATAGGTTATTTGTCCACTTAGGGGGATTTTTTCTGTCAATAGTAGATTTTCCTATATTTTCCTTTTTTCTTTTTGTGGATTTTTTTTTTTTTTTTTGAATGTCATTGCGATTTTGATCGATATTTTTGGGAGGGTGAATAATTTTGAATAATAGATTAGTCTTGACAAAGGCACGGAGTCATATTGTTGGGATGTGTTTAGCAGTATAATTGCAAATACACACAGAATGGAAAGTTTTATACAAAATTAGACTTTTGAAAAGAAACAATCACAGTTATTGGTTGTGAGCTGGGTGAGGGATAAGATCAGACTGTGGTTATTATAATGATGTGGTTCAAGTATCAGAAATCTCATTATAGAAGAATATTATAAGCTAAATTAGGTTTTTGCATTTCAAATATTTTTCTTTAGAAATTTTGAGCCATATTGAAATTTTAGTCTGGCTGTTTGGCATGGTAAAATTAAATTTTATATGTAACAATATTGTTCAAAATGGACAAAATTATTTTAAAAAAAATGTTTCTTTTCTATATAAAAAAGAAAAATATTTTCTTACTAATTTGGTTGGTGTTATTAAAACAAGTTGCTCAGTTGAAAAAGAAACATTTTCCTCCTGGTAGATGGTAAGTGCTTTAGAAACGTGCTAATGGTTTTAACTGTCCACTTTACAGCGTCTTAAAGTTGGTTTTTAGTTTATGATATTTTTAATTGCAAAGCACAGAGCAATTCACTTGAATGACAAAAAACCTAATTCAGGCTTAGACCCGACAAGAAAAAATTGATCAGGGTTGTAGAAGATTGCAGTCTTAGGAATAAGGAATTTTCTTGTTTAACCATCTATTATTGAATAAGTTGAATTTATTCATTCTTTTTTTTAAGAATGCCACATCAAGCTACATACATACATATATGATGAGCATTATTTTAAAAGATTGCAACAACTGATTTCATCTGATGCATCTGCTTTGCATTCTTTGACATTCTTTGACATTCTTTAAAGAATCTTTTTGCACTGATTTTTGTATAGATTTAATAGATTTTGAGAAAAAAACGTACCAAAACTTAAATATTTTTTTGGTATGCAATGTCTCTGGAATCTGGATACATCTTCTTGAAAATATGGAGCTTGTCTTTTTACAATAGTAGCTCGTAGCATAATGGTTAGTGCGATGGACTGCCATGCCTAACCGGAGGACTGGGTTCGATTCCCGGCCTCGTCCATTTAAAAAAAAACACAAACGTTTTTTTCCAGGTAGCTGACTCTTGAGAGTAATTGACAAATTGTTGTCAAGAATAAAGTGCTTCTCACCTTGGACGTTCGATTAAATTGGTAGTTGGCCAGTAACACCCTTCTAGGATTGAAGCATATTGAAGCATATTGAAATGAAACCAAATATATGATCCCGAAAGCCAAAATCAGGAAGGGCAGATTCTTGAAGCACAGAATTCCTTTTCTTTGGCCTTCGATCTGTTATGTCCGTTAATTTCCTCTAACGAGGCATAGAATCTTCACTTCTCCGACGCGACGCAGAATTGTGTACGATTCATGGAGATATATTTCAGCTCTCTCCAAAAATTAGTTAAGTTGTAGGGACCTGAAATGTTTGCATTTTTGAAGCAATCATTATTTTAGTTGATGCTATTAGCAATTTACGCTATTAAATGAAACCATGCAGTTTGTTAGAAGATTTTGAATTTTTCTCAGTCTTACTATAGTCACTTAAAAAAGTCAACTTTGCTGACCCAGTTGTTGGTCCAGTTCTGTTTTAATTTTTTTAGAGTTTCTTAGTAGGAGATTAAAGTAAAATCTCTGATAACTCAACAAATTGTAACGCGTAGTAAAAAAGGCTACCTCAAATTAATTAGCTTTAGGTTCTTAAATTTTTTCTTTCTCTTTCATCAGATTTTTTTTTTCATATTTTTTCGAAAAAAACTGTACAAACAAGAAACTTAACCATCATTATTCTTATCACTCTAATCGACTTTATTGCTTCAGAACAAAGTACCTACACCTATATGTATGTATTTCTGCAATCTTTGTATAAGAAATTATTTGAACTTCCTTATAATATCTCAAGGATAAAGTTTTGTAACATTGACTAACGAAACCAGATCTACTCAGTTAATAAATAAGAGCTTTTACAAAAAAGATGAAACAAAACATCATGCAACTAAACGTAGAAGTATATGTACTTAAAGAAACTCCAATTAATCACTTGTCTGATGCAACATTGTCCCTCTCTTTTGCTCCTAGTCGTTTTATTTCAACAAGAGAATTAGATGTGTTGTGTTGTATTATATGGTTACCAACTTATTGCTTTGACTGTTTTCAACCAATTTGTTTTAGACTCGAATTTTAAAGTCAGCAAAATAAAATATAGTATGACCCAAGAAGAACATATCTGGTCTCTGGACTCTCCGGAACATGGGGTTTTTGCACTATCAAAGGAGAATGGGAAAAAATATTGGATTTGGTCCAAATATGCTTCACAAGTGAGACCAATGCAGATGAATCTTCAGCTAAAAAATAGTATGAGACCTAACCAAAAAAAAATTCTGAGCTAAGAGTTACGCAAAAAGTTTTTTCCAATAAATTTATTTATCATTCAAATTGGTTAGTAAATTAATTTCTTAATTTTAAGAATTACGTAAAAAAAGGTCTTATGGGAACCAAGTGCTCCATTCAGAAAAATGAAGTGATAACTTATTTTCAAAAATAGAATAACAAGAACAAAGGCAAGGAGACATAATACTAAATGGCATATCATCCAAATTACAACATGACATAACTCCCAAAACTATTTTTTTTAAGTCTTAGTGAGACAATGCCCAAGTTAATGTGTTATAGCACCCGCATTAGCGCCCACAAATCTGATGGCCCACACGAAATGCCATAACGCCCAAAAAAGTTGGAAATGTCAATGTGGGGTATGTATGGAAGGATCATGCTGCCCCCCTACCCCTATGCTAAACACACTATTGGATTTGGGGTAGGTGCGAAGTTTAGTGCCTGGTGCCGGTGCCGGTGCGCCCCTAAAACCCACACTATAGGTGTTTTGCGCACACCCAACCTCGCGCCTATTCCAAATCCTATAGCGTTCCCCAGCATGGTCCTTTGCTGGGTTTTTGCCATTTTAATAAAATGAATTTTGAAAAATCTGATAAGATAATCGTTTGATATACATCTCAACAACTTAACTCACTAGTATAATTCACTTCTTGCTCTTTTTAAAAGCGGGAGTTTATTTTACATTTGCAGGGAAATAAAAGCACACATATTTACGTGAATTCAATTCCCTGCATGCATTGGCACAAACTCAACATGGAAAAAATTCAAAAGTATTCGAAAAATCCCGAAAAACGTCTTTTCAGCACCAAATTTTAAATTTGAAGCGCTTATTTGTTATTTCGTAAGTTATTTGCAGATCATCTTGCACAAAAAAAAACTTCTCAAGAGTTGTTGACCTAAATCAAAATTTTAATCTCTTTTTGAAGATTGGAGCCCCCAAGTCCATGTTTACTCAACATTGTTGATCAACAAGAATACACATTTTATGACAGGAAAAAATTCTTGCCTTCTAAGAAAATGGTAACCATGTTAGCTAGGGTTAGTTTTTAGTTACCTTAAACGTCATTGTTGTGTTCATGAAAAACCATTAATTCTGACTGCATTTTCTTTGATACTTGAGCTTTGACTCTTGGGCAAAACATAACATTTATTAAGTGCATTTTCAACATTCTGGATTCTGGTGCATCTGGCTGTAAGAGCGGAAGGTATATAGCTACCTACCTATGTACATAATAATACTTTGATAGATTTCGAAATTCTATTGTGACCGGACTTAAATGAAGTACAGTTTTGATGGATTTTCGTAAAATTAATTCTCTTAAGAAATTGTTCTAGGTTGATTGGATTTTCAAAGAGTTGTTACTGTAAAATAATTCTACCTTTTGAATTGGGATATTACATAAGATGTATTTTGATATTCTATTGTTATTTTGGTGATTGCTGTATACACTGATTTTACAATGCTTAGAAAGACAATGGGGAGAATATAAAGTCTAATCAGAGTTCCAATTCTATTGATTCATTTTATATATTTAAAAGTGTAAACCATTTTTATATGTAGGAATAATTTAACAATCAAATAAGTAAGTGTGAGAAGGCAACAAAAATTAGGAATGCATTTTCAGGAAGAAGTTAAAGTCTATGTCTATTGTCTATAGTCTTAGTCTTCATAAATAAATTTGTTGTACGTAAGCACTTAAATAAGTGCTCCAATGAAATAGCCAGTTGCATTCCTCCCCTCAAACTATTCAACCGTAATACTCCCGCTTCCAGAAATGCTCATCAGTTTACTCTTGAACCCAATTTTGGTCATACTGTCAATTACAGGGATTCGTTATTTAGCCGTACTACACGAATGTGGAATACCCTTCCACGCTCTGTCTGTCATCTACCTCATTGTGATGAACTGAAATTCGAGACTAATGTTCACTGACATCTCCTTTCAAACCCCTTCCCACTTACCTAAAGCTCGCGCTTTATCTCTGTCATATAAAGGATACAAGAAATCCCCTTGAGTGCGCGCTAAATTAAAAAAAAAATGATAGAGTAGCTTATGTCGATAAAAGATAAAAAGAATTTCGTAGAAAGAAAAGATACACATAGTATCATTGGGTAGTCAATATTACCAATTTTTGTAACATAAGAAAGACTATTGTGCGGATTGCTATCCAGACCAATCAACAAATCTAATAGACTCCGACAAGGAGATGGTTTGGCCTGCCTCCTCGTCAACAGGTCTAGACAGATATTGGCTTACGCAGACGACATTGACATCATTCGAAGAACCGAACAAGCTGTACACGATTCCTTGATCCAGATCGAACAGCCGGCACAAAATCTGGGACAGCACATTAGTGAAGGGAAAACAAAGTACATGGTGGCGTCGATATCGAATGCAAGAGGAACGGAGCACGAATTTGAAGTGGTGAAATCCTTTAAATACCTTGGGTCAATAGTAGCAGAAGCTAACAATATACACAGAAGAAGAAATACTCAAGCGGCTGCTCAATTCCAAAAGAGTCTACTACTACAGTCTGTCAAAGCTTTTCAAATCCAGAAATCTCACCATAACTTTAAAACTGCTGCTGTACAGGACCATGGTCCTGCCAGTACTCACGTATGGATCCGAGACTTGGGTGCTTAGCAAAAGACACTCCGAGCTCTTAGCGGCGTTCGATAGAAAATTCTAAGGAGAATTTTTGGCTCCATAAGTTAGGAAGGACGATTCCGGAAACGGTACAATCACGCAATCTACCTTGAAGCAGACATAGTGATAAAAAAATTAAGCTCGGTAGAATCCGGTGGGCAAGACACCTAGCTCGTATGAACGAAGAGGAAGCGGCTGGGAAAGTCCTTTGTGGCACATTCTATGGTAGTCGACAGCGTGGTAGACCATGCTTGCGCTGGAGAGATGACGTAGACCAGCACGCCCCAAGCATTGAGTGGGGAACTAGATGGTGTGGGCTCGAGGCCGGTATAGGTGAAGAGACTTTTGAAGGAGATGGACCATGGTTGTCGAGCCGATGATGATGATTGTGCCTCATGGTCTCCTGACTTATCAAAGAAATTGATATTGGTTTAAGTACTTGTGAAGTGCAAAACTCAAACTTTGTATTTTGATAAAATTCCATGCTGCTGTTAAATTGGTTCTTTATAGAACCAATATCATAAACTCAAATGTAGTCGAATTAGCTGTGACATTTGTTACAATTGCAACGAATTCTTTATAAAATTCAATAAATTGAGATTTATGGCATAAAGCTAAAAAGCCATCAATCTGTAGCTCAATCCATAATTCAGACTAATAGTTTATTTCATTTGAAGATGCAGTGGTTCTGAGAGAAGTAACACAATTCGTTCAATGGTTTTTCAATGTAAATTAAATTCTTGCCCTATTGCGCGTGGGAGGTCTTGTTCCAGGTACAATATAAATGGGTTCAACGCAGATTAAATTTTCCTCGGAATTTGTCCCTCTTGCAAAACCTAATAGCTGAGCCATGGTCGAGGTTTTTCTCAAAATAAATAAAGATTCTACTTAAATTACAGCTATGAATGTAAATATATTATGAGCAATTTTTGTGGTTTCAAATTTTCGAAGAAGGCAATAAATCTGAGAGAATTTCCCAGAAATTATGTCAATGTAAATAATTTTCTATAATTTCAACCAACCTACACAATGACTACAAAATCGAAATGTAGGGATTACTATTATGCTATTTTCCAAAACTTGATAAATTAAATCACTTGAACTTGGGTTTTGTTAGCGAAGCTAATTCTAAATAGGTTCACAACGCAAAACTATTTAAATTTCTTAGAAGTACTCTTATACAAAATTTGATAAAAATTCGGCCTTGCCGAAGTAGTTGCTGGAACTCAAAATTCTTCGATTTTAAACGAATTGAGAAATGTTTGTAGAATAGCGCTTTGGGAAGAACACCTCGACGAATTAGTCTTTCTACAGTTTTTTTTTTGCAAAACCCAACTTTTTTAATTTTAGTTTTACAAAAACAATTCAAATGATTTCTTTGAGTTTTTTCTTAGAACGTTCGGAAAAAAACTTTTAAAAAATTATTTCAGCAAAATTCCATTTCCATCTTTTTATCCTTGTTTTTTGAATTGTCAGAAACGATGCATACTAATATTTGCATTTTTTTGTTTTTTGTTTGATGAATTTGAAACACTGAATTCTCCGTCAACAAAAACAAATACAATGTGAACTTGAAATCAATAAAGTTTTCTAAAAAGCTGAATGTCAAAGCCCTCCTTTAAACCAATCTTCTTCTTTGAAAAAAATCTGTTCTATGTAACCTAGACATAAATCCTCGTTCAATTTTTTTTATATTCACTTTCCGATTTGGTCAAAATTGAGACACACTATAAATCACCCTTCATTAAGTCACTCTCGTTCTTCATTAAGATTTCTATGATCCCTTTCGTTCGTATTACAATCGGACCTGGAAATCCAAACTGAAATATCTGACTTAAGTCAATATCGTCAATCACTGGTGCTAAGATTCTATAAAGAAGAAATTGTCGCCCCATTTGGATGTCCTGTCCATGTCATACCTTATACCTTCATAGCAATTTCTCTTCATGGAAGCTTCCTTTTTCTCTATCTACACACTTTTTCGTCTTCACAAAAATGTAGGTATACCAGCAACAATTTTTACTCTTACCTTTTGAGGAAAGCAGGTGGCACAAAGGGGACTTCTTCAAATCGAATTTGTTGCAAGAAAATTTATTACATCCATAATTTAGTTTTATCTCTGGAGCCATCGTCTGCAGAACGGCATCAGTAGCAGTAGCAGTAGCAGCATCGCACTCCTCTGTCCTATCCATATTGAAGGACACGACACAAAGCTGGCTTGGCATGCGGCACGAAAAGAGAAGCAGCGAAGCAACCAAACCAAAGAAGATGTAGTCCTTCTCCATTGAATACAATGGCTTTTCCTTTTTGTCTTCTGATGTTAATAGCTCCTTATTGAGTACGCTCGAAGATAAACATTGCTTGGGTGTGTGCTAAGCGACGATTTAAAGAGGCCATAAAAGTTCAATAAAAGTAAATAGCAGCGTTGGTGCATATACAATAACATGATAAAGAAGAGAAATGACTTTTTCTATATACATATACTTGTACAGATATACTAGAATAAGATACGATACGATACACCATAGATACATAGATATAAAACCTTGATATAATGAGAAAGTTGGGCTAGAAAAAGAATTCTTATATTATTAGGTGTTGTGGCAGTTGGAAAAGGAAAGGTGGAGCACATCAGTGGATCATTGAAGAGATTTCCTTTTTCCGGAAGGATTCCTGTATTTTCGTTAAATGGCACACAATAGAGTTATACAGCTTTTATTTCACTTTGTTTGGATTCACCTGAATGGGACTTCCTGTTCTTCTTCTTTTTCTTTTACTTTTTCTTCAAATAAGTCTGCAACGAAAAGACTTTTACTTGTTAAGAATATACGCCTTGGGTATAGAAATTAGGTAATGTTGAGCTATATAGAAAATACTTAGGAACAGAGCAAACGTTCCTGATTTGTCAATATGTTTATAGCTTAAGTCTTAAAGGATTTCCAGGATTTTGTGCTCCCTGTTGAGAGATATGCTGAAGCTATAAACATGCATCCATATGTGATGCTTATATTATGTTCTAGCGATTTTATTGATTTTTTTTTTTCTTCACTTCTCTTAAAATAAGAATAAGAAACCAATGAAATTATACAACTTCTTATTATGGCAAGATAAGATTGAATTATTTTGTTTGTTGATAAACACGGAGCTAGCCTTGAAGCGCTGTTGTATTGTTTAAAAATATACAATGGATCTTTTCTTTTTCTTTATTATTTATGCCATGAATAATTGCTGTAAGGAAAAATTAAATTTTTGTATGGAAAAAAATTAGTTCAAACGGAAAAAGCATTATTGGAGCTAGACAGTAACGCCCCAAGAAATAAGGTCCAAATTTTAGGAATAAATATCCAAAACCCAAATCTAAGTTTTCTCAACAGTTTTACTGAAGCAACTTCTTTTTTATTTATTATTGTGATTTATTTTAAAGTTCTTAAAAATGAGCATAATACTGAAAATACGGAATTTTAAAAAATTTGGAAAATCTGTTAAAATAAATTTAATAAAAAAATTTGCTCCAATTTTGTACGAATATCTTATCAAGTTTTTGAAGTTTTAAAAATTTCATATTGTCAATCTTTCTAGTTATGCGAATTTTGAACTATTTTATATTAAAAAAAAAAGTAAAATTGAAAGCCCCTTATCTTATTTGTCAGTAAAACTAAGAACTAAGCTTTTTCAAAACTTGTAACCCGTTGCTACTTCAAAATTTTTAAAAATTCTAAAATAAAATTGTGAAATATTGAAAATTTTCAAATTAAATTCTGAACTAATTTTGATACAATTTATACTAATCGCAATTGGTTTTCAGATTTTTTTTTTTTAATCTTTTTTCTTTAATCTTTGGAAAAAAAATGGCAGGTCAATTTTTTCGCAGTTTTTGATTTTTGTCTTTTTAAGTGCTGCTTTCAGAAACTTGAAATTAATGCAAGGAATTCGTTATTTGAGCGTCCATTTTTTAAAGAAAATAAATAAAATTAGGAATTTAGGAAAATTATTATTATAATTAGGAATTTTAAAAAATATAATAAGTTGATTGTAAAAAAATCAGGTGGTTTTTGAAAGATTATCATAACAGATTTTTGAAATGTTCAAAAACCTATACTTCTGAATCCAAACATTTTCTCAAACGATAATTTCTGGAGAATATTTATTGTCATTGCACATTGAAAATTAAAGAAGTTATAGTTAATTCCGCCCAAGGAGAAAAAACTCAAAACTAAATTTAAAAACATCGCCCAAAAAATCTTTTCCAAGAAAATCACTGCTAAATTTAGGGTGTCAATAGTAGTAGTGGGTACAATTACTACCAATTTAATATAAATTCAAAAAAAAGTATTGAACCAATGGTTTAAATTCTTTAACCAACTATTTAAAATCCAAATTTAAAATAAAATTTTGCTGCTAGTGCATTAAAATTTTTCAATCTTCCTGGAAACACTACAACAAATTTTCGAACAAACAAACTGTTTTCCTAAAATACAAAACTAAATAAATATTTCAGCTCTTTATTCAAAAATTATTTTGTATCTCATTAGTGTGTGAATTTGCAAGGCTTTGCCGGAAATTATATGCTTCGAAATATAATATGTAGATGAACCCTTATTAAAATCGTACTAGATCAACTATAAAATTTTGCATTGTTTAATGCAAAGAGTAGAATGGAGTTTTATAAAAAAAAAACTCATTGCGACCAAAGTTTACAACATATTCTATTCATTTGAAATTATTACAGCTTAGTGCGGTATACCTATGAAAAACATAATATTAATTCAAAGAATCAAAAAAAAAAACAAAAACTTTCAGCAGAAAAGAAGCTCTATAATAAGAAAAATTACAAAATTGAATTTTGTTTTCATATAAATTTTCAAAAAACGCATCTATGATGTATGCAACGATAGATATTTGTTAACACAACGATGAAACATACAAAACAAAAAACAAAAATTCTTCACCATACAAGTAGGTATCTAAAATCTATAAATAGGTGATGAAAACTTTTATCATTATAGGTGCATTTTAAGTAAAACACAAAATTCTACTTCCTGAAATTTGTTTAATTTGTTGTGTGGTTTTATGTTAACAGTTACTTTGTTGGTATTTATAGATGTACCGTAGCTATTCCTTTGCATGTTCTGAAATACTCGTATGTAGGAAAATGAGCAACTGCTTTAATGGCATTACGTCCATGGTGCATTGCTTTTCTATTTTTACTTGAAAATACAGGTGTTTCGGATAGATACCTACCTTATACCTATTCTAATTTTGGTCTTCCGCATGACGTTGTTAACATCCCAAAAGTTTTATATAAGCAGCATTATAAACACGTAAGTATAATAACAAGCTTCTGCCTACACACAACATAAAAGCAAAGTGAAATTTGTTCGTCATGATTTTTACTTATGATAAACATTGTTTCTTAGTTTTTCTTAAGGGTATGTTATACGAGTGTTTGATGAAATTTATGTTTTAACAGTGAAAATGTTTAAAGGTTTTTGACAGAACTTTTATGTGCTTCACATTCCCCTTGGGGGATATAGGGACCTTACTTCTAGTCCTTTACGTTCCACCGTGTATAATGGTTCCTGATTTGAGCTGTCTCCAACTTTCCCTAACAGTGCTCTTTGTCAAGTACTTCCAGGTCAGCTTGCTCTTCTACCTACTTATGTGAGGGAGTTCCAATCATCCACTGTCAACTACGACACTACGGCTCTTCGTATGATAGAGCCAATTGGTTCCTCACTTGTTCTAGCTAAAGTTCATCATTGGAAATATTGTTGGGCTAAAAAAATTTCAAAAAGTTTCACTCTCAAGGGCTTTTGAGCGACAGTGAATTTGAATTTCCAAGTGAAGAACCGATTCAACAGTTGAAGCTGTGTCTCTAAGCTCATAGAGTTTATGTTTCTTCCAAGATGTTGAACATTATCGATCAATTGGTTCATCATTTTCGTTTTTCCGTGTTTCCGTGTGTTTCCGCTTCGCTCCAACTTTGTTCTCATTCGATGGAAATCTAAGATCTTATGTGAGAATTAACATACGTCGAAGCGAAAAAATGTGATTGCAGAATTTGCTGAATTTCGTCATTACTAGTCGATCAAGGTTTATTTTTTGAGCTAGTCATATATTCATTCCACGACGAATAACCTTTACTGCGTAAGGCCACCTTTTTTTATGAGTTTAACAATCATTTTTATCACTTTCCAAAAAGCTATCTGCTTCCCAAGCTCTGCAGAAGATTAGAAGCCAATGGTAAGAGCACTGCTGGAATACCATGAAGACGAGCATCTTTTTTGTTCTTCAGTACTTGGATCGCCGTGAAGATCAGACCGATGCAAGCAGGTATATGACAGTAATTTACAAAATAACCAAAGAGCTCTTAAATATCCACAGTTCTAATCAACTCCTGGTAAAAGGCATAGACGGATCAGTGCTAGTTTCCAATGAGGACCAACTCAAAAAATCAAAGGAGAGCTAGTCAGCGGTTTTAAGTGGCGTTTTCACCAGTGAAGGGAGTTCAACGCCCAATGATCCGTCACAAGCCAAGCTACAATTTTCCGAATACCCATCACTGTACACACCAATAGAGTAGAAATCTTTACCGTGATTTGACGAAGTTCCCTCAGAACTCTTAAGATCAGCGCCAACAATATCAAGTAGGCTATGGCATCCACTCATTGATACAGTTTGGGAAACGGACAAAGAGCTTTTCTGTGGAAAAGTGGACAAAAATTGGTGTCCTGGAACGAATAAAAGTGCACCTTGAAGACACCCTTCGAAAATGGATGTTCGAAAGGTTCAATAAAGAATTTATCTATCTTGCTTTGCGCAGGAGAGGCACCCCAGACAAATTTTGATTGATTGAAACCTCGCATAAGCTTATTTTCCTTGTAACCACAGAATTATTCTTATAGCAAGTACTTACGACAAAGTCATGTAAAATAGGTAAATTCATATACAACGGTATGTTTCTATTACAATGTAAAATTATGGATTTTAACCCACAAGTATGCATGTCAGTTGGGAGAAAATGCTGTTGGGGTTGCATAAATCAAGGAAACAAGTAAACAAACATACCTTCTACTACTACTACCTACGTTATATGCATGTACGTAGATAGGCCGAGGGTACAAGAAGAAAAGTGGTCTTTTTCAATGAACAAGAAATAACAGCCGAGGTGGGTGCGTTACTGATGTAAACAACCCATAAAAATTGCCATAATTATGTTCTTGGGGTAGGTGCTGCCTTATCGTATGTCGGTTCCTTTTTTTCAGGAATGTTGCAGTTGATTAGAATTTTCATTTTGCTGTATGGTATCGTTTTGGCAAGTTTATAATTTAAAAAAAAATCTGGCTTCAGTTTTGAATTTTATTTATTTATGTTGTAGATTAGAAAAGAGAATAAACACTAGACACTAATAAAAGCTAATGGAAAACAACAAAAACCTATATTTAAATGTTGAGTAGATATAGATGACTATAGTTACTATAGGGCAAGTTTTGGATTCGTGCAAAAAGTCGAACTCGAGATATTAATTAGATCTCTGTCTGCCTGTCTGTCGGTCTGTCTGTACCTAGCCCTACATCCTATTCTAATGAAGAGATTATCTTCAAACTTCGGACATAAGGTTTTGGGAAGATTGCCTAGATGGGAAATCGAAATTTTTTTTTAGCTCCAAAAATAACGTGCCTGTCATAGCACCGTTTAGACAAAACATTTTTATCTCAAAAACGGCTATAACGATTTCGATAAAATTTTTAAATTATGTATCTTAAATTTTTTTTTGAAAATTAAATACATACTTTGAAAACTAATAAATATTTTTTAATTTGCTTTTTTTATAAAAATACTTGAAAAATTATATGTATATAAAAAATTATTCAAAAATATTCAAGCCTGGATCCTAAACGCGTGGTCCAAAGTAGATGTAGATGATCTATATTTAAAATCTTTTTCAGTGTTGCCACGTTTCAGAGAAAATGTAAATAGAAGAAAAAATGTTTGGAAGTGATATGTGTAAAAAGGTAGAACTGGTTTAACTTGACACCCTTAAATTTTATTTAGTGTGGCCAATTTTCTACTTTTTCTTCTTTTTTTTCAAAAATAAAATTTTTTAAATTACTTTAGGTGGGGGCTAGTGTGCTTTTTCATTGTTATATGTATATAAAAAGAATTTATAAAACGACATATTAAAAAACTACCAAAAAAAACACACAAACATAATATACGCCAGTAAGACCTAGGGTCTTATAAATTAGGCATTGTTAGAAGGAATAGAATGATGGGACAGAGTTTTTGTTGGCACAGTGGATGGAGAAATTAAGCTTTTGATTATCTCATTAAATCCCAAGAGTGGTGTTCAGTTGAGGGAATATAGAATAAATTGGAATACTGGGGATCGAACCCACACATCCAGGGTAGCAGTAAAGCACTACACCCACTGCAACGGGGCCACCCCCAAATTAAAAAGTAAAAATTAATTAAAAAAAAATACTAATGTGCTGTTTTTATTGTACTTTTTTGAATTATTTGTAACACAAATTGTGGAGTGTTACTCATTTACAAAAAAATATAAGTTCAAATTTTTTTTGTAATTTCAAAAATTACCTAAATTAACAAAAAAATTCATAAAAATCGGAGAAGATGGAAACGGCCCTGGTATCGGTCTCGTTGCCAGCCCTACTGAACATAATGTCTCAGTAACTATAAGTTAATTTAAACAAAAAATAAATATTACTTCATCTGATTATGCAAAGTAAACTCATTAAAAATAATATTTTATTTGTTCATAAACCATGAACCGTCTGAGATGTCCACTGCTTAAAAATGTTTCAGATATTATAACGTTGTTAACTTTTTCTTTTTCAATCCAAAAGACGTTTCCAAAGTACCTCATTCAAGCATTATCACCCAAAAGATACTCATTCATTCATTTTATGCTTTCACTCAGACAAAAAAAAATGATGGAAACATCAAGGTCATAATCATCCAGCTATCGTCATATTATTTTGAAAGCTTCTTCGTGCCGTTGAAACTACAACAATTGACTGACAGACGGTCATCCATACGAAAAACGAATTCATTAATACAACCAATTTAGAGGCATCAACATAAAACACAAAATAAATAAATTTATAGATTCCATAATAAATACCATCAAAGTCGACTAGATAAAAAGCTATCTTCGAAAATAAAAATTGGCAGGATTTTGCATCGTCCTTTGGCATATAGATTTCGGTGTTGGAAATTACTCTTAAACAACCAACAACAACGGCAACATTTTTGATGGTGTGATAATACTTTTTGGGATGTTCTGTTTTTTTTTTTTATTCTTCCATTGTGAGCGCTTATTTTCCTCTCATCTCCCTTCCCATAAAGGAGGAGGAGGAGCGAGTCCTTGTGAATTTAAAATAGCGCGGCTGCTAAATTCATTCAGAAACCTTAGAGACGAATTTTCTCCTTGTAATTGAATATTAATGGGGTTTTATAAAAAAAAAAGAGCCACGACCAACAAAATACAAAAATCTTTGTTGCGTGAATTTAAATTCTCTTAATTTAAAAGAATGAACAAAAAAAATAAAGAAACGAAACGAAACACAAACAAAAAACCGGTAGCTAGGTATCCACTTTTAAGTGGTATGAAAAAAGAAAATTACCACTTCCCTGGAATTACACCAAATTACGTAAACTGAATGTCTTTAAAACAAGCACCTGGTCGGTCGTCTGGTAGGAAAAGGTAGGTTCCTTTAGTCTCTGTATATACAAGGGCTTCACACTTGAGATTTTGTATGGGGGGCTTTCAAGGCTTGATCTTGAAGTTAGTGGTTCGTGTATCGTGTTCTTAAATGCACGTAGCTCTGTTAATTATACTATTATATGCTTCTGTGCAGAAAAGGCTTGCAATTGAGATGAAAACATTGCGATGGGTAGTGTTTTGCATAATACCAGCGTAACCGCTGATGATACTATGGCAAGGGCCATTGTAGTATTTGAGAAAGTGTAGCCATTTCAATATTGTTTTTGAACACGATGAAGAGATTTCGTTTGGATTTGGTACATTTCATTTGAAATCAGCAAGTAGTAACGTAAGAAGTTAATCCAAACCAACCCAATCCCCGCGTTTTTACAAACGCTTTATATAGAAAGTGACTTCAAAAAATTAAAAAAAAACTTCTATTCTCGAAAATGTTAAAAAAAACTTCTATTCTCGAAAATGTTAAAATGTTCATATTGATAATTGAAAAAACTGAAAGATAGTGAGCAAGCTTAATCCAACTATTTGAAACTTTCGAAATTTCGTTATTCAAAAAAATTGAATAGATGGAAGATGTTTGATGTTGGTAATCTTAATTCCCATTTTTGAACAAATATTATTGAAAAAAAAATTTGAACATACCCGAAAGGACGTGGAACAGCTTTCAAAATCGATGTTCTGTATTTGGGATGTAGTTTTGCTTTCAAAATTGTGGAAGTTAAATCTGGTAACACAAAACTCTGAAAAAAAATCGCACTTCAAAATTCTATTTTCCAAAATTTTGTATCTCAAAACTCCATTTTTTTTAAATTTTTGTAAGACTGAGTTCGTACTCTATTACATCACCACAAAAAAACTTGTTTCCGTACAGAGTTTTAATTACAAGCAAGTTAAGCTCTCAGAACTTGGATGTGAATATGAGGAATTTTGCTGAAAAATTATTGCGATTCATATCTGATGAGGCCCATTTTAGCCATTTTATTTTAAAACAAGCAAAATTGCTGTATATGGGTGAACTTAATCCAGAAAAGCTCCATGATACAGAACTGCACCCAGTGAGAATCCCTATGTAGAGCACAATTTCATCATTTGAAAAAAAAAACGGTGTAATAGAAACTGCCAATCGGAACCCTTATTTAAAGATGTTTAATTTTGTTTGTTGTACCCAGAATTGCACCGAAGACGTTTGGAACAGCTGTTTGGTTCCAGCGACATGAAGCAACTATGACTACAGTCCACTAAGATAATAAATACAGAATGTTTTTTTCAAAGAACCATTTTCGAGATATGGAAAATGATTTTCAAGAAAGCTCGAAAAAATCGATTTTTATAATTTTTGATCGCTTGTAACTCAATGAATTCGCATCCGATTATAACAAACAGTATACTTTTAAAGCAGAAAGTGTTGGCTTTCCATAACTATTTACTCTATGTAAATTAAAAAGATCACTCAAAAGATATAAGCCAATGCATGAAAAATAGACCAAAAAAAACCTTTTTGTGCGCATATCTCGAAAACGGTTTTAAAAAAAAAAATTATGTCATATTCGTTTTCAGCGACCCCAAATTAGCAACCAAATTATTTTATTTTTAGGTAGCATCGGTGACCCAAAATTTTGTAAACTAGTTCGTAATTGAGGCGATCCCAACTTTGATCTTTCATGCCGCAATGAACAATTTTCTGATCAGGTGTCGCATATGCGTTGGTTAGCGTGGACGTCATTTGCGGACTATTATCTTTAAAAACAATTAGTTAGTTGTGCATAATAAAAAAATATATGTATGAAATACATCAATTCAAAAAAAGTTATTTGAATTTTTTACTGTAGAATAATTCGTGCTCCACATACACTTTATAAGAATTCAAAACCCAAAAAATTGTCTTTCTATAAAAAATATATTTATACTACCACTAAACTGTAAAAAAAAGAAAACAGAATTGAATGATACATCATTTAATTTTTTTTAAGTTCCTAGAGATAATTATTAAAATGCTATTTAGTTTCAAAATTCTTACATAAAAAAAGGGATTTTTTAAAATCTATTTTAAAATATTATTGCCACCAATAAATTTGAACCTTTTAAAAGAAGCTTAAACAATGAAGAGTTTAATTGTTTCCATTGCATTACATCTGCGACTTTAGTTCTAATTATTTTGTATAATAAATTGTAAGCAAATTCTCCTAAATGCTCAATTTTTTTTTTATAAGAAACTTGTATGTACTATAAAACAATTTAAGGACATAAGAATATATTCCTCTATATGTACCTACAAATAATTTATAAGGAAGTAATTATTATTCCCTCTAGTCCTATATTGTTATAATTTGATTCATTAATTGAATAAACTGTGTTATCAGCAATTTTGTCATCAATGCTACAGATTCATTAAACAAAAAATAAACTAATTATGCAATGAGGAAGAAATTCCATCGCTTCTATATTTAGTACAAAACTTCCTACTTTACAACACAATTCATTTTTTTTTTTTTTTGGGGGAGGGGGGGGATATTTATAAATAACCAAATCAGCAATTAATTTTAATTGATTTCTGTCAAACAGTAGGTATACCACATTTCGCATTCATACGTAAATATTTTGACCACAATTTTTGTTTACATCCCTGAACAAATAAACACACACACAATATTTATATACAACCACAAAAGTTTTGGCCCGGTTTAAAGTAATTTCTTTAAACATTTAATTAAAATATTGTTAATTGTGATTTTGATATCTTTTATGTGTTTATTTGAAATAACAATATAGTAATGGTTTTTTAATCGATTTTAAGATAAAGATGGTATACTCAGAAACTTAAATGAATTTTCGAAATGTTTATGATAGACTTAACCAAAATGGAACCTTAGAAATTGTGTGTCACCTTAGATTTTAGAAATATTCCCGTGTTTACTTAAATTCTCGGATTTTTTTCGGCCGTTAGGTTCCCCATACGGGACACCGGGCCGGCACTACTCCTAAAGTAGGTACGGTTCCTAGAGATGCATTTCAGCTTCCTCCAACTCTTACCCAGTCAGTTGTGCTGATTCCTCTTCGACCGTTCTTCGCCAAGTGCTTCTAAGTCTGCCTATGTACTCGTCTGAGTGAAAGGGTGCCATTGCATCGCTTAAATAGCAATGTATTCATTGCCACTTCGAAGAGTATCCACTGACACTTGGGTCGTCTTCAAGATATTTAGCAGACCATCTATTTACAACCGTTTTTGAATTTCCTAGTGTTGCACTCATGTAAAGAAGCACGGATTCAACATATTGGAGTGGAACAATCTTAGCTTGGTCTTTAAGCTTATAAGTTACAGGAAAAGCCTTAGTTTTGCCATCTGTAGAGACGATATTCCAAGATATTGAAAATTTTCCACTGTCTAAACTGGTTGTCAGGAATATTTACTTGAGCAGATGAGGAAGTTCCAAGGCTGATCTTTTTAGTTTTTCCCGAATTATTCTTTCTCCTCTATGATTCTACGAGAGAGCAAGCATACACATCATCGTCGGCTCGACAACCAAGGTCCGGTCCTGGCCTCCTTCAACAAGTTTCTCCACATATCCCGGTCTTGAGCCGACGCCATCCAGTTGCGCACCCCAAGGCATCAGGCGTCCTGGTCTAGTTCATCTCTCCAGCGCAAGCATGGTCTACCACGCTGCCGTCTACCATAGAATGTACCACAAAGGAATTTCCGAGCAGGTTCCTCTTCGCTCATGCGATCTAGGTGCCTTGCCCACCGGAGTCTACCGAGCTTAATTCTTGTCACTATGTCTGCTTCAAGATAAATTGAGTACAATTAATGATTGTACCGTCTCCGGAATAGTCCTTCCTCACAACAGTTTTCTTTGTTAGAAATGTTATTTTTGAAAATCAAACCAAAAATTTTATAAACTATTTGGTACAAATATAAAAGTTTTTATTAATAAAAAGAATAGAATAGTGTTTGCTCGTTTCGAAACTGTTAAGTGTTCAATAGGTCGAAAAATGTCCGAGGAAGAAATCGTTGCAAATTAAAACATTAAAAAAATTTGTATTGATATAAATTTTTCGAGGATCTACTCGTATATTAAAATCAGATCATTCAATTATTCGTTTTTTTATTTTTAAATCCATGAAATTCAGCATCTTGAACAAATGCATTTTTCATGCTTCCTGGCAGTTTCCTTCTTCCATCCTGCCAGGCCAGGTATGTAAATTTCCCACTGAATGAGCATTGAAACTTTTTGATGGCATTTGAAGAGGTTAGGGGATTAATCTCTTACTAAACATCCACCCTTCAAGCTTATTAACAAAATAATAAATCTTCTAATGTAAAGTAGGGTAAAAATGAGGTTATATTCTGAAAACCCCCTGAACCACATATACAGCATCTCATAATAAAAATTAATAAAAAAAATTAAAAAAAATTATTCATTTTATAAATATTTAATTTTAAAGAACAAAAAATCATTAAAAATTTAATTTTAAATTAAAGAAACAACAAAACAAAAAAAAAAACAAATTTAAAACGACTTTGCCCTCAGTCATGCACATAACTGAACACACATCTCTCTCGGTCGTCGTCGTCGTCATCGTCGTTGTCGCTGGCATCTATTTTTCATATTCAACTGTTTTAGCTTGTTCGTCATCACTCTAATCTTCACCCTTGATGACAAAAAGACCAAGAAGAATGACATAAGGCGGAAATCCCTAAGCAAAAACATGTCACAGAAATTCATATGACACGAATGAATGCATGATGCCGTCCTAAAGAGCGGTGTAAGAATCCCCAACAATGGTGGGTGAAAAATAGAAACTGGAGCAATTGCACTGCCTCAGTTAGTATGTCCCCCGATGGATGGGGGCGTAATCCCGCCTTTCATTTAGTAAATGCTGACAGGAGTCACAGCACTGGCACAAATCCCCTATGTTCGGATCTGGAATAATGTGGATTGTGGATATTATGGAGGTGTAGAGTGCGGGAGGGAGGGGGGTGGTGGAGTCTTTGGTTCATTCTTGCAATCAGAAAACCTATCTGTAACGGCAGCGGAACAAAGTGTTTGCGGGTTGCTAAGATGAGCTTTGTGGAATGAGTTTAAGCATGGTAGGTATATATGTGCTGGGAGAGGGGGTGGGGGAGGCCCAGGCCCAATGGCGAATTGTAGTTCTTGCACAGGATATTATGCCAGTGCCATGCAGCAGCAACCAACTACCATCATCTACAAAGTTCAGCAGTGCTCTTTTTGCTTAGAAAAAAAAAATAATAAATGAATGTTTACGACAGATTTACTAACATGCGGGTGAAATTTTGTATTATGAACATATATTTGTTGCAAATATAGATAAGGGGAAATAATCTGCAAATTTTTTTTCCATCCATAAACATAAATGTCATATGTATATGAACTTTGAGCATAAGCAGACATTAAATTTTTAATTAAAGTGCATTATTTGCAGTTGTTCGTAATATTTCTGGAAAGTTGTCGTTTGTTTACTAAGAGTTCTATGAAATGGCCTTATAACATAAAAAGGGAATTTCCTAAAAAATAAAAGGCAACTATGGTCTCTCAAATACAATTATTAAAAATAAATATACATAATTTAGTATGCAGTGACCTCAAAAAACAGAAAATCTATTTTCCACAAAATTTACATTAAAAAAAATATCAATCAACAGAGAAAATGTACAATTTATTCCGAAAATTGAGAAAACCGAATTGGAAAAATGTCAGTTCTTTTCGGACTACGACCCATTTCATGATACCTTGGAGTAAGTCAGCAGTGCCAAACATTTTCAAAAAAAAGTTGTTAATTGAAAATCTATATTTTCTTCAAACTAAGTACATAAATGTTTTGTGATAATAAATTAATGCATTTGTCAGATTATATTTATTTAGCTTTAATTTGACACTAAACTTTTTTTTTGAATTGTATATTTAAATTGCTTCTTAAATTTTTTCGAATAATAAATGGACTTTGACAATATTTGGACTCAATTTTTTAATTTCGTTATTATGAACGTTTTCACCCATTTGAATACCTTTGTCGAGTTCAAATGCGATTTTAATTCGGCGTTATAGTCCGAAAACAAGAGACGTAACGCCAGGGTCGGCCCAGCCCAAACGAGCACCCTGTGCAAAATTTAGCTTTTGCGCCACTTGTTTTCATTACCTACTTCGTTTCTTAAGCCATTTACACATTACCCATGAGGTAGGCTTTTGAATGAGTTTTTTTTTAATGAGGTATCCCCTGTAGGCCTTGTCCTCAATAACGAAAATAATGAAGAATTTAAACAAAAATAAAAAAATGTAAAAAATATTCTGCTCATATTTTCTCACGAAATGTAAACGAACTACCAAGAGAGACAAAAAGAGAAAACCGTGTTTGACAGTAAAAAAAAACCACCCACATTCATTTCGTTTGAAAAAGTTGAGCGCATAAGACTGAGAGATTTTGCTTATGTGCAGGATTTAAATCTGCACTGTCTACGTCTTCGGTCGCACTGCTTATTGTGGGATACATTCATTTCAAATAAAAATCAACTCTTGAGTTCATTTTTCTATCAAAAACTTTGGTTGAGTGAATTCCCACATGTGCAAATCTGAAATTTGAACATTTCTACTCAAACTATTGTATGTGAAATAAAAATGAGTATATTAATTTGTATGAGGATTTTCAAGTGAAACGGGCAAATAAAAATCTTGCACGTATGGAGGAAGTTCGAATCTTATTTGTTTGAATTAATTTATTCTTGGTGTTAATTTTTTTTTTGCAAAATGATAAAATGGTTTAATTCGCATGTTTAGAAATTATTTAATATTAACATAGTAAAAAAATAAATAAATAAAAAATAAATAAAGCAGGTTAATATAAAAAGAATGAAAACATATGAATGTATTTTTCTTGTGAGTTTGCGCCCCTGCAGTTCTGCGCCCTGTGCATTTGCACATCTTGCACATATGGTAAGGCCAGCGTAACGTAGAACTTTTAAACTTGGCAAAGCTATAATGCATTTGCAAACTGACGCGATGGCGTTGGTGATCACAATAAAATTATGGATGAAGCACATTTAAATCAACACATCTACGGGATATGTGCGTGCCTCTCCATTGGATTAATTAATTAAATGGTACAATTGACAACTTTTTCTCAAAAAAATCATCAAAATCCCTAGAGCGGTTTTCGAGATATAAAATACTGTTTTTTGAAGTTGAAAAAAAAAATAAATTTAAAAAAATTTGAAATTCTTGAAAACGTCTTTAAGAATTTTAATAAAAAAGCTTCTTCAAATATTAATTCGAATATTAGATTGTTTCATAAAAGTGTTTTTTTTTATCAATTTAGATCCTCAGTTTGCTCACTTAATTTGGTGAGTCAACTCTGGATTAACTGAATAGACATTTTTGACAGATTCATTTAGAAAATTGATAGCGATAGTGACGCCATCTCATTTATAATAGTGAAATCGTGATACCCATAGTGTTGCACATTCATTTCGATGGATTTTTGACGATTGAAGGTTAAAATTAACTTTCCAATGAAATACTACTTTTGAGTTAACTCCAGTTTAAATTATCAAACTTTCAAAAATTTTGTTAATCACATGAAAATAGAGCTGTTATAAGTTGAAGTTACCAAACTAAATTTTCTTCTAACCAAAGTCTCCTTAAATTTTGAAACAAATGTGCTTTTTGGCGTCAGGCTAAATAAATATCTTCTTCAAAAAAAACTCCAGAGAAAGATGGACGTCCCCCAGTGAAATTTAAATCATAAAAATATTGCTATAATTTTACCATTGCTCCCAATACTCTGTCACGCACAGGACCAAATAAAGCCTTTCATTTATAAACAAAAAAATATATCATCATGTCGGCTGTGTGTCGGTCCCCGGGAGCTCTATCATCAAATGGGAATAAAATTCAAATTGTTTTTTAGTATTTCTAAAATCCCAAGGTCCTTGCAAATAATTTTTTTTTTTTTTTCATTTTTTCGTCAACCTCACAATTTCATTCCATTCGAACGGTTTACGCTTCGCTATGCATAGTTAACTGATGCGACGTGCGAAGCGACTTAATTTTTTTGCACAAAATAAACCAAAAAGAAAAAAAAATAAATACAAAAAATAAAAAAAAAAAAAGTTTTGCTGCACGCTCTTTCGCCACCATAAATAGAAAAAAGTCACATTATTTAAATTAAAAACTTCAAACGTTGATTCACGTTTTCATTTTTAATTTCTGGTCGAGTTCCTTCATTCACGTTTTCCTTCTGTGCGGTTTATTCTTCATGGAGTTACCTTAATTTTTTTTTTTTTTTTTTTGTGTAAGCGAAGCCATCTTGGGGAATGTGAGGTCGTCGCATAGAATCAATTATGCGAAATAAAGATAAGGGGGGAAATCCTTATAATATATCTACATAGATGTATACATACATACCTCAGCTAACAGCAAGGTAAAGGTAAAACGAATAAACTAGGATAAAACCGAAAAAAAAGCTGCCATACTGCGGAAAATCCTAAAATGTTCCAAAGAATTTCTATAGTTTCTATATAATACCTACAAGGAATGGCTGCGCGCCGAAGGATAATATTATTGAAGGTGTATTACGCCATTTAGTTTGTTTTTCAATCTTCTCTGTACTTATTTAAAAAGATTAAGAATTTTAATTCCTTAAATTGTGAAGGAACTTCCAAAAACTTTCTTCTGTCTGAAAGCTGTCAAGATGACCGTAACGGTAACCAATGTTTTTTTTTAGAGTTATAGAACTTTAAGTTGGCAACACTTTTTTAACTGGCGAGGGCCATTTTAGAAGCTGTTGAGTGATTTGTGTTTATTTTGGTTGTGCTGTTAACATCAATAGATTGGCATCGGAAGAACGTTTCCAAATTGATCACCTAGCAAGAAGTAGATTTGGTGAATGGATCCCTAACAAGAGTTTTGTTTTGCGGTGAATCGCTACGCTAATACACAGAACTGAGGTATATGGAATGAAGATAATTGTCAAGTATGTATATGACACCGTTACATCCAGAAAAAACTGACTGTTTTGGGTTATTGGCATCACGATGCTGGCGAGAAGGCTAAAGTCAATGGTGGCCGTTATAGAGCCATGATTATTGATGTTTTCGTTCCTCAATTGAAGCAGGAGCTGTGGTCTCAACAAGACCGCGCAACAGCTCGTGCCACGATTTATTGAAGTAAACGTTTGGTAAACGCTTGGTTTTACGTTTTGGCCCCGTGAATTAACTTCCAAGACCGTGCGATATAACACCGCTAGACTATTTTCTGTGTGAATTTGAGAAGTCGCTGGCTACGCCGCCGTTAAGCCGAAACGATCAACCATTTAGACATTCGCTGGCGGTCATTTCAATCAATTCCCTTATACTAACTACTCTTACGATAAAAAAAAAAAGTATTTCAATTCTACTTTTAATTTAAAACAACATTACTGAAGAAATTCCCAAACTTTATTATCATCGTGTTAGAAAGAAAAACGACTCAGAAGACGGACCTTCTTGTGGCTGACATTCTTTTGTCTTGTGCGTGGTTCATAATGTTTCCAAGATGATTACAGACTATAAGAAAAACTCTAGAACTCAGGAGTCAGGACCAGAGGAGACATCACAAAACAGACAAGAAAAGTAAAAGAAAATAATAATACTAAGGGAATACAATGAAGTAAAAATCTTCAACCAGCAGCAGGAAAAGAAAGAAAATTAATGGACAAGAAGAAGAAACACTCCACCCCATTAGAGTTGAATATGAAACGTGTATAATGGTTTAATGCGAGTGGTTCCTTATAAACATAACCTATATCTACATGTATATTTTATACAAAGCTTAAATTTGGTCATATGTCTAGCTGTATATTGAGCTGAGCTAAAGATTTAAATATTAAAGCAAGTTGTGTTTCAAAAAAAAACTCCATAAATCAATGGAACTCATGATTTAGTGTATTGGTAGGTAACTACATTTATTTAGGAATTTGTCTGTTTAACTGTATCTGTGTATACCTTTTTTCCCGGGAATAAAGCTAAGATTTCGGGTGACATTAACACGCAATAGTAAATTGGTTCTTGATAACGGGGGTTTTTAATATTAGTTAAATTTAATGTTAAAGCTCGACTTTAAGGTTATACTCGTAACATGGACAGCAATTTAATTTTGTTGTTGATTCTCATAATCTAAAAACGTACATTATGAATTACAAAATCTGTGGCAGTAATTCCAGGATATTGATTTGTTTGAGAATTTATGTTGGAGCTTCGCCATAACTTGTCTGCCTATATGCGAAGTTGCTCTATCTTGGTGCAACCAAATGCTATTCAATGGGATACGTCTTCGGGACAGTTCTGGGTAAAAAAAACTAATTTAACATCTTTAAATAACGGTTCCCATTGACAGTTACTGTACTGGGATCTCGATGGTAGGATCTTCAAGCGATGCTTCCACATTTGGTAAACATGTTTCATCATCATCATCATCGGCTTGACAACCGGGGTCCGGTCCTGACCTCTTTCAACAAGTCTCTCCACCTATCCCGGTCTTGAGCCGACGCCATCCAGTTGCGCACCCCAAGGCTTCGGGCGTCCTGGTCTAGGCCATCTCTCCAGCGCAAACATGGTCTACCTCGCTGCCGTCTACCATAGAATGTACCACAAAGGACTCGGAGAGCAGGTTCCTCTTCACTCATGCGAGCTAGGTGCCCTGCCCACCGGAGTCTACCGAGCTTAATTTTTGACACTATGTCTGCTTCAAGGTAGATTGCGTACAATTCATGATTGTACCGTCTCCGGAATAGTCCTTCCTCACATATGGGGCCAACAATTCTCCTTAAGACTTTTCTCTCGAACGCGGCTAAGAGGTCGGAGTGTCTTTTGCTAAGCACCCAAGTATCGGATCCATACGTGAGTACTGGCAGGACCATGGTCCTGTACAGCAGCAGTTTTGAAGTTATGGTGAGATTTCTGGATTTGAAGAGCTTTGACAGACTGTAGTAGGCTCTGTTGGAATTGAGCAGCCGCCCGCGTATTTCTTCTTCTATATTATTATCGGCTGCTACTATTGACCCAAGGTATTTGAAGGATTGCACCACTTCAAATTCGTGCTCCGCTACCTTGATTGTTTGACCAACTGTTCTTCTCGCATTCGACGCCACCATGTATCCATCTACTCAGGGGAGTACTGCCAAACTTAAGCTTGAGTTCTCTTTGGAAGGAAATGAAGGACTGCAAAGCATGGCACCGTTTCACTATCCAAATCCGATTGTTTACATATATAATAAAAGTTATTACCTTTTATTTTTGTAGCACGATTCGTGTGCCACCCTGTAGTTCGTATATAAGTTTAGACATCATACAATTATTTTCTTGACCCAAATATTTCAAATTCAACAAAGTTTTCGAGATATACGAGTGTCTTGAGAATCATGAAAAAAAACTGATATGATTTTTAGTCATTGATAATAATTTCTGTTTAGCTAATTTTAGAAAAATCTTTGACGATCAAAAGAAAAAAGTAATTAAACTCTTCATAGATGGATGGTTTCTGTTGTCAACTTTTTCCCGTGGGGAAAAAACTAAACAATCAATAAAAATGAAAGTTTTCTTGTTTAATTCTACTCGTAAACAAACAAATTATACTTGAATAACTTTTATCAACATCCATAAGAACATTATAGTGTTTTAATAAGCTCATTAGACTTATATTCGTATACAGTACGTATCTTTGTTTATGGGAATTTGTTATTGTAGCTATATATGTTTTATAACATAAATTATGAAGTGCTTATCCGAAGCTAGAATAATTCAGTTGGCTTATTTATTTTTTTTTTAGACCAACTTTATGCAATTATTTTCGAAGTGTTAAATTATATTGTGTAAAGGGTGTTATGAGTTTAATTATTATCCAGACCAGAAGAAAAGAAACCAGAAGCTTTTTGTTCTTACTGGGTATCTTTTTTTAAGGGTTTTTATGTTTGTTACTACTTGCTTCGAAAAAGCTTAGCAAAATATTGTTTCTATTTTTCCTTTAGAATTTTTCAAACAAACAATTTTTTTATTAGCATTCCACTGTTTTTGACAAGTTTTACCGAAGTACTCTATGGAGCTTCTAAAAATTGATATTAAATTCATTCCTTACACAAATTACTTAGCTTATTGTACTTTCCATATAATAAGCTTATAAGAAGCTTAATAGACGATAATTGGAAAAAAAGTACTTGGTTTATTAGACTTCTTTTTCAGATTTCTTAACTGTCTTAAAAAGTAGTTATGGACTTCCGGCATATAAGAGAAATTAAAATATTTGTTAGTTTTGATTTTTTGTATTTTGTCCGCGTCAATACAAAAAAGGGTGAAAAGCTTACTAAGTACTTACTAAGTGCAGACTCGCTTAGCAAGTATTGGTCATTTTACAGCACAGCGGTTGGAAAATCCATGCAACTGTTGCGATGTTTTATTATACTACATACAACTATTTCCAGTTATCAAAGCCAGCTTTTGTTGATTTACCTTTTGAAATCGTTGCAAGACTTAAGTCGGTAATAAGAAAACCATCAATTCTTAATATCATTGAATTATTGTATAATCACCAAAGATTTCTCAATTAGACTAGGTGTGCACCAGGGAAGCGTCTGGAGTCCTTTGCTCTTTATTACAGTCATTGACTTTTTTCTTGAGGATTATGTGACGGACACCAAAGTTGAAAGTGAAACAGTTATGCCTTAAGACGATATGGAGCTATCATAAGTGAAAAACCCGTGTCCTATGTATGAACAATATAGGTGAATGTTATGGAGGAAGATGAATACAGGGGTGGTATCGGTTAAGGCGATAGTTGATAATCAAAAACGATAGTTTTGCTCCATGTAAGGTGATTATCAAATCGACAATCGTTTTTTTCCTTGCATTTCAAGTGACAGCTATTTAGGTATCGTTTTCAAAAATTTTTGTGAGTAACATCGTTAGTTTGGATTCAATTTCTAAAGAAAATAAATAATTTGTAGAATGTTGTCAAATAAAAGCAAATACATAAATAAGAGAACTGGAAATCAAAAAATTTTTTTAAGATCTGCGACGAAACAACAAGGATCATGGCTATTAATGCAAAATATGGTGGTAGTGTACATGACAGTTTTGTGTGGTGCCAAAGTGAAGAAAGGATGGTATTGGAAAGAGAACACTTATTAAATAGCACATCATCATGGCCATAGGATTTAACAAATATATCATAAGTTGTATACTTTACGCATACTTATTTTTCAAGGAGACAGTGGCTATCCCCTAGAACCTTTCCTTTTGATACCTTACAGAAGCGCCAGTGCAAAGCGCTGGGCAAAATGACGTTTCTCACTGTAAGTGCTGCCAAAAACTCAAACTGTTTTATTGATCACTTTACACAGAGCAAATCAGAGTTAATAATCAAAAACGACTATCAACAAAGCGAAAGTCAACAATCGCGTTAGCCGATTCCACCCCAGCATCAACGCTTAGAAGACCGAAGACCCACACAGGCATACTCCAGATATCTATAAAACGGTGACTTCTAATTGTGAAAGGTTTAGATATCTTGGATCTGTGATCAATAGTGAAGAATGTGATGATAACATCAAACATCGCGTAAGCGTAGGAAAACTGACATCTTGAGTTATCGAAAAATGTCCCCAAAGCTGGAAGCAAAGCTCTACACAAGCGCTTACTTACGGTTCACAATGTTGGCCAATGTACAAGAAGTATGAGAGTTAATGGACGAAAACTGAAATGAAGATGCTTTACATGAGAACATGGAGTGACAAAGCTTTATCGAATCAAGAAAATCCGAGGAAATCTTCACGTCAAAAATACCATCTTGCACACAATTCATATTAACCAACTGTTCTGGTCCTGAAGAACCAGTTCAAAAGACAAAAGTGCATGAGGGTCCAACACTTTTGCAGAAGAAAGGCAGGCGAAAAAATTTCGCATTAAAAGAATGCAACGACGCCTGCATTCAGTTGGCCTCAGACACGGAATAATCCAAAACCAGAAGACCGGTCAACGTTTTCTGAGGGCAAACGTCGAACCCAAAATCTGGGATCTTAGTGTGAGTGAGAGAGTTGTCATCCCACTTGAGATCATGACAATCGCTGGGAATAAAAAGCCAAATAAATTTTGGAAGTTATTTTTGCGAAAAGCCGCCTAGTCCACTGCAATCTAAATTTTCTCTGAGATTATGTGCATCATACAAACGCAGCTCCTTGAGAAATCGTTTGAGAATACTCCTTGTAGCTTTTTGTTTCCTGTGATCTACTCAATGAAAACAAATAACTATATAAAACGCTTAGAATACAGCGATGGTGAAAATTCACTGGTAGCTAGACATGTGGTGATGTTTGTCCATCTTGAGTTTGTTTTCTTCTGAGAATCTTGTTTAGCAGATGTTTACTCGTGATGGGTATCAGAGTTCAATTTCTGGCAAGCTTGTAATTTTCCGGAATATCTCTATGACCTGGTTAAATTGTAGGTGAATATTCTGACATCTCATTAAGAGATGATAGACGGCAGTGATAGTTTTGAGAAGACATATGGGGATATCCGAAGATGATATCACGTTTTCGCTCAGCCAAGATAGAACTTTTTCGATTGCCAAAATTTCTGCTTGAAAAACGCTACAGTGATAAGTTGGAGAGATAGACTACGGTTAAGTCTACCTGAGTACACTCCGCCTCCAACTCTTGTGTTTTCGACCCATCAGCGTAAAAATGAACTGAATCATCTTCTAGAGAATCACCAACATCCCAAGATGTAAGTATGGTGACCTAAAATCTGTTGCTGGTGTAACTGGACTGCCTTGCAATAATGTTTATGTTTAGTAGAAAAATAGAATTCTAGTATGACGAATAGAGTATTTGGTCCATTGAGAGATGGGCTTAACGCAGTATAATATTTGTATATATTGTTGTGTGAGGTTAAGAAGTTAGTCAAGTGCCTTCTAATTCTAACCATAACTTTTTGCTGTTCATAAAAAAAAATATGAATATTCAAATAACCAACAAAAACACCCTGTAGAAAATATTTAAACCCATATGATACAAAAATGTAATTATACGAGCCAACTATAATGCACTAGTTGGTAGGTACTTAAAAATAAACATAAAATGTTTTGGGTCGAAAACATGTATAATGTAAAATCCTGTCCATCTCCATATGAGAGAGAATCATAAAAAATTAACGACCACGATAACGAACAAAACTCTTTCCTTCACATTATATTGTTAGCATCGTGCGGTAACTGCATAAGCAAACTTTAATTTCACAAATTACTTCGCAACTCAAACGAAAAATAAGGATAAACCATACCTATTTAAACATCTACTTGTACAAACGTTCCTATGACTTTGATAAAGTTTCCTAATAAAAAAACAACTTTGATTCCCACGAGGATCTGAGTTTCGCACTTATTATAATTTCATGTTCATTCAAACACAGAGCAAAAAGAATAATAAAAAGGAAATAAAGCTTCGATGACACCTTTGCAGATGTTACCGGGTTAAATAAAAGAATTGCTTATCTTAATTATACATTAAGAACAAGAACAGCCTTAAAATTTCAACTTGTAACGATACAACAATTCAAAGAGACAAATTCAAAAAAAAAAAAAAAAAAATCGAAAATCGTCTTCGTTTTCGTCCTGAAACTTGATCCTGGTAATTCAGTAGAAAACTCAGTTTCATGAACTTTTTGGTAAAGTATAAGAAAAGAAAAGTTCAAGAATTCAATTGGTATCTATAGATGGCGCGGCGACATGAACTTAAGTTGTATTTCTTCGGTGTTATGAGTTCGATTGGGTTCGTTTGTTAAGATGGAACCTTCGCTCTTCCATATACCTCAAGCCAATGGCATTTAAGAAGAAAAAGGATATCGGAGAGAGTTGGGGACGATAGGGTAGAAACCAGAAACCAGAAACGATGCGACGGAATCGGGGAATGCGAGCGAATGACTAAG
The DNA here is from genome assembly GCA_958431115.1 of Syrphus vitripennis. Taxonomy (NCBI): domain Eukaryota; kingdom Metazoa; phylum Arthropoda; class Insecta; order Diptera; family Syrphidae; genus Syrphus; species Syrphus vitripennis. The sequence goes on from OY288108.1 coordinate 19,089,700, forward strand.
CGAAAACATTGCACTGATGGCACCCAAACCCAACATCAGGGACAAATTCAATAACTGGCTCCGCAACTGTGATGACAGAACAGACCTTCTGTTGCCAAGTTAGTAAAAGACTTTTAAAAGTTGTGAAAAGAATTCAATATCTACACTTTGGTCTGGCAATGGTGCTGGTGCAAGATTCTTTTGTTGTTTGGCGTCAAGAAGTATTTTTTAATGAAAAATACTCTTTTGTGCCATTTTATTATTTGGATGTCTTTTCGTTTATGTGGAAATTAGGAGTTATACGTGTTTTAACAAAAAAAAAATAAAGATCTTTTGTTATTGAAGGTTCTTATTTTTGACACATTCTAAATGGATCTGAAAAATTTTTAATTTTGTATTCTTGAAAATGAATCGATTTGGGAAATTGCAAGTCGCTCGAGACTATAGGACTCAATTATTTTTTTTTTTTTTGAAGCTTTAATATGTCTGGCTTAATCCAGCCCCACTTTGAATATCTGCCAAGTGCCACACAAAAGTTGGAGCCATGTTTTTAATTGAAGCAGATTGTCTGTCAGGTTTGATTTTTTTCTAAGTAAATAAATATGAGTGAAATATTTATTTTGAAAAATAAAACAGCCAGAAAGTACATAAAATAAGAAGAGAGAGAAGCGAGTATGCAAAATTTTAGCATTTTTAATTCACTTTTGCATCAACCAATAAAATTTTCCACCCAGCTCTATTCCTAATTGACCTGCCTGCACCAGGTTTGTTGAGGTCGTTTTTGAACTGTTTGTGCCATCTATTGGGGACTGTCCTCTCCTATGTACAAAATGGATTCGAAAACTTTTCGGATCTGTGCATTTATATGCTCCATGTGTCTCAGCCATCTCAGCCATTTTATTGTCAGCTTTTTAACCAGATTAACGTCTATCCGATATATCCGATAAAGCAAACGCCGCCGTTAGGAACAAAAATTATTCGAAAAATTTGTCTCTTAAGCTAGTTTTCATCTGGTCATCATTCAAGGTCATATTTTTTGTCCACACAGAATAACTGGATTTTATTTAACATTTGCTCGATTTAATCAAAAAAAGGTCTTCGTTTACAGAACATAGAGGAAAACTTTCTTATATAAAAATCGATGGATGTTTTTTACTCCGAAACTCCGAAATATTTTAATTTTTTTATGGAAAAGGTTTATAGATCTGATTGGTGGAACTGGAGTCGAGTTATTAACAAATTATATGCTCATAAAGTAAAACGAATCATAACAATACATACATATGTATTGTTTGAGGATCAGAAAAGAAAAATACATAAAATGAACCTTATAGGTGGCGCTGTGGTCGAGTTAGCTAATTAGACTTGGTTATAGCAAAATAACTCATATTAAAATCAAAAAATGTTGATTCAGTGCTAGAAAATTAAACCATAAAATATGGTCCCAACAGAGACTGTTGTTGTCTATTTTAATTAACAGTGTGACCATTTCTGATTTACTCGTATATTAGAAAAAGGAATTGTTACAAATGAAATAAAATAAAAATAAAGTTCATTGTTATAAATATCAAGGTATCATTGAATATCTATAATTTTTTGCTGACTTATTCTTCAATTGCAACAAATAGAGATGAATATCTTCTTCTTTACTAGCTGACTGAGCAGACGTTGTTCTGCTTTTTTCTGTATAAATTTGATTTTCAAATAAACATGCGAACACGATCGAGTGCATGCATCACAGTCACTTTGAGACAATTTTGATGGTGAAATGAATATATTCTTCTTTCATTTAGAGTTGAATTAAATAACTATTTAAAATGCCACCAAAAAAACAAGCATTCGAAAATCAGCAAGATTCACAGATGCGCAAACTAACAGCTTCTGAAACTTCTGAAACACGAGGCACATGTCCCAAATCTTTAGTAGATAAATTTGAGAAGTGATGAAACGTCTGATACGTCTGAAACGCAACACGTTTAGAAATTTTACGCATGCGAACTTCTACTTCAAGAACTGCTGCAACACCAAAAAGAGAAATAAACGACATCAAGCTACTGGAGCGCTTGTGTAAATAAGAAAATTATAGGGTCAACTTGGAAATTTGGCATACCGGAAAGTGCACAATATAAAACTTAAATGTAACAATGACACTATTAATATAACAGATTTATAAAATTTGTTGTTTTTTTATCCGAGCTTGAATTTAACATTTTACACGTGGGTCTCCCAAAGTCTCTTAAATAATTCATAAAACTTTGGTACACATGGAAGTATACTCACTTTTCTTTTCAAATCAAATTTAACCTTCAAGAAAGGTCAGTCACTGTTGTAGTAAATGGTTTCAACATCAAATATTGAGGTATCATCTAAAATTTACCCTTCTAATACTTAATACCTTTTATCTAACCCTGCACAACATTTCATCTAATACATCTACTTATACATGAATGTAAAACTGTAAAAAAAGGCATTTCCGAAATAGACGCAGAAATGATTTTCTTTTTTTTTTGTAGGACACGAGCATCAATATGCCTCGAAAATTTGCGGCTCACTAAATTGCAAAATGAATCAATTCCATTGGGATTCTGGCTTTTTATTCCCGAATTTATTGATGCATTTTTAAACTTTTTTTTCTCTATTTCCATTTAAAAAATCCCAGAATAATCCTGAACCTATCACTTTTTTGCCGTTCAGCCATTTGTATCTCAATAACAATATCACTTATCGTATTTTTTGTTGCCGTTGCGCTTCCTTTATTCCACAGCCAAAAACCGGAACAGCTTTTGAAATTATGTCTAACTTTGCAGCACCTGTCAGAGCCTTGAATTGGTAATTGTACTATATAGGCAAGTTGAATTGTATATTCACAAAAATGTCTTAATACTCCATCCCTTATGAACCGTACCTACAACAAACACCTTCATTGCTCCCGTTTCCGTTTGACTTAGTTGTGAGGCTGAGGATATCTGAGAACGAGAATGGGGTATTTACTCAAGAAGAAATGAATTTTACAAATTTCTAGGTCCTCCAACAAAATTCATTTAAATAAGTGCTATACCCTAAGGAATCTTTTCGATTTTATATAACCTAAAGATATAAAGATACAAAGCACATGAATATGAAGAAAACCTCTGCTCGTATCTTCTTCCAAAGTATCTTTAGGTTTTTGCAATTCAATTAAATCAAAGAGGGAAATCAATTGTTGGGCCATGTGCTAGACGCTAGAGAGTCCTGTCGTGTGGATCAAACTCATATGATGGTAACTGCAGTCATCAAGAATACGAATATACAGAAGCAGTTATGTATGTGTGAGGCAAGAGTAAGAAGGGTATTTTATTGTTTTAATAAGATTTTTCTTATTTGATAGTGATGTGATATGTTAAATTATATTAAGGATACCTATGTACATGATTGTACATCGTAAACATATTTTCTAGCTTAGGTATTTTCATAATAACATTTGTTTGCTTATTTTGGCAATCTTGGCCAGAATATTCATGCTATTGCAAATTTTTTGTTAATAAGATAAAAAAGTACAATGAGGCAAAGGGGTTTGTTTTAAAGAGGATGGAAATATAACACTATGATGCAAAGTAAGATGTTTTCTTAATTTTAGATTAAATATAGTATTTGATATGTATACAGTGTACCTACTAGGTTAGTTTAAGGTGGCTGTTGGTTGAAAAAAACCAACACACTTAGACCAATAAGTTGGTACGTTGTATCACGTAAGAGATGTCGGAGTTTGCTAGATCACTGGGGCCATTGAAGTAAAAGTCTCCCAGGTAGAGTCTTCATCTTTGTGCTAGGGCAGGACAGTTGCATAGAAGATGAGAGACTGTCTCTTTTTCCTCATCGTCCCTGCAGCTCCTGCAAAAATCAGGAACTCCAAGTCAATTAACAAGTGTCCAGTCAGAACACATGTAATGTAGCTAATATGCAGTCTATAACTCAAGGAGATCAGTTGGTATTAGAGCGTCTGGCACTAAGTTTAGGCCAAATTAATTTTGTCGCTATACCAGGTGGTGATATTGCTCCACTTATAGTTCTTTGTATCAATGGTATATCTTGCTTTAGCATTAGTTTCCATGAAGCCAAAGGCATACCCACGCTAGCATTGTGAGCCAGCAGAGGTAAGGTAGTTCCTCTTTTTTGCAAGTTCGTCGGCTTTGCAATTTCCTGGAATGTCTCTATGACCCGGCAACTAGCAAATGTGAATATTGAATTGTGTTGTCATCTCCGTAAAAGATGATCGACTGTTCAGGTCTGTTAGAGAATTAGTAAAGAGATTTGTATATCGGTTGTAGATATAACGTTTTCTTTGAGCAAGGAAAGGACTTCTTTAATAGCCAGGATTTCAGCTTGGAACATGCTACAATGATCAGGTAGATGAAAGGAGAGCCGCACAAAAAATCAAAGGAAAGATCTAAGAACTACCAATTTTTTTTTGACCAAACGTTGTTTTGTACACCGCATGCCGAAATCTATTTTTTTCTTTAATGGAGTACCTCAACTTTTTTGGAATACATTTATGAAATAGAATTTGCAAAAACAAAAATTTAAATGTTGACTTATTTGCTATATTACTTTTAAGTCCTTATAAAATGCAAATTAAAATTTACAAAAAATAACTTTCCTAAACTAATTTTTTTTGACACATTTTCTTGAAATTACATTTTTTTTCAAATAAATAATTTTTTTTTAAATAATAATAACCAAAAACAATAAAAATAAAAATAAGCATAAAATTCATTGCTTGAATTCTTGAAAAAAGCCAAAACAAAAGTTTTAACTCAAAACTGAAGTTATCGTCTTGTGTGTCATATAAGAAATACGAATTTCGTTAGAGCGATTTTTTAAAAACATAATTTTTATAAAATTATTTAAAAAAAAAAACTTTTTATGAGATTTCAAAAATCGGTTTCTAGGTACGGTTAATAACAGTTTTTTGAAAAATAAATTTTGAACAAAAAGTTTAAATTATGGCACCGTTATATTTGGCCATATTAAAAAAATTTCAACTTCCCCAAACTGTGAGTCGAAAGATTGTTTGCTCTAGCCGATTAACAGACAGGCCAACAGAATTGCAAAACCCTATTTAAAACAAACTAGTTGGGGCCCATATTTAAACCGAAGCGTGTCAAAAAAAGGATACCCAGGGGCATATAACCCAGAACAACAAGTCAACAAGTCAACAACTACTTGTTTAACTATAACAATAAAAACCGTAACAATTGTAAAAATATAAAAAATTCACCTTCACTTATTGAATCAGTTTAGTAAGTCGAGCTACCAAAATATGTCGCAAGATTTCCGAAGAAAAAAAAAGCATTTTTGTCCTAGAAAAAAAAAGATATTTTCGAAGATATTTTCGATGTCCATGAGTTTGAACATAGTCCTCCAGGAAAAAATTGCACTTACATTAGAGATGTTTTCCAGCAAAATTGTGAGAAATACGCCGTGGTAAGTGCAGAATGCAAAAATATTACAACCATCAAACAAATTTGTCGTTGATAGGCTGAAGTAGATAACGCCAAGAAACCCGTTTCTGCAATTTATGTGCTTATTGATATTATTGGACGAGAGTCTGAATTAGGTAATTATTGACTTCGGAGTTGAAGAATTCTATGGACTTATTAACTTCTAACAATTCTTATACCGTGCGTCGTTTGAAATTTATCAACAATTCGATAAGTTTACCTCTTTTTTTCTTTACACTTGTTGTTTCCAATTACAAAAGCTGTGAAATTGTAAAATTTCCCACTTGTTGAAAGAAGCTAAAAAAAATTGTTATACCTCTCCTAGACTTGTTATTCCGTGTTACACAAATTTTAAAAAGTTGTTGAATTTTACTTGTTCAACAAGCACTTTATCTATTGTGTTATAGGCCCCAGGCTGAAAGACACGCGACGCCATTTTAGGGAAAAAAAACGGTTGCCATACAAACTATCGATATAATATAGCTGTTGACCCTTCACTTTCCAGACGGAGGTAAGGCCCTGAGAAACCTCTGAATTGGGCGAAGCAGCTCCAATTATTTATTGTTGTTGCGTGTAGCATGTAAATTCTTATTCCACAGATGGTTTTTTACCAAAGCCCATATGGGTTTAAAAAATAACACATTTTTTTTAATTAACGTTATAATTTTTAGTTTTGTTTTAGATTTGCTTAAAAATATAGATCTACTCTTTTTTTGAAAATATAGACAAAATTGTTTGCAGATTTTTTGCATTGAAAAATTACCCACTTGTGTTTTGAATGATTTATTTTTCTTCAATTTTAATATTCTTTTTATTTTAAATCGACTGATTATAAATTATGAAAATCGATGAAAAATTGTGGCAGTTGGTATTAAACGCCTAAACGGACTTTATTCAAATCATATAAAGTTCATGACCGTGACTAGTTTTTACTTCCCTAGCTCAATTTCAATAAAATAATATTCCAAATTCAAATAACTAATCTGACAAACAAAATTCTATGCAAACCAATTAAGGTTTTTGTTTGGTTACGAGTATTTAGTTTATTTTTTTTTTGTCAATTCTATAGATACCGTTAAATCTGCTCTACAGATAACCAGACCGATAAACAAAATTACCTTAAAGTGGATTACGTGAAAAATATTGTTTTTACAGCGCAGTAATATTATTCAATACCGGGTGTTAGCCCCTAATATTACATTCCGCACACATGTTTCATTTGGAATTTCCATATTTTCTGCTATAGCCTTCCGGCATAATGGTATATGAGTTTTGCATTTTTATAGCTTTAGCTATAGATAAGTTCATAGTACCTACAACAATATTATATAAGGACGAGGATATGGTGTGAATAATTAATACAGATTCACCAGAATACAATTATGCATGCGGTTTTAATATCCATTAACGTATGTTTAGGTTTTTAGCGTCACCTGCAGACTTGATGCAGACCTACATCTATATATGTATGTACTTACTCGTTGGTTTAGCCTTCCGTTGTTGGTCGTTTTTGAAAGTCCTTCATTTATGGGTTGGCGGTCTAGTTTGCCGCATTGCATTGGTCAGGCAGGTTCTATGCTCCTGGTCGTATTTTCTATGGCACGGTCATTGAGGTTGCACTTAATCCCCTAACGATGTAATGTCAGAGGGCGGTAATATTCATTTAAAGCTCTTTTAATGCTCCCGGCATTAAGATGTAAGCTGTTTTTCAAATAATGTTCCTATATGTATGTAGTTACCTGATGCTGATGTTGTTTTGGAGGTTATGTTCGACACTCGTGTGTTGTGGTATGGCAGGGGTTTTATGTTCGAATTTATTTTGAAATGAAATTTTATATTCGAATTTTCAGGTGCTGTAATTAAAATCAAGTTCTACCTAATAGCTAAGCACATTCCATATAGATAACTATATGTAGGTACTAGGTAGGTATATGAAAATGTTAATTAAAATGTAGGTAACTATCCAGTGCAAAATTGAAACCGACAAAAACTCGTAAATGTAAGTAAGTTAACGTGAATTTTAGTCTTCATAAAATTTTAGTTAGTCAAACACACAAAAATGACTGTTTCGTATAGGTTTGCATAGTTTCGGTGATTCTAAGTTTAATTTATATGGTTGCAAGAGGAGTATTGACAGGAATTATTCTGCGCAACCATTAATAGTTAACGGGTTTCAGATCCAATTTACTGGACGAGACTCGCATTAAATAAGAATAATGAGTTACAAGGGATGTAGTTATGCTTGTTTGTAAAATCAACGAAAACATAGCTTACTCGGGTTCTCAAATTTCTTGTTTTAAAAACTAAATAGCTGCACTATAGATGGTTTTAAGTCCGCACACCGGACTAACATTAAAAGCTAAGACTTTCTTCCATGTACTTGGGTTCCATGAATTTTGCATATGAAACTATAGTACTCTCATGAGCACGTTCCACACAGCTGGGTTGTGTGGTCTTTATAGGGCGCACTTGTATATAAGCAGAAACAGGAAGCATAAAATTAGCAAGTTGTGGGGCCGACGCGACGTGTGGAACGTATTTCTTTTTTTTTCTTTTTTATAATTACCGCGCACTAAAGAGGATTTTAAGTACCTTTAATATGTCAGAGACACAGTGCGAGCTTTAGGTAAGAAGGAGGGGATTTGAAAAGAGATGTCGGTGAACATTTTTCTTGAATTTCAGTACATAACAATGAGAGGGAAAGACAGAGCGTGGAAGGGTATTCCACATTCGCGTAGTACGACTAGAAAACGAATCCCTGTACTTAACAGTACGACCGTAGTTGGATTCAAGAATAAACTGATGAGAATTCCTGGAAGCGCGAGTATTACGGTTAAATCGTTTGAGGGGAGGAGTGCAACTGGCTATTTCATTAGAGCACTTACCCTAAAAGTGACGATAAAAGAGTGAGAGACAGGAAACGTTACGTCGGCGTTAAACTGACGTAAAAGTATCGATGATGTTCCTGTCTCCGATCATTTTGAAGGCTCGTCTTTGTATACTGTCCAAGAGACTTAAGTAAGTTGCTGGAGCACCAGCCCAGAGATGGGAGTTATACTCAAGCTTTGGACGTATATGACATATGCTAGTACTATGCACGCATTTATATACAATGCCCATAACAGAATTGAGGTCTCGCCAACAACGAAAAAATGCAGTCTTATCCCAGTATCGGTCTGGGTCTCGGAAACTGAGCCTCTTCTCGAGGGAAATAAATGAGGAACACCAATTTGAATCTAGGGAATACTTCATTTTAATGGTTTCAAGCACAATTTTTGAATGATTTTCTTTACAGAAAAGGCCAACAATACTCTTGGTAAACGGTATATATCAATACGGAGTAGTCTTGTTTCCCGAGACGTGAGTCAAGACTATCACGGAAGAAGATCCGAAACATACTTAAACTGAAAATTTAAACCTAACAGTTGTCTGAAAAAAACCAAATCCTTTCCGTTACAATTTTTTTTATTTTTTTAATGCAAAAGAATGTGTATGTTTACAAGAAACGTTAAATATTTTACAGTACAATCTTTCGTTTGCAGTAAGCAACAAAAAGATCTGAACAACAACAAGGATTTTGGATTATGCGATTTTTTTTTGTTTGCTTTTCTATAAAATTTTCTAACAGTAAAATAATTTTTAATGCGTTGAAATAACTTCCAATGAAGCAGGGGCTCCACAAAATGTATCTAAATATATCGAAAGATGTGCAACATTTTTATAAAACATCGATTTTGCAACATTTTTGAAAAAAAAGTTCACTTTTAATTTTCTTATCAACACTTCAGATTTTATGTTAAAGTGAGTTTGGAGTAAGCTCAAGATTTGTCAAAGCTAGTAATAGTAATTACTTGAACATAACTTATGTATCTAAGTTTCTACAACTTTTTGAAAATCCTTAGTTACGAAATTACCAGATTCAACTTAAAAGTCGGGTGATAACTTCCAATGCATTCATCATCAAATACAAATTACAATTGAATGTCAAACTAATTTTCCAATATTGAATTTTTTTTCTTAAAACGCTTCTCACTCTGGATGTCAAAAAATTAAGTAAATACTATTGATAAAAATAAAGAACTAGAAATCCAACTCATTAAATCCTACAGAAAATCAAATATTAAAGCAATTTTATTTTGTGTTTGCGTCATGGAGCTAGTAATAAAAAATAAATTAAGTACTCAACCACAGACAAGGGATTCGTATAATGATAACAAAATAATTTAACTTGAAAGGGAAAGTTTATGAATAACTTAAGAGGAATAAATCAAAATAAAGTAATAGCTCTTTCTCTCTCTCTATTCGATAAGGAATAACAGTTTATTGGCATTTTTCGTTTTAGTTAAGTGCATATTAATTGACTCTTGACTTTTGAAGGTTAGACATATTGAATATATTGATTAGGGTGATCACGGGCAAGTAAGCAATCGATTTAATAACTTTATTGTAAATATATCAGTACCATTAATATCGTATACGTAAAAATAACATATTAAATTCCATAACCTTTGAAACACATTTCCAGAATGTTTTTTTTTTTCCTGGAAAAATCTCGGTAAATTTTGGCCCAAGAAAAACGACTCGTAAAACCGTCTCGGGGTACTTTTGGACAGCAAATGTGGGAACAATTAGATAAACATATTAAATTTGCTTACGTATTAAACTTTTTTTTTTGAGTAAAATAATTTTGTGGGTTCCAGGAAAATTTAAAACATTCGATTCAAATTCTGGTCTAGAATTTTTTTTTCTAAAAATAAATTTCGTTAAAAATATCTCATTAACGGTGCAATGGTATAACTCAGCATAACTCAAAGATTTACTGCCGAGCTACTATTGCCCTTAAGGTACCAAAGAGTCCTTAATACAAACTTTTAGAACCCTCTTATCCGTAAAACAAAACTCCAAACAGTAAAACCAATTATCCAAAGCAGACTATTAACTTATGTTAGTACTATGGTAGGTATCCTTTTTTTTTTAAAAAAAAAGAAAATATTATTGGAAAATCCATCTGCAAATTCATTTTCACAAAATTTCACATAAAATCGTGTGGTTTTGTAACTTTGTTTGCTCCCATGCTAAAAATATAAAATCATGCAACAGAATAGAACTTCGATCTATAAAGATAAAAACGTTTTGATAGCTTAGGAAGGTTGAACTAAAAATTATAGGTAGGTAGGTATACATAAAACCAAAAAACAGCTTCACCCGTTTGCCACAAAATTGATAGAATCATAATTGAACACGAACAACATGAAAAATTGATGTCAATGTCAGAGTGTATATTGTATTTATGTATGTATATTATAAATAATGTTATACTGGGGTTAAAAGATTTATTCTTTGCTTATAAGTGTTTGTATATCTTTGTATGTACGTTTTTTTTTTGTAAAACTATAACACTTTATTTAGGGAAGTTCATGCAATGTGACGATGCAAGGCGTTAACATATTATGGCAGAACGTACGCAACTAGGGGAGAGAAGGGACTTTGGAGCTCCACTTGAACAAAAAAAAAACAAAAAGTTTTTCAAGCTGTTTTCCAATCTTCATAGAAATATTTTGAAAATGTTTGCCATAGGAGAGCTTGAAGAAAAAATCTGATATTTTGAAAAAGTGTGAAAAACAACAACATTTTGTTGTCCACTGAAAAAAAAATTATTTTCAGAAAAGTGGCAACACTGAAAGAAATAAATTAATAGCTTTAACCTATATTTAAAAACAGAGCTGCAAAATCTTAGTCTATTAAGTATTATATCGAAGCACTAAAGCAGAAAAAAAATGTGGGCTAGCGGTGGATGTTTATTCCCATTTTCCTCATTTCATTGTTTCTTGGAAATAGATTCAATTATTTGGATGAAATTTTCAAATTTTTTTATGCATATTAGCAAAAAAATTAAATAAAATATTACTTATGATAAAATTCGCATGCTGCCACTTTCACTTCGACTTAAATCTTAATCCATTTTTCTTATCCTAGTTTTTTGAAAACGAATTCAATTTGTAAACACTAACGCAAGACTTTAAAAAGGCAAACTATTGTACATATATGTTAAATTATGAGTCTAGACTAAGCCTCGTTAGTCGTTAAATAAAAAATATTTTTCAATGGAAATTTTTTTGGCGTTTAAAAAAAAACAACTCTTAGAAATCATCCATTTTTTAAACATAGACGAATACAAATTTAACATCAATTTATTTTAAAATTTGGTAGAGCTCGTAATTCCAAATAGTAATGTAATATTTTTTAGGAAAGAAATCAAAAAAGTGCAACCCCAAATGGATATGAACTACAGCAAAAGACAGGTCATGTTATCATTTCAGTATTTTTCAGTGACCTCCAAAATTCCCAATTTAAAAAGAAATTACTTTTGTCTTTCGTCGATTTTTAAAACTTTTTTTTTCCCCGAGTGCTTCACTTAGTAGAACTAAAAATCATGAAACAATTATTTGTTAAAATTTTACAGCTAAAAGTCAATTTAATGTAGAAAGCATAGTTTTTAAATTTGTGTGTTTAAAAATAAATAATTTTCTACTTATTTCTTGTTTGGGTAACATTTTATCAATTTTTCAAAAACTTTCTTGACATGAATGCATATGCAAACAATTTTAGCACATCCCCTCCAGTTAATAACTTGGAAACGGCCTTAGATTTTTTTGTGTGTGAGAAAGAGTCAATCCTTTAACTCGATCGTCCATCATATGTGCTTGTGCGTGCCAATAGGGTATCATGTCAAAAGTTAATGTTTGCTGTTATCATTTATGAAATAAAGTAATTTGATTGCAGGGTGTGACTCTGTACACACTATATTCTTGGAAGAGAAGTCAATTTCGACAAAATAATGCATTTCTGACTCTTACTTTGTTCTCACAAAAATGAAAAATTACAACTTGTTGTTTTTTTTTTTAATTCTAGAAACTAAGCAATGTTATGTAGAATTTTGATTTATTTTCATTTTTCTTTTACCCTTGTTGTAGTTGTGTGAACGGAAGTAGAAAAGGCGAGGAAGGATTTGTTAAGGGGACATTGTTTAATTTCAGTTGCGTGCATGTCAAGGGGTTTGGGAACATGTTATTTTTGCAAATACAAATTATTTTACGCTACTCCTGAAAAAAATATATTGCATGATTTCTTGTTAATATTTTTTTTTGTCATACGGCATTAATTTCAGTACACTAGGTACTGTTGCTAAAAAATATTGACAAACTAATAAATACATTTTCTTTGCTGGCGTCCATATATGCTTTTTGTTATGCATATATCTCAATACCACAAAAATACCGCTTTTCAAAATACAGAAACATTAGATTGACAATTGAAAACTTTTTAATACTGAATCGTGTATACGTATAGTCACCCGAAAAATGTATATATTTTGAAATACTACGACGAAATAACTAAAAAAAATAGTTAAATAAATAAAGAAAAGTACTCATACGCTCAAGTGAACTCTAAAATTCATTGTTTCTGTTTAAATAAATACAAGCTTAGCCATTTTCTAACACAAAAAAAATTGTTATAAATGGTTTATTATGCACATTCTGAATAATAGAAAAAAAACGCTTTCAGAGCATTCGACTTTTTTTACAAAAATCAAATTTTTTTTTTGAATTTTTTTATACAATATTGCAAAAAACCTCCGATACTACAATTGCTCAACATTTATAAAACAAAATATGAAGTTATATCTTTTTATAAAAATGCTTGAGGAAAAAAAATCATACAAAGGTAAGAATGAAGCATTCTCAATTCAATTATTGAAATTGAGGATGCGAGGATGAAAAATTTTAAAACAAATAGGTTATAGATCATTATAGGTCAATTTGATTTATCTTATTCAGTATATTGGAGCAACACAAATCCAGAAATCACATATCAAAAATATATCGAATTTTTGAAAATACATAGGCATCCTCATTTTCCAAATTCAATTCACTTCCTAGGCTTGCAAGTTGCAAGTTAAAATAATAATATAACAAGCATCTTTTGAATTTTCAAAACATTTCCAATATTACATAATATATCTTCAAATTTCTTCGTTTCTATACAAATTTACATGCAAATGCGTAATATATATTGCCAAATTATTGTTGCCAACTTTAATGGTTTTACTATGGTCAGTTGGTTACCCTATGTTGAAATTAAAGCAAACCGAGTTGCTTCTGAACCAAAACTGTTAAATGCGTTGGTTTTGAATAATTAAGTTCGGTTTGCTTATTAGTCTAGTGAATTAATTCATCGTAAGAAAATTCTTTTGGAAGCGAGTTTTGTGGGGAAGTGCTATCAATCTGAATGACACCTAATAATTTCCCTTAACCATCCATTACGATACAGAAAAAATCGGAGCAATCCTGACATGGGGCCCACAATGTTTTCTATTGAAACGTTTTGATAAATTATTCAATTACAATGTTCTTGTCCATTTACGATCTGCAAAACATTTCTCAGAACGGGGAATTTGATAACTCATCAAAATGTCGAAGAGGCTGATGGAGTTAGAACTGAATGACTGTTTACATTTACACCATGCAACACAAAGCACATTAGAAAAAACAGCTTTTTAATGTTATTTGCATTATGGGTGTGTTCAGCCCGTCATCTTTGTCCAACAGCAACAGGTTTGACTTGTGGTCACTTTGCACCAACCTCGATACTTATATTCTCATGCTTACACTTCTCTTAAGTGCACGTTAGCAGAGTTAACCATAGCTTTCTGTTTTGAACTCTATTTCGAAGTAAAGATATCATCTGAGTTGAAATCAACTAAAGTGATTTGTGATAAGGGACATTCATATCATGGATTCTACTTGTCACAAATCACCTCAGCCGATTCCAACTTTTTTATGCTCATGCTCACCAGAAAAGAAAGTAGACCGAAATTTGTCAACCGGTGCTTTTTCCCTAATTTCAATTCTACTACTTAGAAAAAGTAAACCCCTTGAGGGCTGATTATTTCCCTAGAATTATGTAAGAGGTTGGAGAATTTCGTTTCCACTGCTTTTGTCGAAGATCCTTGAGCAACAAACTATTCTTCCAATATTTATCATCTATATAATCCTAAAACAAAATCTTCGATACTGAAAGTATTGAAGATATTGTAGGCATTGAACATGGAACATAAATAAACTACATTCTTCATTTTATTAAAGTGTAGTAGAAGTATCTTTTGTTTGTGGCTTAGCACTCTCCATCTCAACTACTAATGAATTTGAAGCTAATATTATAATTATCACAGTTGGCAATCAATTTAACTTAACGTTATTTATCAATAAAGAGCTTATATTTACGGCAACATAAAGTCACTTTGATTAAGTTTCACAAATAAATTTACTTTCAAATAAAGCATGATTCAGATTCTTGAATCCGTTTTCATACTCGTACATAGAATAATGGATTCCCATTCAGGTTGCCTAACTTCGAAAATCGATTACAGCCCCTCACAGTAAGGGTTATATTTTATAGGACATATTATATGGCGTTCATCCTTTCATTGGCATATACTACTCGACTCGTACCTTTTACAGTTTTGTTATCTTCTTTTCTCACATATACAGACAATACCGAGCCAAAGAGATGCTTTCAATGTGTAATATATCAAATGGCAAGAAGAAAATCCTCTGTCCTAGTATACTCCTACTTATATATGGAATAAGGCTGATGATGATGATGGTGTGCCAGAGTATAGAAGAAGACGAAGGCTACTGCCAGAATGTCTTCCCTCTATGTCCAATCCAAAGGAATGTTAGCAGATTCTTTGATAGTTTCATTCCGTTGCAATGTTTTTTCGAGGGGTAGTTAAGAGAATTTAGATTTATTGCGATGAATTGGGTTCCTTTTCGGTCTTCTAACAGCTGGATTTGAATCTTTCTCTTTGCCATCACTTACCACTTTTATACCTTCACTAACTCTACGATGAGCTAACGCATTTTTGTGATTTTATGCAATATATTTTTGTTTAGCTACCTATGTACCTATCTAGATCTTTATCTTATCTAAAGATGGAGGATGTGTTAGAAGTATCTTCTGGTTACTTAATGAAGTCTTGTGAAGATTTACGAGAAAGATATTCTTTTGTGAAGCTTTGAGAAGCTGTTAGAAGAACGTGCCGTGGAAGAGAAAACAGTTTTGGAATTAAGCACTTTCGTGGGCAGGTTTTTATGGCATTAAATGTCTGGCTTGGATGTTTACCTAGATATGATTTGAGGGGAATATCTATTAATAATTGTATCAAGGTACACAGAACTGATTGTAAGTTTTTTAAAGAGTCATATTGGCAATTAAGGCTTAATCTCAGAGTGTGAGCAAGTGGACCTTCAGTTACAAACATTCAATACTTAAGTAAGTATCAAGTATAAACGATTATTATTTAACAAAGTAAGGTTTACTTAAGTACTTAAGTACACTTGCGAAAAACTTAACTATATTAAAAGATTTGGAATATTCGGACTGTAAAGAAAGAATGCAGTCAGAAGCGACTGCAGCATTTTTGACACCTGATTTCAGTTTATTCAAACTCCTTCTGTGGCTTGGTCACACTCTGTTCAGCCAGTAAGTAATTTTTGGCGACTTCGAAGTTCGAATGTGTGATCATTCCTCAGAAGATGGTTTGTGATGCATATTCCCAAAATTGACAGGTGTTTTCGAAGCAGTTAATTTTACGTCGAAAGACAGGGTCGGAATTGGCTAAGTAATAGTTAACTGCTTATAATCACATTACACAAGCAAAAGCATTTATTTTGATCAACAACAATCAAGAGTCACCTAAGCCAATTCCATCCCAGAATTTAACGAGCTAATCATTCGCTGCCGTTGAAGTTCCACTTCAGATGAAGAAGGGTGTGAAGTGAATCTAGAAACGAAAGTGAAAAGCTGATAGCAGAAAAAAAATCTGTAAAGAATAGGTATAAAGAAGAGAGCCGGAGATAAAACGGAGCCCTGTGGTACACCAGCATTTATTTCATAGACATCAGCATTGAAACTTAAATTGAGCGATCCGAAAACTAGTTTATATAATACAACTAAGAAGAAGAGAATCATCGAGCGCAGTGTAAGTATCTGTTCCAACATTCGGTTAGATATACCAGCAGATGACCCGTGAAGTGGACCTAGTACTATCAAAGCCGCACTACCGGTCATTAAGAAGATTTCCTTGAAAGAAGGAAGTTAGTTCATTTGGTCAATATATTGAGGGTGAGGAAGATTCGCCCTTGCCTGCGTTGAAAAACAATGGAAGGGGTACTATCTGGCCCAGCAGATTTGTGTATGTCACGACTCAGGACTCTTGCGATTGAAGATTCGTCCCATGAAATAGTTTACGCTCTCAAGTGCAAGAGGAATCATTACTTGGCATAATCGAATTAACAGCAAAATTAGCTCTCTGTAGTGATTTGATAGTAGGAATATCATTGAAGATAAGCATTGGAACTAAGGCGAAGTACTTTGTACTTTTATCAGCTTAACTAATCATAACATTTAAATCATAATAATTTTATCAATAAATAATCATTTTCTCATTTTGAAAAATAAAATAAAACCATCGCGGCCTTATTTCAAGCGACTTAATTTAACAGCCCCTAAATTTTACGGAACTACTGAATGAAGGAATAACTCTCCCGCTCATAGATGGCGACCCATACGTACCTTTTATTTTTAAAAACCACAATCAGTGTAGATTTAAGAACACCATGTATACACATCCACCAAACGGGCCCAGGTCCATCAACCTCATCCAAAGCTATGTTCAATTTAAATATTAGCTTTGTATTCCAAACATTTGATTATCATTTCAGTAGTGAATCCCCAACTTAAATTTCAACACCGAAACTCAGTTAAAATATATCCAGCCATATGTGTTTCGCTACAAAACACATTCTATACTTAATTTTAAGCCTCGCTAAATAAGAACATATTTTCCCGCCAAATGTACCTGCTTCACCTATCCTATACGTTAAACCTTTCCTGATGAAAATTACAGAGCTTCAAATGAATTTACCAAATGTATGCTGTTTTGTAGCATCAGAGAGTGGGAGCACGTAGCCAACAAAACATGGTTTCTCTAATTAAATTCCACGCGGAAATAACCAACCCTTGATGCCTCAACCAACCGCCTGCCACTGCTGCTGCTACAACCATCCAACCAGTCTGACGCGACTACTCGACGACGCGACGTATCGTTGAAGTAGTAGATATCAACTATATCCTCTGTTGCCATTTTGAAACCCCTGCGCCAGCCAAGGACTATCATCCTGACCTTTTATAACATGTAAACATGGAATGTATCCTAATTGTAAACTGTGCACATAATAATTTCCATTTAAGAGCAGATAGTCGTCGTCGTTGTCTTTTGTCGTCTAAGTCGTCGTCGTCGTCGTCGTATTCACCTTAGCCTCAGAAAAACCTCTGATAAGGATTTGCCTCCGGCATCCGGTATGTCTCCTTTAATATCCTGTCAGCTATTCCATCAGCCGTCTTCGTTTCTGTCGATATAATTTGGGAAACTCTCGAGGGCCTGTTCTAATGCCTCAATTAGATGTAAAGCGGTGCGTGAGTCTCAGTAACGGTATAAATGTTTGTACTCGTACATATTTGAATGTGTACGTTGAACTCTCTATGAGTATGATTAGGACCTTGGAATGAGTGTTTGGGGGAAGGGAGAGCGAGTTTGGGAAATGATGGGTTTTACGTTTTAATTTGAAATTCTGGGTCGTTTTGTGCTTTTGTGCAACTATGGCTGAAAGCTGGAAAATAAATATACATGCCATACCTTTGTAGAAAACTTAATTGAAGCACAAAAGGTAGGTATAGGTGGGTTAGGTATATCTGCAGCAATTACAGAAGACTCTGTGCAATTTAGTGAGTGATACCTCTTTTAAGGCAGAGAGGCAAACAAATTAAGGATTCCTTAAAAGTTTTACGATTTGGTGTGATGATAAGTATTTAATTTAGAGCAGAGGCTCTTTAATGACGTTTCTCTTTTCTTTTTTTTTCTGTTTGTTTCCAACCCTTTGAAACATTGAGATATTTAGGAAAGGCTACAACATGCGTATCTATTTACTTGGCTATTAATAAATAAAAAGGAACAAAGAATGTTTGAAGAAAAAAGACAAATACTTAACGCACGCTTGAAAGGAATCATTAACCCAGGTGGGAGAGAGAGGTAGTGGGGCAAAGGTTATAATGGGTTATTTAGTATTAAAAAGATGTTAACATTAAGGTGATTTATATCTAATATAAACCTCTCACTCTAAACCTTAAAAAAAAAAAGAAAAAAACTAGGCTGGTTTGAGTTCAGTTTTAGTATTAAAGGAAGAAAGCCCTGAAAAATGTTTTCCCAGAAGGCCAAAAACTCCAGAAGAATTCGCATGAATTTTCTCCCATGTTAAAGTTAAATATCAAAAGCATTCATTATTTGAATTATTAAAACAAGCCAAAAATGAAATACAAATTTCGAAAAAATTCAAAAACGGCTAGAGTCGTTTTGTTCAAAAAATAATTTTTATATATAAATTCTTAAAATCATCTTTTTAAAACAATCAAAGCATTTAAAAATTAAATTAGGAGAGAAAAAATATTTACGCTTTTTCAAAATATTGGGTTTTCAAAAAACAGCCAAAATATATTTTTTTCAAAATGATTTTGATACGCAATGCTTTTAACATTATATAAAACTTCTTTCACAAAAATTTGTATTGCATACCTGTTGGGGCAATACCGCAATAAAACCTGAAATTCCTATACGAGACCTTTTACCCGATTTATTGGACAACGTTGTATTGGTTATAGCAGATACATTAATCTACCAACAAGATGGTGCTCCAGCACACTCACCCAGGGAAAAAACCACGTAAAATCAAAAAAAACGACTTTGAATCAAAGTAAAATCAATATGATTTGGCTCTAATGCCGAAAATATTTAAATCAAAGTAATTCATCAATGAAAAGTGATTCCCTACTTCATTTTAAATCAAATTTGAAACCAATATGATTTAAAGTGGTAGCATTATAGTTTTAAATACGATCCGCATTTGATTCAATTAAATATCAATTCATTTTAAAAACGTTTTGTTCTCAAAGTAAATAGGTATTGCAAATAAATCATTTCGAAACATATTTACATTAATTACTAGTCAACATTAAATTAAAGTGCTCTATCATTGTTTTAAATACGATCCGCATTTGATTCAAAAAAATATCAATTCATTTTAAACACGCTTTGTTCTCAAAGTAAATAGGTATTGCAAATAAATCATTTCGAAACATATTTACATTAATTACTAGTCAACATTAAATTAAAGTGCTCTATCATTGTTTTAAATACGATCCGCATTTGATTCAAAAAAATATCAATTCATTTTAAACACGCTTTGTGCTTATAGTATATAGGTATCGAGAATAATTTAATTAAAAACAATATAAAAATTCAGGGATTTAAAGTCATTTTCACATTATATCAATTGATTTTTTTAACTATACATACCAAAAACTTTGTATACATTACCATATAATTTTTTGAAGCAATCGGCACTAAAGCTGCAATGTTGAATTATGAAGCTTCAATTTCAGAATATCAAATATACATACATATTATTTTTGTCTTTAAATAATACCTTTATTTAAAAATTGAAAAAAAAACAATAATTTTCTTAATAATAATAGTTAATAACACAACTTATAAAAATTTATTTCGTACATATGTCTTACCATTATTAATTTGATATAAATGAAGCGGAGGGCTTGTAAAGACTTCAATGTCTTTCAGAAGCAATTTTGAAATTTTTTGCCCAACTTCAAAGGATTGAAAATGTTCATCAAATGATTTTATATTTATTTCGTAGCAAATTATAAATACATGCGTACCATCGCAAAGAAAATTTTGAATTTTAAATAAATTAAATGGAGACCCAGCAATTGCTAGGTAATAATATTGTTTGTACAAAATACCCTTAAAATTAACAAAATCAGAGGTTCTTATGTTTGCAAAATTTAAATTAAGCAAAATAAGTTCTGAATAATATTCCTTTCCCGTCAGATCTTCAAAAATGAAATGTTTATCATCAAATGGTGATTTAATTCCCTCTTTATGCTTAGTTAAAAAATAAGAAAATTGTAATGAAGTTTTAATTGCAAGTGAATGGGGTGCATTTATACGAGAAGTAATGTTATTTAAATAAGCTTTACACTCCTTATGCTTCGCTTCAAAACGCATTACCCAAACGTATTTTAATGGCCCACACTTTTTTATAGCTGTTGGGTAGTGGAGCAAAAAATGATGCTTAGGTTTAAGAGTAGGTCCATATAAATTAACGTAGTTCGTATGATGCTCTGCTATCATGTTTTTTAATTCTAATAAGTCTTCATCGGAATAATAAGGTTTGAATAAAAAGTCAAAAATTTTGATCAGCTTTGTAAGCAATTTCCAGTGAATATTTTTTGAATCAATTAAATCGCCAATCATAAGGGGCATGAAATGAAGAAAGCACAAGGCTTCGGTGGCAGTCATTTTTAAATTAAAAGATTTTAATCGATTCATATCTAAAGGAGGAGAAAAATTCCCAATTTCGGTTTCTCCGTAATGGAAAAGCTGTTTTCTTTTATTTAAAGTATCTAGTGATATTACGTCCTCCGCAATTAATTTTAACAAAATATTACAAATGTCATATACAGCTACACCTTCAAGAACATCATGCATCAAGTCGAAATAAAAATTTTGACATACATGAAAACTTCGAAGGCTATTAAAAGGACATTCATTTTTTATTCCTGTCTCTAAAAAGTTATTTATTTCAACATCATTTTCGTATTTTTCTTTTGTTCTTAATAGTAACGAATGTTCTATGCTATCGACTTTCATATCCTGGCGGGTTCTTGTACAAGCCCGACAATATCGTTTTGCAGTAAATGATTTAACAAAGCCTAAAAGGCTATTTAGACCCAAATTGTCTCCGACAATCAGACACAATATAAAATGAACACGAAAATTACCTTCCTCTGTTTTTATATCAATGCCATTCTCTAAAATCTGTAATTCTTGTATTAAATGATGAAAAGTTATTTCGTTTCCACATTTATTTACATTATTTGAACAGATGAAGGAAGCATGAAACAAAAAATCCAATTTTGAAATTAAATACTGAGGAAGAGTAGGAAAAGTATAATAGCCTCCGCAGATTGATGAAGTGTGTGTTCCAAGGGAATTATTAATTTGAAAATCATCAAAATACAATATATATGGTATTACTATTTCTTCCTGAAACATCATTTTTTTCTCTTTAAATGTTTCTCCATTAACCAGATTTTTAATGAACCGCTGGTTATCAAATGCTTCTTGATTTTGTAAAATTAGTTTTAAAATACCTGGGATTTCAAAAAAAGTTTTGAACTGAAATTGAAGCGACAACAAATGAATGCTTATAGTTTTAGCTTGGAAAGATGGAAGCCCTTTCTGCATTACTTCAACTATTGTATTTTGTATAATAAAAGATTTGGGTGCGTCATACATATTCAGTGCGCTAAGTGTTTTTAACATTTTGTGTTCAGTTGCCATTTCTTCAAAAGGATTGTTGCAAAAAGATAATATACTATCAAACTCATTAATAATTTCGTTTGGTATCTTGTCTTGTGTTATTAGCCTTATTGAAGATGTAATAGCTGATAACAATGAAGAAATAATATTTTGAATCTCAAGAACTTCCTTTCGAGGCATAAATGTTTTAGCATAAAGTTTAAGGGAGAGAACCAAAGCTTTGGTTTTTAACTGAGAAATGACATCATTAATTTTAAATTCATTGCCACTTGCTGTTACTTCAGAAATCTCTTTATTTTCATTTAATAATAATCGTTCGGAGGCTGGAATATTTAATTTTAAGTCGGTTGAATTTGAAATATTTTGCTCTAAGTCTTCGTTTTGTAATAAATGTACATTTTCATTTTCTAAGTGACGGCGAAAATTTTTGTAATTAGAAAATTTTTGGTTACAATTGTTTTGTTTACATTGTAAAGTACTATTATTCTTAATTAGGTGATCATATTTCAAGTGACGTATAAGAATGTCTAGACTTGGGTAATTTTTTGAACATTTAAAGCAAGTATACATTTTTCTAAAGTTATATGTTTTTTTATTTTAAAAGGCCGATAAAGTTAAAATGAAAATTATTTTTGAGTTTTAAGATAATTTAAGAGTGAAGTTACGTTACTTGATTTGATGTCAAACTGAGTCTCAATTTCGAAAAAATATTTTTGTAAAAATAGCCAAGCGGAAGAACAAGCTAGTGGATATCTTAATGATAACACTTGAAAAATTTTAAAACATACATCGAGAGACTCTATGAATGAATCAAATTTATACAAAGTTTTGTCTAAATAAATATAAAAGGCAGAAAAATAGCCCTCTTGGCCAATACATAAAATGAAGGGTTGAATAGTCAACCCTATATTATAGTATTTATTTACCAGCTCATTTATTTTTTCTTCGTAATTATCGATGGAAGCCAGTCTTAGAATGAAGCTCTCCTGCGCATCGGCAATTGTAACCTTCCGTTTGTTGCTCCCAGTCCTGTCCTTGAATCGTGCCACAGGAGGTAGCACTGAATTAATAAGAGATGCGACTATTATGTCTTCGGTATCTATTGGAAGAAACAAATATGTACTAAGCTATAAAGATTTTCGGAAAGTAAATTTTCAAACCTTTAGATATATCTGTTGAGCTCTTAAGTACCGCGAATTGTTTTTTGCATTGAGGGTTATGGATATTTAATTCATAAAAAATTTGTATGCTACTTTTAAAGCTTTCCCATTTACTCAGAAGAAGATGTTGCTTCCCAGGGTACATTAACTCAAAGTCAATTCGAATCTATGAGTATAAAAAATTAATTAATTAAAACTTGAGCTAAAATCTTTATAATAATTGTATATTACCAGATCTGGAGCTCGTGCATCACTAAATTTTGGCCAGGATTTTAAAAAATTTGAGTCATTCAACGATATTTCTTTTTGACGGAGTGAAAATGTTTTTTCCCATTTGTCGCAAACTAAATTCCAGTCTGAACAATCTCTTGCTAATGATGTTTTTAGCGCCAAAGCTGTTGAATCATCAACTTCAATTGCCAATGTTTTAGGTGCTTCGTATACTTCCTTTATTTTTTCAGGCCTTAGGCGTTTTGATCTGGAATTCATATACCTAAAATACAGCTTGCCACTAGGATTTTTTTTGGCACTACGTGGGATGAAATAATAATCCTTAAAAGAGATAAAGAAATAATCTATATTTTTGTTTTCAAAGTAAATGAGAAGTTATTATTGTGTTTATCGTAGGTATACTAGTAGATAGTACATATGTACATATAAAAGTCATTACCTTAACTTCCTTTTCGTTTGGAAAAATTGTTACAATTTCATCAACTATTTCTGCAAAATTAGTTGGCTTTAATTGAAGATTTGCACAATTTGCCTCCTCAATAATTATTTGTATAAGGGCATCTCTTTGGGCGTTTTCGAACTGATTACTCTTTTTATAAAAATCGATCAAAGACTTTCCTTTTGATGATGAATTGATAAGTTTTAAAATATCCTAAACGATAAATAGAGGTAGGATTACAATAGGTATATTTTATTTTAACTGAAGTACAAACATTATGTAGATAAATATGTATATTATGTTATGTATGTATACTTACAATTTTAAAAAATGAATTTATGCTTGACGTTGGTGTTGATGGGCCCGCTTCAGAATTGTTGCAGTTTTGGCACTGCCAACTTGCTACTTTCGAAATCGCTGAAAGGGTTTCGTCGTCAACTCCAAACTGAAATAAAATTAATGAGATAATTAAAGTAAAATAAATGATGGCGTTTTTTCGGAAAGTTGTTCCTACTGTAAATAATGTTAAAAATATACCTACATATAAAATAATAAACTAAAGCCTTTAAAGAACACTAGGAAAACATTATTTATTTTGTCTAAGTAAAAAATAAACTCACCTCCTTCTTTCTCCAAAGGAATATTTTTTCTCGAAATTCAGCTCTCAGTCCGATATCTGGTATTATTTCTTTGATATCCTCTTTCGACAAAAATTGAAGGCAGCGGTATGTGATATTTTTTTCTAAGTGATAAATAATAGGGACAATAATTAAAGTATTGAGCAGTGGGCTACCAAGCGACGACGGCTGCGATGGAGCGACGCGATGAAAAAAAATCCTTAAGCTGTGTCCATTTCACGTTACTGTCGCTCTGTCGTTCGTCCAGCTTGGCCAAAAATACAGGATTTTATATGGTCAATAATTTTTTCATCGCGTCGCTCCATCGCCGCCGTCGTCGCTTGGTAGCGCACTGCTCAATTTAAACTTACCTTCAAATTTCGGAAAAAGAATTTCCAAATCAAATTCCCTTAATATGGCCAGTAACTTTATGGAATCGTCGTTGGAAGAATCAGAATATACTAGTTGGACTGGTTGTCCACTTTCATCTACTATCTGAATATTATTGTATGACACCATTTTATAAATTTTTTATTATTTTGTTTTATTTTTCTTACTTTAAACTCTAAGCACTGTCGACTGTTCACATTTCACAACCAAAGCGAATGGCAAATAATTACTCGACCGGCATATGAGATATTCTTGTAGAATGTTTACCGTTATCGTTCACGAGTCAAAGGATTACAACTTTGATTTGTCTCATTTTTACTTTGGTTTAAAGTGCATATGTATATGATTCAAATCGGAACACCTTTGAATGAAACACATTTCTTGGCGTACGCGTCTCGACATGAATGTTCGCAGAAAATCGTATTAGTGTTGGTAACAAAAGAGGTAGTGCATACTGCATAGTAGTAGTGTATATCAAAAATCAAATGAGTTGCCACTTTGATGTAATGAGTTTCAACTTTGATTCAAAGAGCATTTATTTTCATATCAAAAATAAACGTAAATGAATTTAATATCAAACGTCTTTAAATGAACAACAAAGTTTTCTGAGTTTACTCTATTACATTTCAAAATAGAAAAACATTAATTCAAAGGTGTTTAACTATACTTTGATCAATCAAATATTTTTCTTAATTAAAACAAAGTTGATCATATTTAAATTAAAGTGTATAAATCAAAAGTTATAGCAACTTAGTTTTAAATACTTTCTTACTTAAATCTATGATGGTGTTTTTCTCTGGGTGCTATAGCTAACAAGTGAGAAACTGGCTGGATGATCATTTTAGTGGATCGGAAGAAGGGGCCCTTAACAGGTATAACCCATGGGCTGTGGGCGGGTCAGGAAAAAAATATTGACAGGTCGGTTTTCAGAAGTTATCAATGAATAAAATATTAATTCAGGGTTAATCCACTACTGTTTCATTTTATTAAGTTCTCATAAAACTCCGATTCAAAACAAAGTAATACAGCCAAGATTAATACTTCATAAATTAATTAAGCTTTAAAGTCCAGCCTCTTTAAAAAAAAAAGTTTCTGTTTTGGTTTTCTTTTTAATTTCTTGAAAACGACATAAAATTTTTGCATCCGATTTTCTGGTTTTCACTTAAAATTAATTTTTTTCAAAATTTTGACTAAAAAAATGAATTTTTCAAAAACCATGTCTTCGAATAGATTTATTTAAAAACAAAATGAAAGAGGAAGATTTTGGTTTTTCAAAAAAGTATCGCATAATATTGTGGATAAAGCCGTTTAAATTTTAACTTTGACGTTTTGTAAGCTTGCTAAGAAATTCAAATCACATTTGTAGACAGCAATTTTCGGTATTTTTCTCCCACGAGTGCATTTTATTTAAGTGCATCTTAAGAAACTTGGTTTAAAGAAAAAAAAAACATATTGAAGAAAAAACAACTTGCATGGAAAATCTATATCAAAACATTGACTATTTATTATTGCATGCGTGCTGCAAGCCAATTAACTTATCTACCGTTTATTATACAAACATACCTAAAAAGGTTTCCAATCACGCAATTACTAGGTAGATAAAAGCGTGGGTGATCACAGAGTGAACTATAATTCAGGTGGAATAAAAGCTTGTTAGTAACCAGTGAACATTATGGAAGTGCACGAGAATGAGTATTTACTAGCAGAGGGTAAAAGGAGAGCGGCAAGAAATAAATAATCTTAACTGAAAATAAAATGTTAACCACCATTGCTTGTATTCAAATTATATTGATTTTTCTCATTTTAGTGAGAATGATTAAAGATTTTAATAATTAAAAAATGTAGAAACATCGAAAACAATTTTTCATTTTTTTCATTTATAAATATCTGTTTTTTTAATGAAAATTGTGGTTTTTGGTACAAACGTGGAATCTATTCGTATAGTAAAAAACACAATTAGTATTTTTTTAATAATACGAGTAATCTTCCCCACTTGCCACTTGAAATTAACATAAATTGAAAATTATTAAATTGAATTGAATTGATATTTGTCAAACGTCATTTCTATTCAGAATTTTAACAATGATAGAGGTTTTAATTGCAGCTCTCAAATTTTAGAAGACGAAGAGCTAGAAGAAAAAGAAAGACAAAGAAATAAGAGGAATCCAATTTGGACTAAGCAATGGCTAAAAAGCGCCCAAAACTTTCTTTTTCAATGCGTCCATATTTGCATTTAACTCTACATATTTCCTTGTATTTGTCGAAAAGAACTAAATATGTTCTGTTTTTTTGTTGTATTTTTCTATTCTTTACATTTACATAATTTGCCATGTAAACTTTTATAAATTTCAAAAAACTTCCAATAAAAATCTCAAATTCTGTTTACTACAGCAACGTTTATTTTTTCTTTTGTTCTTTTTGATCCGTACAGGTTGAAAACTTTTTTAATTAAAATTTCTTCCTGGTTTGACGGGGATGCGTTCATATTCTCAAACATGTTTGTCATTTTCATCCAATACGTTTGACAAACCATTTGATGGAGCGTTCACATTCTCAAATTCGAGTCAATTAAATGGCGTTTGTCAAATATATTTGAGAATGTGAACGCCCCTAATGATCTTCTGTCTTGTTGTCAACATTTTCGTGTCTTTTTAGTGTTCGAACATAAATTCAGACTTAATCATTTCTCTAAAAAGTGAGATGTGTGTAAGTTACGTTTGAGTATTAGTGTATCCTAAAGTTGGTACTTTCCAACCTCCGAATGCATTTATATAACATAAAATGGCTCTATCGTTTATCCATCAGCATCGTTGAATAATTTTTATAAATCCTCAGCCGTATTTAATAGAATTCATTAAAACACCTTTGAACGGGTGAATAGTTACGCAGTGTATAAGCGCTCATTAAGCCTATATTCAACGTTGCGTAAATCCATATTTAAAAAAACATTTTCTGGTCCAATGCCTTTGTGTCAGATAAAGTACCAAAAAGAGAAATCTATTACATTATATCTCAACGCGTTTAGCTTAAAATACCTTTATAAATAACTTTTTGACGTTCAGAGCCATTGTAACTTTACGCAGCCTCTATGTGGCGTTTATAAATACGACTGCCTATGTTTTTGTTAAGAGACATTGGGACATATTCATAGTCGTCTGATTCGTTCTTTGTCTCTTCTAAGCTTACTTGGAGTTTATGTTATTCATAGACAATTTAGTACCGGGTCCAAAAGATAAACTGGAGCTAAATCCTAAAAAATGGTTCACTCTTTGACTATGTTTTTTTTCTATTTGTCAAAAAATGGATTGGATTTCAATGGATTGACAGGTAATAGTACTAAAATTGTAGTAGATTCTGTTTTTTACTAAACAGAGATGCCAAATTCTTTATGAATAAAAACTGTTTCTAACCTGTGTGTTAACTTTAGTTGGACTCGGTACTAAAGTTGGACTATGCCCCATTGTCTCTGTAATGAGTATTTAAATAATGCGGATATTTTTCTGCTTTTGTAAGCTAGTTTAACCTATATTTTTGATCAACTACAAACAGCGGTATTTCATGATTATCAAAAAAAAAAAAAAAAGAAAAGTGTGGCTATGGCGTCTCCATTAGGTATGTAAATTACCTCACGCCTCGCCATATCATTAATTGCCAATTATTATAGGATAGCCATGTCTTTATTATTGTACAATTTAAGCCACTACCTTATCAACTTGTATAATATGTCTATAATTAAAAACGTATTTAATCCGCATAATGGGGCTTATAGTTGAAGCTCAGCTCTCTGTTATTTTTTATTGAAAGCATGTCAAGTCAGTAACTCAAAATAATATTATTGCTTGCAGAACAACATATCTCGTTCGGCTATAAATATATAGTTTGTTCAATGAATTGAAATAACCTACCGGCATCGGCTTGGCATCATTATAATTATTATAACGACATGCCCCGGAACCATAGACATGTATAATTTTTGAAAATGACAGCAAATCATTGAGTGATTGCGTTAAAAGTTCGACATTGAAATGGATTAATTTTTCGTTTGATATTTTAAATTAATTATTAGGTATAGGTACTTTGCTTACATATAATGTACTGCGTACAGAGATATAATATATTTTATTTCTTTAGTTGTGCGAGTTTAAGATTCATCGTTGTTGGAGCTTGAATTATTGTTTTTAACGTTCAAGAAAATGTGCCTATGTACATTGTGCAACTATGTAGTTTGACATGTTGAGCTAATTAACTTGAAATCTTATTAAAAGCAACAAAAATGATAGTTTTCTAAACAATAGCCTTGAATTTCAGTACATCACAATAAAAGTGAAAGACGGAGCGTGGAAGGGTATTCTACATTTGCGTACTGCGACTAAAGAACGAATCCCTGAACTTCACAGTACGACCGAAATTGAATTCAAGAGTAAACTGATGAGCATTCCTGGAAGCGCGAGTATTACGGTTGAAACGTTTAAGGGGTGAAATGCAGCTATCTACATATTTCATTTGAGCACTTACCGTAAAAGTAACGATAAAAGAGTGAGAGACAGGAAAAGTTAAGCCGGTGTTCGAGTGACGTAAAAGTATCGATGATGGTGCTGTCTCCGATCATTTTGAAGGCTCGTCTTTGTACAATGTCCAAGAGGCTTAAGTAAGTTGCTGGGGCACCAGCCCAGAGATGGCAGTTATACTTTGGAGGTATATAACTTTTATAGATAATAGAAATCGGATCAATTTAATGAAGAAAATCTTATTGAAACTTTATGAGATTTCGTACTTTTTTAAGAAGAATATCACTAAAAATGTACATCAATACTGATATCAATACAAATGTCCAACTAATAATTACAAAAATTGAATAAATTAATTTTAATATTTAGCTGGTGGCCATTTTTATTTGTTCAATGAAATTCAATACGACTTTCTTCTTGGATGAAAACTAAAATAAAATTTACAAACTTACCACCGTTCCAGTTTAGTTTTATTTTTTATTAAATCAATTTTAGTTTACAAAATCAAGTTCAAATATAAACTAAAAATTAATCATTAAATTTATATATAGCTACGCCACCCAAAAAAAAACTCAGCGTACGCTACTGGATATATAAATTGTATAATGTATATTATATTACAGCTAAGGCAGTTTTTTTACGTATTGAAGAATTATTTTCAAATGTATGAACAATCAATTTAATTGGGACAAGCTCAATTGTGAGGTGCCTTTTATTCCTTTCAAGATTATTGACTGCCTTTTCAGTTCGGAAATTTTCCAATTTATAAAACATTCTTCTCTTCTCACAATGTGCATTCGCTTCAGTAGTCTCAAGTTTATCGAGGAAAGATAAAATATTTTATTTTATCAAATTTATGATAATACATATACATATTATTAAAAAAAAAGTTCTATAAATTTTTGTATGAAGGTGTATACCTTAACCTTAGTCCCCAAGTACCTAATCACGTGAATTTGTGTATTTTTTTTATTTCAATATTGAGAAAAGTGGAATGACTATGAATATCTATAGACATTTTTTTTGCTTTCTTTTTCATTTTGTTGATTTTGATTTTATTTAATCGCAATTAGATAATGAGATTTTTGGTGAGGAGATTGTTATTAAAAATATTTAGGGGTGGTCTTCTAATAAATGTATTGATCACTTTCCTCACTCTTTTTTTATGTTGTTTAAAAAAAATCGAGATTTTAAGTAAAATGAAAATTATGACGAGGATGACAGAGAAATAAGAAAAATAGGTTTAGGTAATAAAAATATATGTACATACATATATACATAGATGAAATATAATAGATATTTTTACATAATATACTGGGTGTTCCAACAAAAACGCAAGATTTAAATTTTAAATAAAACGCAGATATTTAAAAAAAAATCGCGAATTCTTTATTATATCGTAAAGTAGACAGGATGAGGTTAGGTATGGAACAATCCATCGGGCAGATGGCCGCCGCGGCTTTGCTGGCACATACGCGATCTTTTAATGAAATTTTTAATGATTGTTTTGCATAAATGCTGCGGTATTTCATTATTGCACCATCCAATTTCCTCTTTTAAGGCTTGAGTCGTCGTCGGCTTATTCGCATAAACCATCGACTTTTAATAAAACCCCAAAGAAAAAAGTCCAATGGTGTTAAATCGCACGATTTAGGCGGCTAATTCTGGTCTCCAAAACAAGAAATAACACGACCGGGAAAGACTTACCCAATTAACTTTGTATGCATGAAGATGCAAATCTTTCGTCAAAATTCGCTGCATAGTGGATTTGGAAACACAAATTTGCTGACCTACTGCTGCGATATTTTCGGTCGATCAACCTGGTCGAAGGTGCGTTGTTGTCTTTACATCAGTGACAGACCCAGTTTCAGCTAATTTTTCCATTAATCGCTTTACAGTTGACTCTTTTGGAGCATTATTGTAACCCCAAATTGATCGCAATTTGCGAACTGTAGCCGCAAAACTTTGACCATTTTGGTAAAACAATTTCACAATGAGAATGCGTTGTTCATTCGGGTAGCGCTCCATTTTTATTATCCTTATACCTTCTACTAACAAACAATAATAATTGTTCAAATGTCAAACAATGACACTTCGAATGGCACCAAATTTAAATCTTGCGTTCTTGTTGGGACACCCTTTATTAAGGTATACTACGCGTTAATAAAAATTACATTAACATTTTTTTTTTAATACATTTCGTGAAAATAATGATGTCAAGGAACAATCAAGTTAATTTTTTTTGAACAATGAAATAAAAAATAAATAAATCGTGAAAAACAAAAATTTGGTCAAAAAAAACTATAGAGTCATTTAGTCAATTATCAGTGTTGGGCGTAAATATAACGTAGAAGTGTTTTTTGTTGCTGTTAAAGGTAGGTATAGAACCTTAAGTTATCAACACTTTTTTCAACTGGCAGCCATTTTAACAGTTGCTAAGTGATTTGTGTTTGGCTTTCTTCATTATTCAATATCAAATAGACTGACGCGTCATGACGCCTGAACAACGTTTCCAAACTGTGCAAATTTGTCAAAAAAGAATTTTGTACGTTGTGACACCGTTACATCTAGCAAAAACTGACTGTTATGGGCTCACAATGCTGGCCAGGACGTTAGAGTCAATGGTCTCCGCTATAGAGCCATGACTTTTTCGTTCCTCAATTCAACAGTCAGTTGCAACAAGAAGGCGCAACATCTCACACAGCTCTTGCCGCAATTGATTTATTAAAGGAAACGCTTTGCGTCACGTTTTGGACCCGTGAATTGGCTCCAAGATCGTGCGATTTAAAGCCACTTGATTATTTTCTGCGGGAACATGTGAAGTCGCTAATCTACATCGATAAGCCCAAAACGATCCAACACTTGGAGGATAACATTCGCAACAAATATTTAAAAAAACATGAATAAAAATTGGAGCTCCAAATTAAATTATGATGCCAAAAGATTATTTTTCGAACAGATTCAATTTCATGTCAATTTTAAAAATTTATCTTTGTTAAATTCCATTTCAAAATTCTATACCTCTAAATTTTTAATTAAGTTTGGAAATTAAAGTAAAGTATCTCTACACACATAGAAGTAAGTTATGGTTGTTTCACAAGTTCTCTCAAAAATTGGGTGCAGTTGCTGACTCGATGTTGTTGGCATAAGAACTCTGCGGGAATACCATCAAGTCCAACCGCTTTGATTGTCACTTCGGACGGATCATTTGACATTGGACTCTCTCGCTGGCGCTGGCGAAAGAGCGATTTCGCAGTAAAGTGCCTCTTCCATCTTTTCAGCTGGTGTTCATCCGACTGTGTCTTTTGGCAGGTGTAGTTTTGCTACTATGGTCACCTCTGAGCTCTTTGGTTAATACGCAGACGATTCTATCAAGTATGTTCCTACATTTTATGACTATACTACCATTTGTGGCTAAAATCAAAATATTAATTTTTGTTTTGTTTCGAAAACCACAGTAGGTATGCTGCTGGCTGCAATTCCTCTAAATTGACATCTACACTCTAACTTCTTTAATTTGATTTTCAAAAATATATTTAAATTATGTATGTACATATCCCTTTTTCTCTTCCTAAATATTAAATAAACATCAAAGTCATTG
Organism: Syrphus vitripennis; assembly: GCA_958431115.1. Taxonomy (NCBI): domain Eukaryota; kingdom Metazoa; phylum Arthropoda; class Insecta; order Diptera; family Syrphidae; genus Syrphus; species Syrphus vitripennis. The sequence goes on from OY288108.1 coordinate 19,122,624, forward strand.
TTCTATAAATACTCGCAAAATTCAAGAAATACGAATAAGACCCAGCATGATAATATCTTATAATGATAATAATTGTTCTTCCGAGACACTTAATAAAGGCACTTTAGGAACTCAAATAAAAGAAAAGGTAATGAACTTAAGGTACCTAGTCCCACGACAAAAGTAGATAACATACATATAAGTAAAATGTATGTATTTTCCTAAGAGCTTTTCTTAATTGAGTTTTATTAATTCGCATATACGAATATGTAATATGCAATGTAAGTAGATACTAGATATATTTAGCATATATGAATATTGAACATTTGGAAAGAAATGGGATATTATGATATTCAAAGTATGTTGGATTGAAACAAGAACAAATGTCATGTCTGGGGGAATATGTTTCATCTGGCTTAAACGGAAGCAGCAACATAATACCGTTCTATTGAATAAAATGGTGGATCTATTTATTTTAATACCAAAGAGTGTTATTGCATTCGGGATTTATAACTATAATGTCCTGAAACTCGATTTTGAACGATTATGAATATAGCTTTGGGGACAACCCGTTGGTCAACTTAGGGTATAGGAAAGAACCATGCATAAATAATTTTTCTTGATTAAAACTGAAATTTAATTTAATTTTTAAAAAACATGGTGCTAAACGTCTGAAAAAAAAAAATTAAATGAAATATTTTCTCTCCGAATGATCGTCTACAAAAAAATTGGCAAAAAAAATTCGCTAAAAAAATTTAAACGGTTTTTTAACATTTTTACTTTGGAAACTAAAATTAATTTTTGTTTAAATTATTAAAGAAAGTATTGAGACCCGATTTCCATCATACTCAAAAGTAGTTTTTTGAATATTAAATTACCAAATTGTTTTATTTTTGTTTTCAGAACGGAAAATTTTTTTTTGAAATTTCAGTATTGAATACTTTTTATAAATGTTAGATGTTTTTGAGTAAAAATTTTGATTACGATCAGATGGCACTCTCATGTACAAAGAATATGACCAAGTTAAGGACATTCCAGTAGCTACTATCGCGCAAGAAAGGCAGGCGAAAAATTCCATCCACGATCTCCGCTTTAAATTGGCCTCACACAAATAGAACAATCCAAAGTCGGGAGACTTGTCAATGTTTTCTAAGGTCAACCCAGTAGACCACGGTCCTAGTCGACAGACTCTGGATCGTGGCAACAGTCGGTTAAAAAGAAGAAAAGAAAAAAGAAGAAGAATGTGAATAAAAAGAAGAAGAAAAGAATGAAGAAGAGGATGAAGAAGATGAAGAAGAAGAAGAAGAAGAAGAAGAAGAAGAAGAAGAAGAAGAAGAAGAAGAAGAAGTAGAAGAAGAAAAAGAAGAAGCAGAAGAAAAAGAAGAAGAAGAAGAGGAAGAAGTTAAAGAACTGACAGCTAACGACAGATTTGGCTGAAAAAAGCCAAATCTGCTGATTTATAAAAAAAGTGTATGCGTTTTTTAAGTAAGTAATAATTTTGTTTTCAATATTCAATGTTCTTTAACATTTCCTGTGAGACACTGAAAGTATTTTATTATAAATTTGTGAAACCTATTAGTTACGTATAGTATGTAACTTTAAATTCCAGAATTTATTCCGAACTCTAAGGGATGGGAAATATTAATTAAAACAAAAAAACTTTCCGTTGGAACTTGGAACCCGTGCAACGTTTTAGTTCAACATACCCTAATTCTAGGTCTCATCAGTAAATTGTAGAACTTAATCATTTCGTGAATTTACAGTAAAAAAACTCATTTCTTACTTGTCATTTTTTTTTTTTTTTTTTTTTTGAATTGACATTCACAGAATTGTAAAGCATCAATGACAGTGAGCCATCCTCATGCAACGTGTTTCCTTTGAATTGCATACAATTTTGAATATTTCACATAAAGTACCAACATACTTACATACCTGAGCGAAACTACAAAGCCCTTAATGGTAAAGGGTTATGGTTTCCTTGCAAGCTTTGAAACTTTATTTTGTATAAACTTTAATAATTGGTGAATGGAGAATGGATAATTTTATCTCGAATGTACAGATTTCATAGAAATATTTCTTGTTCCCATGTTCCACTACCAAAGAAATAATGCTCACTAATGAACATGAAAAATTGACCAATGTACTGTCAATTAAAAAGCTTCAAGTGAAACATTTTTTGAACAAAAGTCATTCAAAAAGAAACGCATTGTCTGAGTTTAACCACTGGTTCCAATTGTTTGCCAAGTTAAATTAACCTGTATGAATTACAGGAATGAAAAAATTTCCAACTTAGACTAATAAATGATACTAAGATAACGTAGACAACACTCGTTGGAAATTGGTGAAATGAAATGATATTTTTAAAGGAAAATTCTACATCTTAAAAAATATATTTGATATGGACGTACTTGTTAAGCGTGTTATTTTTAGAGTTAAAGAAATTTGAAATGGAATTAGGCAAATATGAATTTTTAAAATGCACATGAAATTGACTTTATTCGAAAGATTATCTTTTGGTATTGTATTTAAGTTATATTTTCAGACATAAGACCGCCACGGCTGGCTCGGAAGTAATTCAATCGGGAGGTCCAATTTTGAATCACTTGTTCAAACATTTGGGATCGTATTTTGGCAATAACGCCAATTCAAGGGGTCCGAAACGTGAAACTATGCGGTTACCAAAGGTTTCCTTCAACAAATCAACTGTGGAACGAGCTGTATAACATGTTGCACCGCCTTGTTGAAACCAAAGCTCTTGCGCATCATGGTTTTTGTTTTTTTTTTTTCATCGCTTAACAAAATTCACGTATGAAAATCGGGATCAACGGCAATCTTGTTTTGGGTCCATTCACCAAATCAACGTATTGTTGTTCAGGAGTTAGTCTGTTGATGTTGAAATTCCAAACCAAACTAAACACAAATCACTTAACAGTTCTTAAAATGGCCACCTTCTTAAAAATTGTTACCTTTAAAATAAACACCCTTTATATCGCTTCACCTGAACGCTGATTGAAAATCAATGAAAAATGTCTAAAGTTTTAAGAGCTATTTTAGCGGCACTTGTAAAAGCACGAATTTGTTCCACAGTGAAACAAAAACATTATTTTCCTGAACAGACGAGTTAAACAATTTACTAAAAATGTTTGTAAAAGCTTTCTGAGATGCCTCTGTTTGTAATGTTTTGTGATTTTATTTTTATAATTTTTTGAATAACCCTTTAATATAAATAAGTTCGAGTCCTCGAATGATGATGTTGGTACCTAAACATATCCACCCTAATTCTATCTCTTGTCCTAATATTTGGGTATCTATTTTATTTCAATTCGATAATCATCCCATTGCCTTAATTAGACAAATTTGCTAATTAATAAACTTAGCAACTATGTTTTTCGCATACATAAATATGTTTTCCATATGGAATTAAAGTACATATGTATAAATGAATTGATTCATCCTTTATTCAAATAATTACCAACTTGATGCGACTCAGGAAAAGTTTCAGAATTTTAATCCCAAATGGGCACTACAAGACCATGTAATATGAATTGTAATCGTACAACTTTTTGTTAGTTAACTTTTGTATGAGTTAACCAATAATTACAAAAGGAATACGGTATATCTATATTAATTATGTTTGAAGGAATAATAAATAATTATGCGTCCATAGGATATCTACAGAATTTAATTCTATTGCTATGGAGATTAGGGAATTGGGCCCTATACTTGTTCCCATTGATTGGCGTGTAGAAGAAGTTTCTTTATTTTGAAAAATTCTATTTACAAAGACTTGCCTTTTTTTATATTATATTGACTTAATAAATTATTAAATAAGATATCTTGCCTTCCCTTTTAGTTTTTGTGCTAAAAAAAACTTTTTGTATTGCGTACTTATTTACTTTAATTGTGAAACAAAATCTGTCTTTAGTGGGAACACAAACTAGGATTGAAATGCCTTCACTTTCGTACCTGCTTTCTTTTAATCGATTAACTTGCCAAAAAACAACAGATTGGTATCGAAGATAAACACTTGTATAAGAAGACACTAGATCATTGGCATTGTTCCAAGCTAAAAACAACGGATATTGAATATCAAACCGTAGAGAGTAATGAACACGAATGGCGAAGGCAAGAGGAAGTAAGTTCTTGTAGCGTCTTGAAACTGTCTACCACGTCTACCATAGAATGCACCATAAGAGACTTTCCCAGCCTGTTCCTCTTCCCTGATGCAAGCTAGGTGCTCTGCCCGCATCGGAGTCTATCGAGCTTGATTTTCTTCACTATGCCTGGTTCAAGGTAGATTGCGTACAATTCATGATTTTATCGTCTCCGGATTCGTCCTTCCTCACATATGGGGCCAACAATTTTCCTTAAGACTTTTCTCTCGAACGCGGCTAAGAGTTCGGAGTGTCTTTCGCTAAGCACCCAAGTCTCGGATCCATACGTGAGTAGTGCCCGGACCATGATCTTATACAGCAACTATTTTGAAGTGAGGTTTCTCAATTTGAACCTATAATGTTATCGGCTGCTACTAAAAGTATTTCCACCACTTCAAATTCGTGTTCCGCTACCTTGATTGTTTGACCAACATTAGATGACACCATGTACCTACCTTGTTTTACCTTCACTAATGTGCAGCTCCAGATTTTGTGCCGCCTGCTCGATCTGGATGAAGGAATTGTGTAGAGCTTGTTCGGTCCTCCCGATGATGTCTGCGTAAGCCAGTATCTGGCTGGACCTGTTGACGTTGGTCCCTCTTGTTGCCACGCCAGAACTTTAGGTACACTTTTTCAACTGGTCGCCATTTTAACAGATGTAAAGTGATTGTGTTTAGTATGGTCTGAAATTTCAGCTTGAATAGACTGACTCCTGAATAACACTTCCAAATTGTTTAAACTTACTCCAATCCCGATTTTCATCAAAGAACAACCATGATATGCAGGAGCTGTGGCTTAAACAAGACTGCGCGCCATGTCACATACCTTGTGCCACAATTGATTTATTGAAAACTTTTGGTCACCGGATTGTTTCACGTTTTGGATCTATGATCATTCAATCTAACGCCGCTATAGAACAAACATTTATTCAATTCAAAAAAACTATTTGGCGTCCAGTCTACTTCAAATAACTACTTACGATATAATTAATTCATTTTAAAACCGTTTATCCAGAACTATAGAGACACATACATATAGCACCTTGGTTCTTCTGTCATTCATAAAGAAATCACCATCAACCCCTCGCCCATACCCTACCTCAACAATTTTTCTCGGAACCAAACTTAATAAGTAGCAAAAATGTTACATTCATCCATTGAAGGATGCACTGTACATGCAAACGAGTTAAAATATTCTTTTCCGGTTGGTTTGCTAATTGCTTATGACTTCAGGATAAATGCATATTCCTATATCGTTCATATATAGCCATAGCCACCACATGCTGGAAGCTAATGGGTTCACTCCCGTTCAGCATAAACACATATGGATGAGTATAAACTATTGTGCCGTGTCAAGCCGGATGCACTAAAAGCGAAGATTAGGCACGTACTGCGTGCTATGCTGTTACACGCTGCCGCTAATAATAATTGCTTTCAAAGCGGTTTCTATACAACATAATTTCAAAAATGAACTATGATGAAATGACTAACATCACATCTACCTATAGCTACAACGTAATTCTACAAGTTAGTGTTATTCATATTTATGTAAAAAGTAGATATACATACGTGCCCGAATATTTAACGGGAAATTCTTCTTTAAAGTATAACTGTACATTACTTACTTATGTAGGCAAATGCATGATTCATAAAATTTACCCTTATCATCTGAGCCACTACAATCTTGCACCTATCGTTCTCATGGCAGAAATAACGGGCGGTCCTTTTTCAGTCCTTTTTGGAAAGGAAAGAAGATTTTTGAAGATTGGTGGTTGTAAATTATTCGTCTGCTATCTAACCTTAGTGCTTTGCAATCAGATAAAGTGGGTCTATGGATCTGCTGCGTAAATGTCTACAATTTCCGAATAAAAATCGAGTCCAATTTTAGATTTAGTAGCTATGTATGTTTTGTCTGTAGCTACGAGTATATCTCGAAATACTTTGAATATTTATATTTTAAATGTATATATGACTCATTATACATACGTTATAAATAAAGTGTTGTGTAGGTTTTAAATTTAAAATGCAAAAGAAAGTCAGGCAACATGATACTGAGGGAAATCATGATCAAAACTTCTTTTTTTCAACAATCGTGTTTTGTTGGGAAAACTATCCACAGTGAAGAAAGATTTTATGTGACATACAATACAACATAGGCAGTAAGGATACTAGCTATAAAAGTTTAAGTAAAATCATACTATGGATAGAGATTTGAAATTTTTTGGCGGTTTCGTTTTAAGATGATAGTACCAATTGGATGCTTACACGAGTCTCGATTGCTATGATCATAAAGTATGATAGTCATGTAAAGATTATGAAGTCATTGTTCTCTAAAATGTATGTAACTCTGATCTTTCAAAATTTAATTATTAATTATTAGTTCAAAAGAATTTGCAAGTTTATATCTTGACAAATGGGTGACGGGCTAAATATTAAGGCAAATAGAATATTCCGTTCCAATTGTTATTTTCTGCGCTCTCCCGTTTCTAGAGTAAAAAATTAAATTTAAAAAAATCCATATTTAAAAAAAAACCTAGATTTTTTTCAGGTTTTTCAATTGGACTTTTTCTGCATTTATCTTTATGTTTTCTCTTTCGAATTTTGACATTTGAACATCAAAAAAATTTATTGAATTTCGTAAAATATTGTTTTCTACCATTCGTGTCTCCAGTAGCCGAGGTAAAACTTTCTGCCATGCACATATTTTGAAGTTTAGGAGAACTGATCAATTTAAGTTAAGTCTACGAACACCTCCTTCCACTTTGTTTCTTTGTATTATGAGCGAAAATCAATTTTCGAATTTTCGATTTCGAAAAAAGATGAAGTATGGTCAAAAACTGAACTCGTGTATGTATGTGAAAAGATACAATTTTTTTTAAATTTTAGTTTAATGAAAATTAGGTTCGTTCATAATTTTAACGCGTTTACCTTTTTAAACCCAAAAAAATCTCCTTTTGACAGCTGTTCAGGGGTACAATAGTTAAAAAAAAATAGTACTGCAGATCCGTTTTTTGGGAATTTTATACTGTAGTGTATATAAAATCCCAAATAGGTATTTATTAATATTTTGAGTTTGACCATATATTTTTCAAACACTGTTCACTGAAAATTATAATATAATTTGTCTTTTCAATAAGGTATCACATGATACAGTAGACGCTCGATATAGTGAATCTCATTATAGTGAACTATCCAGTTTAGTGAACAGACAAAATCTTATACAGGCTACTCTAAATAGTGAACAATTTAACTCTCGATATAGTGAACACAATTTTTTTCTGAGAATTAAAGAGAACTTTCGAGCTGCAGCTGCAATGCGAGTATGGGATGCAGATTGGCTGATTGGACAATTCACTGTTCATTCTACACTCACTCACAAAAGTAAGTACCTATCCATATATAGAAAATGGCTTCTTCTTTTTTATTTTTTTATGCCTTAGAAGTTCTCGATTCAAAATTATTTTATTATAATTTTCTCAATTTATAATAATAATTTGTAATGTCTACCTATTTTATGTAAATTTTATATTATTTTCCAAAGGAAGTTTCATACAAAAAATCATCATCTTCATCATAAAGAAAAATTTTAAAAACCAAAAAAAAAAGATTGATAAATGGATTGTCACAACTTCTTTCTTTCAACCATCAGCGAAATGGTATCTTTTTGGCGGACAAGTGGCACATCCTGCGGAAGAAGCCGGAAAAGAAAATCATACAATCATAGAACACTACACAACTTTCACACAAGAAACTCAGATTAATGATAAAAGTCACGTTTTGCACTCACTTAAGTGGAATCATATTTTCTAGCCAAGCGAAAAGGATTTAAGTGGTGGCAAAGATATATATAGATATATAAATATGCCGACATAGTCGGCATTCGGCGTGGCGTATATACTTTCGCTTTCAAACTCAAAAGTCATCTGCTAAGGACTGTGAACCTCGCCACTCCGGGCCGCACCATGCCGTTATATCCATTGAAATGGTGTGTGAAACTGTCTCGGCAAGAGGTTAATAATGACGACAGATGTGCAAGTGTCGAGTACTGAACTTATTTGTTGTATAGAATAAAAGGCACCGGAAAAGGATGTTTACGCACCAATGTTTTGAATAAGCTCGTTTAACATCTTTAACCTATAGAGACCAGGTTTTTGACTTTTTGTCTTCACTTTTCCTTAAATGTTAAATACAAAGTTATTGTTTGGGAGGATTTGTAAGGATTCAAATGAAGAAACGTCCTGTTTTATGTTGATGGCTTTGAATGTTTATTGATCTATTATAACTAAAGAGAGGATAGACGGGCATTTGGTATCTGCTTGAAGTGGAGATAGATGTTTAACTAAGAATTTTACTTCCGATTTATAAATCGTCTTACTGAATGGAAGTAAAATGTTTTTAAGAGTTAATGCAAATATAATTAATTCTTTAAATACACAAAAGAAATAGGAAGTACGAATATATGCTTCCATATTAGGTACTCATTTCGTTGATATTTATTAAAGTATTGTCTTCAGTATTAAAGAAGTAGTAAGAAATAATTGGAGTAAATGCTAATATAACACATTCTCAAATCTAATTTTTGGAGTAAACGCTGGTTTATATAACTAATTCCACAGATTACGTTAATGGAGTATAAACTGATACAACTTATTCCTCTTATATTGGAGTATTTTCACCAATAATAGAATATTAAAGAAGCAACCAGCATTTGTTGCAACAACTTCTTAGCACATTTTCAGAAATCACTATTAGAGGCTGGAGACACATTCTTCAGATATTTATTGGAGGATTTTATACTATAGGTGTGTTTTGGTGAGAAACTGCAACCCAGTCAGTCAAAATTTAACAGGAGATACAACAACAAAAAACTACTGGCATTTATTTTAACTTTTACATGACAAAATTGTATGTCTTACTCAAAGGCAGGGGCACTGATGTTGCTATTTTCATTTTATATGTTGGTATGTTCGATTTTGTCATCTTAAGGTTAGTTACCTGTCACCTGTATTTTTAAGGCGGAGTTTATAAAAAATCTTTTTGGCCGATGTCGTTTTAAATGCTTTCAACAAAAGGATTATAATTTTTGAGAGATGAACTAAATTAACAAACTCATGAAAAGTTCAGCCCCAATCAAACAACAAAACAGTGAGAGCCCGCTGTCAAATAAAATGAAAATGTCGAACAAAAACACTTTGACTTTGACAAATTCAGTCATGACCAACCACGAAGAAAACAAAAACAAGATTGATTTTGAGGTTAGTTGCGCGAACAATTTGTCCGCGAAGTCTCGATCGAATGTGGAACGCGAATAGAGTTTGACAATTCGTAACAATCATCTTGCAATTCGCGACGAATAATTTGTTTTCTCAAATGTATGGTATTTTATCAAACAAAAAGCTTAGTTTAATATCGGAACATCAAAACCAAATATGCTTCTGCCATTTTGATTAAAATTTGTTAAGAATTTACATAGGTTAATAAATTGTTTTAAATCACATTTATTCGGTCATTCGTCGGTTGTTGGTCGTTCTCATGTGAACAGGCCTTAAGTGTAAGATCCGGAGTACCTACTTAAAGATAGAGAAATCGCACAAACCTTAAAGTCAAACTAAAAGCAAACATGGGTACCAATCTGTTAAAAGTAAAATAAGTGAAACTCATTTGCTGTGGATCGTTTTCTTTTACTCTGCTGTGCTACGCTCTCAACAAAACACACCTTATATTTAAGAAGCACTTTATTATTTTCTTCACAAAAACAATCGCGTTACAGAAGTAAACGCTAATATAAGACATATTGTTATCTGATTAAGCTCATTCTTTAGATATATTTACTGGAGTACACGTTTTATTATTATTTTTTTTTCAACTACTCCTATAATATCTCCAGTTGAGTAAAGTGTTTTCAAGGACAATTTAACTTTACATCATAAAGATATAAGTTAACATACCCAACGCTGAGACAGGTCCAACAGCGATACGTTTCAAATAACACCGAACAAACTTGTTAAAGCACTATTATCATGCTATTTAACGTAAACCATAATATAAATATTCTTCCGAATTAATCACTTTAAGCTTGTATCTGAGCTTGTAGCTGATAAGTCCACCCGGGTAATCATCTACCCGGGTACCCGGTTACTTGGTTCCTATTTTTGCTGTACCCGGGTAATCTGTTAATGGGGTAATCGGGTAGTGGGGGATTACCCGAATTAGTTGGGTACCCGGGTATCATCAGCCCTACTTGTATGCAGCGAATTGAAGGCTGTTAAAGGTTATGCAGAAAAAAACAAGATAAAGTAATTTCTCAGCAAACGTCCTCAATTAAATGAACATCTGGGACTAGTAAGAGTATTAATTTATATTATGAATTAGAAATAACCGTTCTTTGATGATTATTTGATTCACAGTTTTTAAATATATTTTTGAAGGTTCACCAGCTTGGTGATATTACAATTTTTTAAATTCGACTTTTTTTTCGACGAACTTGTCTCACTGTTGTTGATTTTTGTTTGTGTTCGTGTTATGGTTTATTATTGACTTATACTTGTTTAAAACCCTTTCTTTAGAATTCTGAATGATTTCAAATATGGGGATGATTCTCTCAAGAAGTTACGAAAAAGGCTTTCTCACTGTTGGGGAAGAAGTGTATCACTGTTTTTGGAATTGATGAATAAAAGGAGTTAAATCATTAGTTGAGGAACCGCTTTTAAGGCGGCTATTGAAATAGTAATTTGAACAGACAGGATGAAACAAAAAAATATGCATTGAAAACTATATTTTAATTAATAAATAGATAGCAATGTCATGTAGATTTTTCAAATCAATTCGAATCGGTCCCTATATATTGCTTTGACTAAGTTCATAAAATATATTTTATATTGCACTTGCACCTTAGAACATACATATCTACCTATAGTTTGCTATAAAATCTAAAATAGTCAATCTCATGTTCTGCATCATCGCCACGCAAACACTTCACCAAACAGGATGATGATATGGGTGTGTTCGTGTTGCATCACTACCATATACATTATAGAATCCTTGTGCAATGTGCATGAATAGTATATTCTTAAATAAATTGAACACAGCACACTGCACCATCACCGGAAGTCATGACAGAGGTCTGCATGGAAAATAATCAGGTAATCCAATTGACCTTTCGACTGGAAATCGTGCGCAACATATTCCAGAAGGACGATTCCTAGGACCTGAGAGTTGGTATTGCAATCGATTTGCTTGTTCGTTACCCGAACCAACCGCATGCAAACGAAAACGAATGTGATGCTATTGAATTTCGTAGTTATTTGATTGTTGGTGTTCTTGATGGTGTTGTTGTTGGTATTGCATCCGATTGGGACTTCACAACCCCTTCTGCCCACCCCACCCCTTTCCACAATACTTCACCGATTTAATTCGATTGGCTAGATCTCAAAATATAAGTGAGGCGAGACATGATTTCCTCGCAAACGAAGATGTTCCATCAGTGTGGCATAGTGTAGATACATATAAATTGACATATCCCTGTGAATGTGGAATGACAGACTTATAGACGGACAGACAAAGCGTTAAACAGGAACGTGTCTGTTCAATTACCCATTATAGAGATATAGAGACTTTGGGGGTCCAGGTCGATGTTGAACATCATTTCTCTATACTGAACATTGAGACAAATGAAACAGGCGTTGACCTAATAATGTTCGCTAGTTTTTCCTGTATACATAAAACAAGGTTAACCTATCACCTGGATTTTGATGATTCCGCACTTAGACGAAAATGTTAATTCATTTTTCAACATTAAAAATTTCAGTGAAGTTTTAGAAAAATTGCGTTTGGTGATTTTGAGATATGGGTGGGTGGAACAACTAACTTTAGTAAAGAAAAAGCATATGGGGTAAAATGAACTAGTTTCTGGGGTAAATGTAAACGTCCGTTTTACTTAATAGTTTTCCATATACCTCCATTTAGAATAATCAGAAAATCTACAAAATATGAAATAATCCCCAAAATCAGTACAGCACAAACGTTATTAAAAATGACATGCTTGCTACAATGGCACAGAAGTGGAATTCTAGTGCCCAATGGAAGATACTTATGAACTTGTTGTGTAGAGATGACCAACTGCCAGAACACTGCACACTTATTCGAGTTGGTGGCACTTAAGATTCCTTAAGATTCCTAAAGTTGATACCTAAGTCTCTGAAATTAAGCACTTGGGTACCACTTAAACAGGTACCTACCTACTGCGAATGATAACACACTGCTTTCCGTATTGGTCAGTTTTTGAGTCAGTGACAATGGTACTTAAGTTGCACATATTCCAGTGCATGTACATAAATTGCCAAGCTTTCTAGAATTGCACTTGAGTGTCTTTTCGGTCCATAAGTAAATGACTAATGCTACGTTTATACTTTAGACAAAGTCTTGCAGCGAATAGCAAAAAGCGGAGAACGCCAAAGCATTTGCATTAATTTTATATTTATGATCAATCATCACTAGGGTCATATTCATTCTCAAATTTAACCCGAAAAATGCTCCATTATTTGTGGGTAAAATGCAGAAATGGGGTAAATGTAAACACTGAGAATATAGATTCATATGTTCTGAAATTTATTAACTTTTACCCCATACCGGAATTTCTATAGAACTTGAAACTTGGTAGTTATGTGTTCCCATTTACCAAATGTAAGCAGCGCAGGGGTAAATGTAAACACAACCCTACTTCAGATTATAGTCGACTACACCTCAATAACTAATAGATCCGTTTTTAAAAGTTAGAAATGTTAGTTTCAAATGTTTTTAGTTTTGCCGAAAGAAAAGTTTTAGTAAAAAAAAAAAACTGCCCCATTCACCCCAACTGACCCTAGTACATGCTCCCTTTAAATAAGGAAACATTTTCGCCGAATAACCGTCGATCATCAATAATTGCATTAAAATAAAACCTACCCACTTCTTTCCCAGATCATAGAAACGCTTGTGTTTGACTCTACAGTGGTACTTGACTTGTGTGTAGAATACATTTTTTTTGTCTTCAACTTCTTCGATTTTTTTTTTGTTGTTTTTTTTTTTTGTTTTGTCTACATCTACTTTTTCTCACCGAAACAATCATTTTGAAAGTGTTAGATCTGAAAAAAAAACACCACACCTACTTTATCCTTTTTTTCAACATGCGGACAACTCAATTCAAAAACGAATCCAATCCATCATATACATTCATTCATACAGTAAGTATGCATGTCTGGTAGGTACGAGTATGTACATATATATGAGTATAAAAATTGAGTTTTTTTTCCACCAACCGTACAAACCCTTTACCGAACCACCATCACCAAACTGAGCAAAACACTTCAAAAGTAGCAATCACCACCGCAAATCACAAGTCCAATTACAAACAGCAACTCATCGCAAATCCCTGCACAAAACAAGCTCTACCAAACAAACAGTAAAAGAATAACAGGAATAAAAAAAAACCGGAAGAAAAATGTATAAATATAGAAATAGCTATACATCTAGCTATGTACATTAAAAAAAAAGAAAAAGAAAGACTACTAGCTACGGAGAAAATCCTCAAACAAATAAAATTGTGAAATTGCGCTTGTAATTCACCCGCCAAGTGCTTAGTAGAACAAAGTCATAAAAAATAGTAAAATGAAACCAATAAAAAAAAGAAGCAGCCCCTGAAAAGAATTCCGCAACATCCAACAACCACAACGCTCGCCTCAACCCGCTCTGCACCTCCTGCACCTATACTAACTCTCCTCTCATCCATTCTGCTTTCATCCCAAAACCAGAAACTAATTTATCATCCTGAAAGTAAAAAAAAAAAGCATAAAGAATATCCTAGAAAACTGCAACTATTTCAAAACCAACATGAAAACGAGAGATACGAGTACCAGATACTGCCTTCCGAAACCACCCCTCTGGCACCCAACCCCCTCAAGCTAAAGCACCAAGCCGTCTTTTCAGAAAAAGCTGAGGGCTCCTCAGACGGGTAGATGTGGGTGGGTGTAGGTAATCCCAACCGTTCCTATACCAAATATGGAACCGCATCAGAACAATGCTTGTAGCGAATCTCGCTCGTCGGTACAGCTATAGCGGGGCAGCGCACGGCCAGTAGAGGTACTTGTAATTCCTAGGATGAGGCGGCATATTTTCCAAAATAATAAATTTATTCTTTCCTTCATTTTATTTGCACCAAATGGAAAGATGCCCGAGGCAAATTTATGATTTCCTACCCAAAAAAATACACCTGACCCCTGGCGGGTTGGTTGTTGGGAAGGGGGTGACATCCGGGATGAGCAAAATGGAGAGAGGGTCAACACAAGATAGGTGGATCAAAACTGGACTACATTTGTGGTGGCCCGAGCTCAAGGTGAAATAGGAAAATAAAAATTGCAAAGCAAAAAAAAAAAATGTGGAGCATTCTCAACTTAATTACATTTAGCTCTCGCTCATTTTTTTTTTCTTCTTCTATTTTTTCCGTTACGTTTGGACCGGTCGGTTAGTCTATCCCCCCGCCATCCTCTATCCGTCCGTCATCATCGTCCTTGTAGCTTGGTTCAGTGCTTCGTCCTTTTTTTTTCGTTTTAATTCTTCTGTCCGAACTGATGATCTCATTCTAGACCCATTTTTCATTTTGTATGTTTAAGTTTATGTGCATACTAAAAAACTACATGAATATTCATTAATAATTAAAAAAAAAAAAAGAAGAAAAAGGTGTTGACCGGAAAATTATCTTACCGAAGGTGAAACAAATTAAGGACATAGAAAAATGATGAGAGTCTTGATGGCACAATAAGATTAATACTTTCACTGAAAGATTACCTACCAACTTACATCATTGAATCGCACTCGGACGAAGAAAGAAAATAACTGTAATTTACTATTTCATTCTTGGCGTCACCTTTGAGATGTCATTGCAAATGAATCTTGGAGAGAATTTTAGCTTTCATGGAAATAGTGCTTTTGCTAAAGTGGTTAACTTTATAAAATAAATATTGCATTTGTTTTCATTAAATAAATCATAAGTGGTTACGTAAGAATCACAGAAGACAAAGAATTTCGTTCGAAGAGAGTTAGTTTCTGATCTAAGTTGTAATGGAATGGCTGCCTTTATACTTACTTCGATCTTCGAACCTTGCATATGGACTCCTCTATTTCTACGCTCCATCGTGTACGATACCTGGAGAGTGGAGATGCATTAAAGTTCTCTTCAACTCTTCCTCAGTTGTGCTGATTTAGTTTTTTTTCGACCGGGGAGGGGCAACCTAGATGGAATTATCAAGAATCTAAATGTCACATTCTTCATGGAGGAATATTTTTAGAGGAGTTTGAAATCCAAATTGGGGTTAGGCAAGGTTGTATGCTGTCATCAATACTGTTTTTGTTGGTGATTAATGATGCACTGTATGCAGCTTATAGTGGACTCTGCAATCATACCTCAATCACTTGTACCCAGCGATGCCAACCTAGGCTTTTTTATGCCTTTTAGGCATTATTTCATTTGCTAAGGCTTTAAGGCTTATTTTTTCTTCAAAAGGCATCTTTTTTTATCAGTTATTTTTATTTTTTTTTAATTCAACATCCTGACTTTTATTTTACGCAAGGTGAAAAAGAATTTTAAATGTAACCTCGGTCTTAAAGAATTTGTTTCCACCTTCAAATTCTGTTCATTTTCGGAACACTTTTGAAACTTATTACTTATGAAACTAAAATTCAAAAATGTTGTTCCTATAAAGAATCCTTTTCTGTGATTTATAAATTTATAATTTAATATTTACTTGTTTTTTAAAATGAAATAAAAATGTTTTTTGTAATTTTTATATTTGTGTTTAATTTTTTATCTATTGTCAGTTTTTTACCAAAAAAAAATATTTTAGGCATTATTTTATTGAAAAGGGCATTTTTTTTTTCAAAGTAAGGCACTTTTTTGTCAAAAGTGGTTGGCAACGCTGCTTGTACCTTATTTCTCAGATTTAACATCATACAGTGTAGGATCCGTACAATTGGCCACAGATGACTCAGTGTAAGTTTTTAAAAAGTTTGCGATTCCCATTTATTCGCATAGGACCAGTTTTAAACAAAATTTGTATCACAATTTGTCAAAGCTTTTTTTTTTGTATTTACGTTTATATACAAGTTGTCCCAAAAGAAAATTGACAAGTATTTAGTGGATCGATTTAAAAAAAAGCAAGCCGTGTACCGAATAACAATACAAGCTTCAATCACCGCAGGCCGAATCACACATGCACAAAGTGCGGCCTGCTCCCGAGAAACGCTTTAGGAAGCGTTGAATTCCCAAGAGCCAGGTTACTGCCCATCAGATTAATTGTATCCACGCAGTAAATAAATTTGTATAAACTTTCTTTTGAACGCTTTGTATGACAAGTACACCGTTATTCTAATAATTTTGATGGCATTTTTTAACTATTTTGAAAATTTTCTAAATCTTGAAAATTTTTATTCTGAAGTAGGAAGAACAAATAATTTTTTTTCTGAATAAAATCAAAAACCGGATTTGAGAATTTAATTAAGTCTCAAATTCATTATGAATTTTATCTAAATTCAACATCGGCTAAGTTCCATTTTTTACATTTTACATTTTTGCAACGCTAGCTAGAAATAGGTTAAGGACAAGTTCATCAATTCGATTTCGATTGGCTCCCAATAGCATAAAGTTTTTAGTAATATCCAAAGCATGAAATTGAACTTTGTTAACTTGGCGTGCACACTTAGTTCTGTTGCGTGATAATTTCTTATCATTCATTAAAATTTTATCACTTGATCACAATACTGAAAAGATAGCATGGTTTGTATTCTATTGTTCTAGTTCAAAAATACATTCGTTTAAATTGTTATACCATAGATTTGAAATACATCTATTTTTATCGAAAATAAAGACTTTAAGTTTGAGGTCAATTATTTGTTATTATTATTATACATAATCGTAAAATGTTATCGATGTACTTTATCGAAAATGCACTACTGAATATAATAAAAGCAAATGTCATGAAAAAAAAACAACAACAAAACATAATACCTAAAGGTTTTAATTTGGTTTGGAAGGGACTTCTTGTCTTTTGTTTTGTTTGCATTTAATTTTGTATTCTAGAACATCGTGTTGAATTTCTGCTTATTTCGGGAGTCATAAATCAATTAATGGTGAAAATGTTAAGAACTTCCATTAAAAAAGGAGAAGTTATTATTACAATTATTTATATAGGGTTACCAGCTTCAGAAAGGATAACTTCGCGTTTTTTTTTTTTTTTTTTAAAGGGTAATTTTTGAATGGATTTTATCTTTACCTTTTTTCTAACAAATTGAATAGGGAAGATTTATATTTTACTGGGGAGAGTTAAAGTCATTCATAAATAATAAATCATTGGACTTGAAGAAGTTTTTTTTTTTTTAATATTACCTTTATTAAAGCGGAAGAAGATTTATTTCCTGATTCCTACCTTTTATTGAAGTGAAAAAAAAATCCCTATCACAATATCCATGAACAATAATTTGTTTGGATAAATGTTAAAAATTTTCCTTTATAGTAGAATGTTAGCGTTGAATATTCATTGAATGATTTTTGATGAAATTTAAGTAGTATATTTTACTAGGCAATGTTTGTTACCTGACCAGTTTAAAAAAAAAGTATATATCATGTTAATCTATAGCTTTTTAACTTATATCAAGAAACTTTCAGCTGCATCTGACTTAGATACTTGATATTTCATATGTAGCTTATGTAAAAATCTTACAAAAAAAAACTCTGGATAAATTTTTGATATTCCACAAAATTTGACTTTTTGGCAAGCCGAAAGGGGTTTTAAAAAAATTAAAATTTTTGAAATAATTTTTTTCTTGAACATGGAAAATGATCAACTTTACTTGAATACTTTGTAAAAAATTATCCAAATGTACAGGGTATCCTAAAATCACTGCCACGGAAGAAAACAATGAATTTCCGAGGTCATTTTATCGAAAAAACTTAAAAGTAATTTTTTGGTTCTTGTTTATTTTTTGACTTTTGACCAAATTGCTTTAACTTTTCCAAACTAAAAACGATTTTCAATTTTTTTTGCTTTTAAACAAGAATGGTGAGAAACCATAAGACTTTTTTCTGTGTATATAACGGGTTTTCTGCAATTCATTATTACATAATATTTTACATGGTAGACAATGACATGGTAGATAAAAATTTCTAACTGTTGTTTTTTAAATAGAAAAAACTTCAAAAAACGGGTGTCGTTAGTGGAAAGTTAAAAAGTAGTCAAGGAAAGAATAGAAATCCAGTTTGTTTGCCTTTTTAATTTTTCTACGTGTAATGACCTCAATAACTCATGGTTTTGTTCTGTGGCTGTGATTGGAGACACCCTGTATGGGTGATACAAAATGGAAAAAATAAAAATAGATTTTTTTTTTAGAATGCAACTAATGGAAATGTTTCCTAACTTTCAACGTGCTTTCATATCATATGTCAGGCAGGGATACTCAATGGTTAAATTACGTCAACATTTTTTCTGAACTTAATTCGAACATTTTTTGTAGTTCTCTTTTTTTGAAAAACTGTTACTTTGATTACTTTTTTTTATTTTTCAAAAGTGCTACCTCAAAATTTTGGAAACTTCATATATTGGAGGTGCAAAAATAACACGAATTTTTATTTTGATGAGTCAATTATTTCTCGAATCAATTTAAAGTTAACTTAAATGTATATCATCAGTTTACTTGCAGGTATAACATTGCGTTTTCCAATTTACAATTTGTTATACCATCCTGGGCTTTCGACTCAAACTTAGGTATTTGGTAAGTTTAAAACAAAGCCACGTCCAAGTGAAATTTGATCAGAATCCAGGACTATATAATTTTCAAAAGCAGTCCGGTGGACAGGGCATCAGCTCACATGAGCGAAGAGGAACCGTCCGGAAAGTCCATTCGAAAGTACATTCTATGGTAGACGGCAACGTAGGGCACAATGCTTGTGCTGTGCTGGTAAGATGGCGTAGACAGGACGCCCAAAGTCTTGGGGTGCTCAACTGGATGGCGTCAGCTCGAGACCGGAATAGGTGGAGAGACTTGTTGAAGGAGGCCATGACCATGTCGAGCCGATGATGATGATGATGATGATGATTGGAAAAAAAACAATACGAATGTTAAATCTTAGAAAATATTACACAAAATTTTCATTTTTGGGTCAAACCAACTTTTGCTGACCTATTTTTCATGTTTTATTTCATGATACCTGTACTTATTTTTTTCAAATACGCCTCTATGAATTCCAAAATCAAGTTTTCAGTTGACACCTGATTATCGCTATACCTATGATTTCAAAGTTCGTCAGTTTCTTTATTTTTGAAAATACTGTTCCAAAATAATTTATCAATTCAATAACATATTGACCTTTTCTTATAGAATTCAGAGCTGTTAGGTATTATTTATGTTTGCATTTTTTTTGTTCTTCATCTTTTCATTTCCTCTCTTAATAAATATGAAAACTTTATTGTGGTCATGACATCACAACCATTTAAGAAGGAATACATGAAAACACAGCTTTTATAGCATTAAGTCGGCCCCAAAGCACTCATAAAACATTTTACCCAACTTCTACACGTTCGATTTCGATTTAAAATTACTTTGTACAACTATACTTGAACTCGTTGAAACTCTTCCTTTCTCTCTCTCCATCACTCTGCCTGTCTATCTCAAACGATATCACTTGAAGTGAACAGCTTGTGTCGAAAACGTCTTATGCCTTTTGAACTTATACATTGGACTGACAATAAAAATAAATATTTCTTTCATTTCCTGCCTACGGCCTATAGATGGCGACGACGACGACAACGAGGACAACAACGACGGATGGGATAAGTATTCCAAATAACACCCAAAAAAAAAAAAAAACACGCAACAAAATGGGAGCTTCTCTATAGTTGTTGTTATTGCCATCGCATCGTCTCCAAATGGGTGACCTTCCGAAAACGCACAGGACTTCAGTTTTTAAGTGTTTTGTTGATAATATTTTCAAGAAAGAGTTGTTGTAGTAGTTGGTGTTATTGTTGTTGTGTATATCTACCAAAAATTAAACCCTTTCTTATGGAAATTATACTTGAGAGATATTTGTTTAGGGTTAGGTTTGGGTTTGGGTACCCTGGAGGCGGGAGGCTGGAGGAGGAAGGTTTTGTTGGCCCTGACCCATTTTGTGTAGCTCTCGGCCCGGTCTTCTTTGGGGGGTTATAACCTTTATTCTATAACCCAAGTCGGTAGCAGATGTTTTGCAAACAATTAAATTTAATAGGGGTAACACCAAATATTATTCAATTGCTCTGTCCGCACGCCTGAACATTATGCATTTGACTCTCTTATAGTGTGTTCTGTACTATATTTCTGAATTTCTGATGGATCGGGATTTCGTTTTCGGGTGTGATTTCCATGGCAAAGAGATTTTGTTTGAGGGAATTGCAAAGGTGGAAAATGTAGGTGTTTCTTTGAAATACAAATGATACAAAAATGTTTATTGGAAAATGTCTAATTGAATGAAGAATGATACTCCAATGAAGTGGCGGAATAGTTTTTTTTTACAAACATTTTACTGCTAGACTGGTCTTTATTTTGTTTTGTTTTAAGGTTTACTTTAATTTCAATTCCAAAAGATCTGTTTTTTTTAAATACCTACCTACCTAGATATTGATTGGTTTGTTAGAATAAAATAGTTTACTTACATAAAGTTATACCAGTGGTCTATACGTCTTTGGTGGTCATACTTATAGGATAAGTTTTGGATTCGTTAAAAAATTCGAACTTGAATTTTTGATCATTACTACGATAGGGAAGCCGAAAAAAAGGGTACATCCCTAAACCGGTCGGTTGGTGGATTTTCTTGAAACTTTGTGCGTAATTTTGTTGGGTCGTAACGTTAGTAACGGTACCTTCCATACATTTTTTGTCTTTGGTAAAATCCGATTTTTTTTTTTAAAAAAAACATCAAAAAAAATTAAATAGATATTTCCGAAGTTTAAAGAAAAAAGACCAAAATGTGGCAGGTACCGTTTCCTCTGATGGAAACCTTTTCGATTTTCTAAAACCGGTTCATCTAATAATAATCCAAATTTTTATGAAAAAGCATCCAAAATTCATAAAAAATATTCAATACTTAAATTTTGAAAAAAAATAATGTTTGAGTTTATAAAAAAAATTATTATTATCACTGCGAGACCGAGACAAAACCAACTTCTAGGTATGAGAGACGAGACCAAGACGAGAATGTAATTTGGGACGAAACTTAATGAATGTCTCAGTGTTTGGAATAATTAAAGTTGGCTACGGGATCCTAGAACCACCCTTTTTGGAATAGTCGTAAAAAATTATAATTTTTTTCTTATGTTACTAATATAAATGAGGTCAGCTACTTTCCAACTCTCTTTGGTCAGCCATTTATTTATAAAATTTTTTTTTTTTTTAATTTCATGGATATTTTAAGCACCACATTTTTGGTATATTCAAAAAAAATAATTTTTGAAAAATCTTAATAATTCTAATTCTGGAAACTCGAGAGCTTGAAACTCAAAATAATTTTTCTTTTTTTATTTACAGAGTTTTGGATTAAAGAATTTTGTTTCTTTAGAATTTTATAATAGAGAATTTTAAATTTACACAATTTTGAATACACAGTTTTGGAAACTGAATTTCTTTACAAACAGAGTTATGACTCCAACTTAAAAACAAATTAAGAAACAATTTTATTTTTTCTGTCATCTCCTATGTGACTATAAACGAGTTGTACTGTACTTATTTTTTTGTTATTTTATATTAAATAAAAATGTAAAAATTATTTTTATAAACTTTTGGGTTGTTTCTGTTTACTTAAAAAATTATTTTAAAATAAAACTGAAATTGATTTTCAATTTTCAAAAATGTTATTGTTTAGAGTGTCGATTTTTGAGTTATTGTAAATTTTGTTCTAATCTTAATTCATCGAAATCGGAGCAGAAACCCAGGAGACCGCGACTCAGGTGGTGCACACAGGTAGGAGAGGACTTCAACCAACTTGGCGTGTGAAACGGAAGGCTGCTAGCTATAGGGACCGATCTGGTTGGAGAAGCATGTTGGTTGAGGCCCTGGTCCGATCCGACTGTAGCGCCACCTTAAGTAAGTAAGTATGTTTTTGAGCTATAGCTCTAAGAAATATTTAAAAAAATTAAAGCTAATTCCGTTTATTTTTGTAAATAGCTGGATGATGCTCTATTCATTAAATTGATAACAGGTCTTTAATAAACATTAATTAACTAATCAAAAACCTTCAGCCATCCCTTGTTTTCAATGCACATTATAATAATTATGTATAACAAACAAACTGACGAAAAAAAAAGACAAGTTAAATGTGTAATTCCAGGAACTGTGACTGAACAAAATCCCATCTATCACCCGCAATTGATTAGTTTTGGGAACAATAAACATCGGGTGTTACGATAAAGTGCCAATGATAACAGTGTGATGTGTGGGGTGTGAAATGGTTTTTTTTTTTTTTTTGTTTTGTTCCTTTGCTTTATAGCTCCGCATTATTTTGTGTGCTATGTCATTAGCGAAAGGATAATGCTTCTGTCTGAAAATTGATTTAAATCTTTTATTTTTTTTTTTTCTATTGATGAATGAGTTGAGTATTGCGAAATGGTCTGTTAAATAAATAAAAGGGAATACAAAATAAACAAAATTAATTGTATATCAGAGTTTACAATCATTTTTGTTAATTAGTTTCCATGCAGCGATACATATAGCTGCTAAATTCATTCATGTGTTAAGACTAATTTTCTATTTCAATGAATTGAACTTTGGCATAAGCTATATTTAAATTTAGATTGAAATTACAAAATACCAATTATTTTAATAAATACATTTATATTTTTATTTGAATCATCATGAAGCATCAAAGGTAGGATTTTTTTTATATTGAAATAAAATTATTATTATTCAAACACAGAGTGTGACTTTAATAAATAGATTTTACTTGAATTCAATTAAATACAATTATGTTTATTATAATTTATTTCACAATGAGTAGAACTATGAAATTTCTAAAATAAACGTTTCTACCATATTATCGTTCATTGGTTCCTGGAGATATATGTCAGCGATCTCCCACTGTTCCACATTGGCGAGGGCTGTATTGCATCGCTTGACTCACAATTCACTCGTTACCCTTTCAAAGCATGTGTCCAATCGACTGCCAGCTACTACTTCGTATGAAAGAGTCAAAGGGTTCCTAAGCTGTGCCTGTATGAAGTCAAACATTGGGAATACGATGCGGCTAGAAAATCAATAAGATGTTTAGCAAACTTCTATTTTCGAATGATATCGGCTTTTTTGTTATAGCAGATGTGACTTTCAAAGTTCTAAATGCATAAAGAAGCTTAAAGAAATCATTCTCAATATTTTGGACAGTATTCCCAACGCAGTCTCTGTTTTACCAATTTGACTGTAGATATTTTTTTTCGGTTCCGCTTTCGGCAGATACAATACTTCCAAGATACCTATTGAAAAGTTTTCGTTCTGTTTATGCAGATATTGTCTACTTGAATAGATGAGAAAGTTCCAAGGTTGATCTTTTTTGTTTTTGACATATTGGTCCTCTAACTTCATACAGTAAGCATACTTCGGCGTGCGTCGGTTGTCCAGGTGTTTGAGGTGGGATGGCAGAGTCCACTGGATCAACAGAAACAATATTGGTGAAAAAATACAGCCCTGCCTTTCACCACATTTGATTTCAAAATCCTCTGACAATCTTCCTTCATACAGAATGTGACACTTGGATCCATCGTACATCCTTTTTAATATCAATCAAGTTGTTTGTTTCAGTAGCAAAGAATGCTAATTTGCGTTACTTATCTTCATCGTAACTGTCTGATGCACTAATGGCTCAGGCTAGGCTCTGGACAGTTAAATGTTTCCCTGTCAGGCACGTGCAGGCCATTCTGCTTTCTAAGCATTCCTGCTTGGCTATAAAGTGTTGAAACTTAAAATTTTTGATATTTTTTTTCAATTTTACAGTTTTTAATTTTCATCAATTTAATTCCAATTATCAATTCGTCTAATTTTTACAGTTTTTTGTGTTAGAAACTTCAACCGTCTTTAATATTAGTTTATATTTTTGGAACAAAAATTTTAATTTTGAAAAAATTAATTTTTTGTTTTTTTCAATTTCAATGTTCAATTATTTTTTTACTTTTGATAAATTTCAACAATCTTTAGTAAATCTCTAGTGAAATTCAAATATTAAAATTCATATGTTAATTCATATAAAGTTGAAAAAAATCCATGAAGACAGAACATTCATTTTCAAAAATTGGCTTGTAACGCATGGCAATTTTAATTTTCTGGAAAACCAGAAATACTCGTATATTTTCATTTTCTTGATTTAAATTATTTGGAATTTCGGGGAGAGTACCATAAAAAAAAATGAATTGGTAATTTTCAGTTTTCTCAAAAACTAGAAGTAATAAAATAATCTTATTTTCAGTTTTTGATTAGAAATCAATAAGAGTACCGAATTCTATAAAAAAAATTATATTAAATGTTATGGTTTTGAGAAATTACACTTTAAACTTTTTTTGGGTGTTTTTTCCCCGAATTTTGTGTTTGAAACTCATTTTTTTCGAAAACTGTGCATAAATTTTGCCTGATTTAAAAAGTGGATTTTAATAAAAAATACTGGCTGTAAAAAAGAGTATTGTACTTAATTTTCAGTATTACCGTTATTTTTTAATGATTTTTTTCCACTTTTAGTATTTTTTTCATGAAATTGCCCCCCTCTCCCAAACGGAGCGAGATAGACATCAATAGTTAAAATGTTTATTTTTGACGCCTCTACAAAAAACCCAAAGTTTCGTACTCGTGCCGGAATTTCCAGTTTCTAAGTCAACTTGTAGCCGCCGGAAGCGAGAAAAAGGTGAAAAATAAAATTTGGACTTGTATCACTTTACAAAAGCGATATAAGGACACTCACACTCATTCACTCTTTTTTCTTATCTGTCGTTAGAGTTTTTATCAATATCTAGGAATATATCAACTAAATTTGTAGATGTAGGTCAAGTATTTGTATAATCCCAAAGCAGTTCCTTACAATTTTTTTGGAATAAAATAATTTATTAAATTTTCTAATATAAAAATTGTTTGTTCACTTTAAACTGCTATACATAGAAATACCTATCTGCCAACCACCAGCAACACATATACAAGGTTTTGAATCTGAAAAAAAATCTCAACTTAATTAAGTTACCACTTTTGTTAGTCAAAACTTTTTTTTTTTTTTTGAAACCATTATTATAATCTGTCATTCAATTTGCATGATCATAATGAAAATCTAAGGACTTTTTGACCGCACACAAAAACCCAATGAAATTTTCTTACAATAATAACGATAAGCTATGTATTTTTGCTATTCAAAAATTCAAATTACTCATCTCGTCGACAACAATCAACTTGTGTCTCCTCCAGACGACAACGTTGTCATCGCAATGAATTATGAATTATAGCCAGCAAGCAAAAAATGGAAAAGTCTTTGAATTTGAAATAAATTTTTTCCAAGGAAGTGAAAGAAAATAACAAAAAAAAAGGAAGATGTTTGCATTATCATTAAATGCAAATTTAATATCGTTTTTTTTTTCTGTTTTAATTCTCTTATCAGAGATGTCTATATTTTCTTTTGTGCTATATTTTGAAGGCTTGATCAATGATTAGATTGTAAAGTGATTAAGGTAGTACTTTAAATTTGATTTGCAAATAATTAATATCGCGGCGAGCGCGGTTGAATCACTCGCCTCATGAGAATGAAGTGACTTGGATACCAAGAAGCGCAAGGTCTGGGACGCTTTTAAATAAAGTACTTTGAAGTCCACATTTTTGCCCACATAACAGCTCAAAAGCCGAGGAAAAGAAAATAATTTAATCGTAACCATTTAATTTTGTTTTTATTTATTTATGTGACCAATCTTCGGTTTTACCAATATTTAACAAGTTTTAAAATATTTATATGATGTATTTTGTACGGAACAAGTCTTAAAAGCCTATGAAATTTTTAAAAGTTTTCGGTGCAATCGGCCTTAAGGGTATTCTGAAAATATATAATAATATCAATATATATATTGAAGCGAGCTTCAATACCTCTTTGCCCCTTTGTACACCAGAGTTAATTTGAAATGAGCTTCAACCGACTCGATTCCGCTTCAGGGGCGGAGTCGTAATTTGTGCTGAAAAATCTGAGTTGAAGAGTTGGTATGGCATTGGCAAACTGTCTGACGTTTGTGTGAGTGCAAATAATTTGAACACATGCTTTTTCACTCGTGTTTCGTTCGTCTGTCATATGATTCTCCTATGCGGTGCCTACATTCTTAATATTGTCTGTTTTTGTATAATATTAAATTAATTGGTCACAGCACTTATTATATTTTTTTTAATATGAGACATTACAAAATATTTTGCCAACACAAGTGAACATAAAACCAATACTGCAATGCCTGAGAGACGCCAGTATTTGTCATCTCAACATCTTTTCAACTAAACTCTAACTGGAGTACTCAACTCAAGTGACGAAAAACCGGGCTCAAAAGTTCGACCCTGTTTCAACTCGAGGTCTCGATTCTTCTTGTAAACGTGCTAACTGCTATTTCACTGGCACTCTTCAAACCTTTTCATTAAGTTTAAAACACAAACGAAAAAAACCAGGAATGGTTCGCAAACAGTGAAGGGCATTGTACAATTTACATTGGTACAACCCAGAAATATTTATCAGTCCGATAAATTTATAAGCATTTTAACAAAAATTGGTTTTAGTGAATTTTGGTGCAATTGACCATTAAACTGTTTAACCAATTTTTCTTTTTTTTTAAATATGTAAATAAATTAAAAGACAGCCATATCATACTTATTTAGATATATAATAGGTATTTCGCCCTTTTAAGGAAATTAACTCCCAGCTTAATATTTAAACTCGTAAACATGACACCACAAGTCCACAATAACTGTAGGGAGAATTTATAAAGGAAAAATATCACGTCCGTTTTATATTACTTTAAATCTGAACTTAAACTTTTTTTTCCCTATTCCCTTGCACATCCAGGAACTTAACAGGAAATTATATTTCAAACGAAATTTTGAAGGAAAAATTTAATTTATTTGTTGTTTTTTTTTCTGAAACCATTAAGACAATATGTAGAGAAGATTGATTTAATTTTTTTAAGGAAAGTATTAATGTAAAATATATATTTAAATTGTTTAGGAATATGTTTTACTTCCAGTAGGCTAGGAGAATTATATATCGGCAGGGATGTAACATATAGAAGACCAGTTTTTCGTGGAGATTCAATCCCAAGCAATGTATGCAATGGAAATTTATAGTTGTTCTGGCTCAGAAAGATGCGCATTACATTTGGTGTAAATTTGTACGTTATCTTTAGTTTTGAACTCGCAAAGGTTATGTTTTCGATCACAGTGATTATTTTAAAAACTTCGAACTTAAGGTTCTTATCTAATTTTGTCTTAACTCCATATATATAACGGCACCCGTCATTTAACCATTAAGACAAAACAAAATCATATCATAAACGGCTGTAAGGACTTTGATGAATTTTGTTCAATGGGGTCTTGTATGGGTAGGTAATTAAATTTTTTGGTGACAAAATATTTTTCAAAAACCCGATTATTGGCTCTAGATTTTCTCATAAACCAAAAAGAGAATGTCCAAAATGTATGGGCAAAAAACCCCAGTGTAGAGATCAGATCAAAAACAAAAATCTCAAAAACTAAGTTCATTTAATTTCTGATTTTCAAATCAAAAAGTTGTTTTTAGCTTAATACTCCTTCTTAATGGAAGCAGATTTTTTATTTAATCAAATGCTGATATAATAATTAACTTCTAATATAATTTCTGTGTTACATTCTGTCAATGTGCTGTAAATACAGATGTTCATCATTTATCAGATATCGTTATAGCAGTAAAAGGTGATATAATCATTCCTTTGATATCTTTATTGGAGTAAACGCTGATTAAGAGCATTTCTCATACATTAGCACTGCAGTAAACGCCAGTAGAATCATTAGGCGCGTTTTTCAGAAATATTTCTTTGATTAGCTAAAAGCTGCTAAAATCCTCAGATATCTTAATCGGAGTAAACGCTGATATCTTCAATAACAGATTTCGTTATTGGATGTGGAGCTAAACTGTAGACAATATGTCTTTTATTTGATGTTCAAACACAGTATCAATTGCACAAAACTTGTTAATTTTTCAACTACTAAAAATTTGTCCTGAGCAGAAACTTATACACGACAGTCAGTGTGCAGCATAGAAACCGGTTCAATTCTTTTCACCTCCGATGGTTTTAATATTTGTATCTATCTGAAAACAATCTACAAGAAAAATCATTTCTCGTAAGAAAACCACTTAAATATAAAATACCTGTCCATCATAAAAGATACATAGCAACAGTAATTACTTAGAGTCCATTAGAAGATGAACTTTTTAATTTGAACTCGTGTGGGCCCTGTCACCACAGCGAACATACCGCATCACATTTTAAGAGAGAGAGACAGAGTCTTCGAGAGATGGAGAAACTTTTGAAAATGTTGGTAATCCCGTCAATGGAATTTCCCCCAGAAAAGTTGCAACATCACCATTACCTAACATTAAACTTTAGCCCAAGGACACGGACCACAAAATGTTCTCCCAATCACGCCCAACTTCTCACTTAAAATATCCACCTACACCGTACCGCCCATTCGACCACCAAAGGTGTATCGCGTGACATTGCCAATTATTTTCACATTAAAATGTGTTTACAAGTTTGTGGTGTTCCATTGAGAATGAATGAAGGACATTTATATAATATAAGTCCGAAGTCGGTTGGTCGGTCATAAACGAAACCAAACGAATGTACACACAAATATATATGTATATGAAGTTTAATCTACGTCCGGAGGAAGTTTCACAGACATCATGCAACTTCACCATACCCAAAGTTGACAGTGGTTTATGGCCAATAATTTAACTTTTGTTCTATCCCCCAACACACAAAAGTTGGACATTAGGCTCCATTTCCAGATCTCAGAAGTTGATAGGTTGATATGCTTCAACTCCTGTCGCAACCGCTGCTACTTCTACTGCCGCTAGTTTCTCTGGAAAGTGAGTTAAATGAGAATAAGACACATGAGTGTGGTAAACGTTGTTAATAAATGTGCGTTGAAATGAATTAAGAGAAATACTAACGATCTTCCGTGTTGACAGGACTGGCAGTCAGCGCAGCGCAGCATAGTTCCACGCCAGGGGTCAGGCTATAGCCGGGTGTCCCTCTTGTAGCGTCTGTAGTTTGTTTGAGGCGTGCTGAAGTTGAGTTGATTGAAAATTTGTGAGGAAATTGATAACTCAATTACCTGTGTAGTGCCTGGGGCAACAATAATTTTGTTGATTAAATATTAAATAACATTTGTCCCTACGTACGACTTCATGCATTTTTTATTGCACTCGAACTCGATTGATTGCATGGATTGTGATTTGAGGGAGTGTTCCATTTGAAGTTTTAGTACACTATTTGCTTTTTTATTTATACTGAGAATGTTTTCATTTGAAGGCAATAAGTATTGGGTACATATTATATAATGAATGTTTATTAAGGACATAAAATAAGATAGTTGGCAAAACAGAAAGTGTTGCGGATTGTGCAGAAATAGATTGGCATAGCAAACTAGGCTTATGTAGTTCATGAATGAACTTTTTAAATGAGGTGCACAATTTTATCTCTCCTTATTTGTTTAGTTCAGCAGTTCAATAGTTCAAAGTTGCAGCATTCAATGTGAATTTTTGTGTAACCAACCAATTAGCCACGCTAATTGGCTGTATCTATAACAGAAGACAGACACAAAACCACATGCACATGCACACAGGTACCGCAGTACCGTACCTGTACATTTGTACAGGGATGTATCAACAATCAAAAAGTGAAGTGGGTTCGCGTAGTTCAATAATTCACAAACAAATTAGAACAAGTGAGCTATTAAGCGAATTAGAAAACTATATTGAACTAGAGAACTAGCAAACTTCAAGGAACTGGAAAGAGATTCAGATAATGATAAAATTAAATTATGAAAGAAAAAAATATTTTCAACAGAATGTTTCCAAAAATGTGTCAACTTCGTTATTCCTTGAAAATATACATACATATTTTTCTTTCATATTTTTTTGTGGGCATTTTGCTGTGTCAATTTGCTTGAAGTCGCTCAAGGAACAAGAAAGTAAAAAAAAATTTCAGAAAATAAGTCGAATCTACTTTTTCTTTCATAACTCCATCTTAGCTTTTGACACATTTGCTAAATCTCTTTTCCTAAATTTATTAATTGAAACTTTTGCATTCAAAAGTTTATCTCTTCGAACCTAATGCATTTTAAATGATAAAACTTTTTTTTAACCACAATTGCTTTTATCAAAAAAAAAAAATTTACAATTACCTAATATATTTTTTATTGGTTTTTAATTTTTTTTCGGAAAATTATGACTAAAGTCAATTTTTTTGACAATCTTATTTTTGACCAATTTGAATTTGTAAAAACATTCGAACTCGATATATTAATCACACCTGGCAATACTTGTCTGACTTTCCGTTGCTTTGTACAGCTTAAATAACTAGAGTTGTTTTCTTCAAACATTGGACTTAAGGTTTTAAAGAGGTTCCCTAGGAATTGCAATTTTTTTTTCAAATCCCAAAAATAATGGATCATTGTAATGTAAACGTTAAGAGAAAAACTATTTTGTTCTTACTATTTCGATGAAATGTTTTCAAGTAATCAATGTTTTGTAAGTAATCAAAATTTTTTGGTCAACAAAATTTTGTGCAAAAAACCGTTATTAACGGTACTTGCATTTTTTGTTTATGTTTTGTCATAAATGATTTGACTAAAAACGGTGAAAATGTATTTTAAACTGTATATTATTAAATTATACCAATTATTTTTATAAATATAAGTTTAAAAAATGTATATCTAAATGAAAAAAATATTTTTCAAGCCGACTTTATATTTTTTTCAAAAATTTTTATCGTACATACGATTGCATTTTCAGTTTTGTGCTAAAACTTCTTTTTTAAATTTTTTGTAGACAGAAATTTGAATGGACGCCATTTTAATTTTATTTTTCATTTTTATTCCGATATTTAGCGGTATGTATTTGAACAGTAACAAACACATTTTAAGCTACGACTTTGAAAAAATAATTAATTTCTTTCTGTTGCAATATTGTAAAACCCAATCTTCCAACCCAAATTGTATTCTTCTTCGCATTTTCAAAACTCAACCAAAAGTTCAACTTCACAATGACAGTGACACATTTCAAGCCACCACAATCACCTCGTTAAAACTTATATGTGTTCTGCTAAGTGAGATGTTTTCCAGGAGCAAATCTAAAAAAAAAGAAGAAAAAAGTGTTAACAACTTCTCGTTCCTTGCAACACGATACAACTGAACAAAAAAAAAAATAAAAACAAAATGGAAACACGAACTGACGTAGGTATATAATATACATCTACTACTAATTTCCATTCTGAGAAACTGAACGTGTTTGTATTGTATCTGCTTTTCGGAGCAAGATTCAATTAGAATAATTAACACGACGACGACTGTCTTTCTCACCCGTTGTTTTTGAATGAATTATGAGACATCTACCGAGAGTTGTACAAAGTAGGTAGATACAATGTTGAAGTTCTTGGGGTTTGTTGTGAAAAGGATGCATCAGGAATTTAAATATGCCCCGCAAAGCATAATATTTTATATTATAACGGCTATATAGGTAACAGTATATTAAAAGTTTTGTAAGAATTTTTTTTTAAATAACACTGTAGTGTATTGGTTGCATGAACTTGCTTTCTATTTAAATGATAAGATTGTTGATATCATCAAGTACTGTTTGCTTATCGACAATTTAAAATAAGGTTGCTTTGTTGTACCTTGCTTAGGACCAAAAGAAAGCATTATTGACGTTTTTTCGTAAGGAATAAAGTTCCTTAATTTACCGTTAAAAATATAATAAATAATTCACCATTAGACGATGTATCATATAAACCTTTTCTTACGATAAAATTTGGATACTAAAATTTATCCTGATATCACATATTTTTTTTACGAAACCAGAACTCCACCTAAATGTTTATTTTTCAAGTCAAAGAAGACCATACATTGTGATACAAATGGTGATGTTCGGGAGGTATGCCTCAAGGCGCGCGTTGAAAGGTACAACTACATATAATACTATTCTATGGGTTTGGGTAGAATGACACATTTTTCAAAAACCTTATGTACTAGTGTTCACTTAGGTGTTGAAGGACACTTAAATATTCCCACAAGGACATGGAGTCTCGAGTATTTACTGCGATGAAAATAAAATAAAAAAAAATATCTATTTTATTCACATTTGTTACTGTTTCTTATCTAGCCTAGCCATATACTCGTAGAATATATTATATACCTATGTTGATAGAATGTTGAGTGTTGACTTTCCAAGAAATGTCTTATACTATCTTAACTATTATAATTTATGTAAAACTGATGAAATTTTATTTTGTCGCTTAAGTGCAGTAACTATTTATTTTAGGTATTGTTAAATGTATATTAATATTTGTGAAAATATTCAAAATGGTTGAAAAATTGTAGATGTCTCTTGAAAATGGGGCAACATTGTGCGGATTTTGGGCCACGAACATGCGTTTGAACAACAGTTTTATAAACAAGTGACGTGTTTAAAAATAACAATAATTATGGGTGAAACTAGTTTTGTTTGTTTGCATTGAAAATCGTTTATCCAATCTTAGAAACAAAAACTATTCAAGTTTCAAAATAAATACTGAACACGCTCCAAATAATTCTGATGGGGGTGAAGTGAATTTTGTTTGCGTCCACCCCTTTTAAGAAAGTTATTCCAGTTTCAAAATTTCCACTGAAAAATTAAAGGTGGAATGATACCCCCGAAAATTTATCTTAACGGGGTAAAGTGAAATTTGTAGTTTATAATTTAGCGAATAGATGGACAAAAAAAATTGTTTTTTCACTCCCAGGAAGTAAGGCGTTCAAAATTCAAAATTTGAACTGAAAAATTTTAACTTCACCCTTTCAAACTATGCCTAGGGCTATTAAGCGACTTAAGTATTTTAAGTTAAAATTTTTAAAATTGGATGATTTTTTACAAATGGTGGACAAAATTCAGTGGCATATTGCATGATGCATCTGGCATGTTGTTGCAACATGCCACATGCATCATGCAACATGCACCATGCCACATGCCACATGAAACATGCCACATGCATCATGCAACATGCCACATGCCACATGAACATGCCAGATGCATCATGCCACATGCCACATGAAACATACAACATGCAACACATCATTCAACATGCATCATGTAACATACAACATGCCCCATGTCCGGTGCCACATACCACACAATGCCACTCAATGCCTTTTGCAACATGCTACAGAGAAATTACCACAACATGTGCTTGTATAAGTACAAGTATTAAGTACTTTAGTCAAAAGACTAAAAAAAAGTTAATTAACTTACAGTTAATTAACTGCAGTTAAAAGACTTATTGACTAAAACCAAAACCAGGCCAGTTCTTTAACTTTCATCTGACTAAAAAAGACTAAGACCAGTTAAAAAGTACTGCAGTTAATTAACTTTTAGTCAATTAACTGCTTTTATTAACTGCACAGTTAAAATTTTAGTACTGACTGCTGACTGTGCTGACTGCTTTTTTTTGCAGTTAAAGTACCCACCCACAGTATTAACTTGCAGTTAATTGTTAAGTTAATTAACTGCGACTGAACTGACTGCATTACCAAAGTACTGCAGTCTTTTACAACTCTGCCAGCCAGATACTGGCTTACGCAGACGACATTGACATCATCGGAAGGACCGAACAAGCTGTACACGATTCCTTCATCCAGATCGAGCAGCCGGCACAAAAACTGGGGCAGCACCTTAGTGAAGGGAAAACAAAGTACATGGTGGCGTCGAATGCGAGAAGAACAGTTGGTCAAACAATCAAGGTAGCGGAGCACGAATTTGAAGTGGTGCAATCCTTTAAATACCTTGTGTCAATAGTGGCTGCCGATAACAGTATATGAGAAGAAATACGCGGCTTCTCAAATCCAACTATAGTCTGTCAAGGCTCTTCAAATTCAGAAACCTCACCATAACTTTAAAACTGCTGCTGTATAAGACCATGGTCCTGCCAGTACTCACGTATGGATCCGAGAATTGAGTGGTTGGAAAAGAAGACACTCCAACCTCTTAGCAGCTTTCGAGAGAAAAGTCTTAAGGAGAATTGTTGGCCCCATATGTGAGGAAGGACGATTGCGGTGGTCAGGGCACCTAGCTCGCATGAGTGAAGAAGAAGTACCACTGGTAGACCATGCTTGCGCTAGATAGATGGCGTAGACCAGGACACCCGAAGCCTTGGGGTGTGCAACTGGATGGCGTCGGCTCAATACCGGGATAGTTGGAGAGACTTGTTGAAGGAGGTCAGGCCCCGGTTGTCAAGCCGATGATGATGATAATGTAGAGGTTTTAAATGTAATGTAGGAGGTTTTAATTGATATTTATTGATATTTTTTGGTTGCCATAATCGAAATAATATTCTTTCCTTGTTCCTACTCCCAATTTCTGTGCTTAAATAATTCCCCAAACCAAATTCTACACCTTAAAAAATGCAGTGCCACCACAAGGGTCGGGGCAATATAAAAAAATACCATTATAGTACTATGTTTTTCATATACATAGAAATATATAGTACTATCAGTGAATTTATTTTATTTTGTAATTTTTTCAAAGAAAACATCACAATTAGAATTTTGTTTAAATGAATGAGTAACAAAAATATTATTTTTTGCACAATTTTCTTACTTTTTTTTAATAAGGCGTTGTGTTTCTTGAGCCCATCTCGGTACGTCAATATTAAGCATGCAGAAAAATTAAGGGAACATTGAAATCGAACCATCGCTAGTCACTTTTTTTCAAATTGCGGTCCGTAACCTTAAAGGTTTTAAGATTTGATAATACTTCATAGCAAAAGAATAATATTTTAAAATAATCTGGGCCTTTAAAGGTCAAAGAATAATAAAGTACTAACTACAGTACTTCTACGCCCCATCATGTGTGGTATGTATGTATGTATTTAAGCTCGCTCCAACTTTTCGCCAAATGTATGCTAATTCCTTTTCGACAGTTCTTAGTCAAGTGCTACTCAGCCGGCCTACTCGTGTGTCCACCAACTTGAAAGGGTTCCATTAAATCGCTTGTCTCACAATGCGTTCGTTCCATTTCAAAGCGCCTGGCAAATTCAGTTCAATCAATGTCAAAAACAAGTTTGTTTAGTTCAACGTTTAAGTGTATTTTTCAATTAATTGTTTTCAAATTGGTGTTTCTCACTTCTTCCACAAAAAAAGATGAAACCGAAAAAAAAAATTACCGAGACCAGACTAAGCCTTACGAGACCAGGACGAGACTGAAATGTTTCGAAACGAAATTTTTGAAATGTAGACTGATAAGATCCTAGAATAGATCGTTTTCAAAAATTGTCGAAACAAAATTCCAAAAAGAACTTTATGGGATCAATTTAGACCAACGGCTTTCAATAATTAATTACTTTACATTTTTAAAAAAATATATTTTTTAATTTATTTTTGTTGATTATTTGCCCGGTAAAGTTGAGAACAGCCCGAAATTTCATAACTTAAGATTTAAACAAAAATAAATAAATATAATTGTTGTGTAATATTCACAAAAATATCATTATTAATTATTATACCTAAACAATGATTGAAAAAAAAATATTAATATTTATCTATTTCTTAGAGTAATTTAGACAGACTTAGTTTACTGAACTATTACCTTCTCTATCAGCTAAAAGTGATTGGGAAATTTTAGAATATCGAATTTGTTATTATAGATTCCAATGTTTCCTTTTTAAATTAGAAGATTTTATATTTAAAAACAAAGAAGCCTACCGAATATCTTCAACTTGGACATAATTTTTTTTAAAGGATCTAGGTACGATAGATAGGATATTTGTCTAGAACGAAAAAGTAAAACACCGCCATTTAATCTTATGCACAACTCAATTTATCAAAAAAAGTGAATTATGACCTTTTCAAAATATAAATAGATTCAATTTAGCTCAAGTTTACTCCAATATTTCTTGAAGGTTGTAGGTGTACCACACTTCCAACACACATAAATAAAAACTTCGCACA
Organism: Syrphus vitripennis; assembly: GCA_958431115.1. NCBI lineage: Eukaryota > Metazoa > Arthropoda > Insecta > Diptera > Syrphidae > Syrphus > Syrphus vitripennis. The sequence goes on from OY288108.1 coordinate 19,159,027, forward strand.
ACCAAACCGACCGACCCGTTCTTCTTGTAGTAGGTATATGAATATTCTGTAATTTTATTTTTTTCTGAGCCTATTTATAGCATAATAAAAATGCAAACGATCTAAAAATTTGAATTTAATTAAGTTGAATATTTATATAGGCCGGTCTTGTCTTGACCAATTTTCTCTTTCAAGCCTCAAGCAGCTCAAAGTACAAAAAGAAAAAAAATATAATTTACTCACTCTTATAGACGTAAATATATCTACGAAGCGGAAGAGTCCTGCATAAATTGTTCAAGTAATAAGGAAAATCCTTATCTTTGACCTAATAAGGTATTCATCATTTAAAATTTATTGGTTTAGCGTATTTTAATTAGAAAATCTTAAGGAAAAAAGAATGGAAACAGAGTAAACATGACCAAGAAAAAGTAATTAATAATGTGTGTGGAGTGTGGGCATTGAAATAGGATAGGTCAGAATTTAGAAAGTGAATAAAAAATAAAAATAGGTAAATACGAAATTATGTTGTTAAAGGAGAATAATTAATGGAATTTTCTGTTTGGCAAATAAGGGGAAATTAACAATGAAGTGTTTTTTTATTTATTTATATTTTATATCTCTACCTGCACACGGTGATGGTGTGATAAAATGCAATTGCATGTAGATTCAATCAAGACAAGAAACAAATTATAAGACAGGGGAGTCTTTTTCACCCGTTTAAGTGGGAGAGGCAGTTTTCTAAAAAAAACTACTAACAACAGAAAACAAATTATTTAAAAACACGACCTATCATCATCATCATCATCATCATCATCATCATCATCATCATCATCATCATCATCATCATCATCATCATCATCATCATCATCATCATCATCATCATCATCATCATCATCATCATCATCATCATCATCATCATCATCATCATCATCATCATCATCATCATCATCATCATCATCATCATCATCATCATCATCATCATCATCATCATCATCATCATCATCATCATCATCATCATCATCATCATCATCATCATCATCATCATCATCATCATCATCATCATCATCATCATCATCATCATCATCATCATCATCATCATCATCATCATCATCATCATCATCATCATCATCATCATCATCATCATCATCATCATCATCATCATCATCATCATCATCATCATCATCATCATCATCATCATCATCATCATCATCATCATCATCATCATCATCATCATCATCATCATCATCATCATCATCATCATCATCATCATCATCATCATCATCATCATCATCATCATCATCATCATCATCATCATCATCATCATCATCATCATCATCATCATCATCATCATCATCATCATCATCATCATCATCATCATCATCATCATCATCATCATCATCATCATCATCATCATCATCATCATCATCATCATCGGCTTGACAACCGGGGTCCGGTCCGGGCCTCTCCACCTATCCAGGTCTAGAGCCGACGCCATCCAGTTGTGCACCCCAAGGCTTCGGGTGTCCGACAAAAAAAGTTGAAAAATTGAAATAAAATTGAATGTCTACATTGTCTACATTGACATGTAGACAATGATGAATTGTCTACGTTGAATTGTCTACACGTAGACAATCATGTAGTCTATACATTTTTTGTCTACATGGAACAACACTGACGCCATCTATCCAGTGCAAGCATGGTCTACCACACTGCCGTCTACCATAGAATTTACCTCAAAAGAATTTCTCAGCCGGTTCTTCTTCTTCACTCATGCGAGCCAGGTGCCCTGACCACCGCAGTCTACCGAGCCTAATTTTTGTCCTATGTCTGCTTCAAGGTAGATTGCGTACAATTCATGGTTGTACCGTCTCTACCGTCTCCGGAATCGTCCTTCCTCACATATGGGCATGGGGCCAACAATTCTCCTTAAGACTTTTCTCTCGAACGCGGCTAAGAGGTCGCAGTGTCTTTTGCTAAGCACCCAAGTCTCGGATCCATACGTGAGTACTGGCAGGATCCTGGTCACATTTACCCTTTTTGCAACACAAAATAAATTTTTTCAAGAACCCAGGCGTGAAGATGACCCACCTTGCCATGGTGTAAAATTTTGTAAACTTGCAATTTTTCAAAAAATCTACCTTTGCTTTTAATTAGCAAACGCTTTCGAAAATGGCCAAAAAAGCTGTAAAATCTCAATTTTGTTATAATTTCAAGTTTTCAATTTATTAACGTGTCACACCATCACATTAACTCATACTCACCCGAAAATACCCTACAGGTTTTCTAACACTCTTCATTGGAGTGGCAAGTCTCAAATAACACCCTTATTCTAAACTTGAAAATACGGCTGATTAAAAAATCCTTACAAAACCAGAGGTGTTAAAAAAAAAACATTATTTTGTAGGTATTTATTCGTTAATGAAAAAACCCACGCCTTGATTAAAATAAAAATTATAATTGTTTTATCTTTTCGATTAGAAAGCTTATGGTTATATAGCTTAGATTTGTTATACAAAAAATTAAAAAAAAAAAAAAAACTTTACATTCCTCCCGGGCACAGATAAATTTATATAACCACACCAGCTTTCAAATCAAATAAACATTCTTTATAATTGGAATTTAAAATTAGCATCATTTTAATTAAACTTCTACAATTTTTCATGGCATCTATGATGGCAAGGTATAAGGCATAGGTACTTGGAATGGTGGCGCGACGTAACGGGTAGCGGGCACAGAGTTTTCAATTCTCACGTTATAGTCTCATTTACACAAATTCATTGCTCTATTCAAAATGAAATACACTTTGAAGGCAGCCATCGCACCTGTAATAAAAATATTTTACGATTTAATGAATCCATTTAAGGTTGTGTCTTTTTGCGCTGTATACGTATACGTACGTCCTACGTCAAAGTAGCTCTAACGTGAACAAACTCTTATTGTAATCCTACAATCAAAATCGCGTATGTACCTTGTTTAATTATTTTTCATGATTGTGAACAATATACCTACGAAGTATTCGTGGGTAATGTGGATTATAGAAAAAATGTTTATTGTATATTTTGTTTTTGATGATAAAGATTCCTCAGACGCCATTTTGTTTATAAAAAAAAATATTAAATCAAAAATAATTAATAAGAACTGAAAATTAAATATAAAAATATTTCTTACAACAGCACCTTAATAAATGTTTCCATGCTTCATTTTTATTTTTTTTACTGAAAATTTTATAAATAGCTGATATTGAGTTTTTACTGTTGGATTGGGTGACGATATATATTAAATGGTAGGTAACAAAGATACGAAATTACCATCACTGATGAGCCAAGAGCTCTATGAGATACTTCTTTTCCTGATTCCTTCTAACACACATTATAACCCAATTTAAAAATAAAGCGTTAGGATAGGAGTTTGATGTGGCTTATGACAGTGGAATAAATATTGTTGTTTTTATACTAAAATCTATACTATATTAAAATTTGTATCAATCTAAAATCGAAATTTTTTTTATTAAACAGGAAGAAGAAATAATTTGTCCTAAAAATCCTTAAAGATATTTTTTTAAAGAAATAAATTGGTGTACCTACTAATTAGGAGCATAATTTTTTTAAAAAATTGACAATTTTTTTTGAAAAGATCGAAATTTAAAAATTATATTTTTTTTTGAAAGTTCATAAAACTGGAACTGTTCTGTATGAAAATAAATATTCAAAATTTTTAAAGAAAATTTGAGTCCAATGATTACATTTTTGACCAATCGAAGAAAAATTCGGATGTTAATTTTTCTTTTTTTTTCGAAAATTTGTTACTTCTATATAATTATTGTAATTATAATATGTATATCTTGAAAATATTTTGAAAAAAAAAAGTTTTGGGCCAAGAAGTACTCATAAAAAAAATGTATTTTTTGTAAGAATTTTATAACATGTGTGCCACAGTGCTTATGTGGTAACATTGATGGTGACGGACAAGCCATACCACGACGCAACGACGACAATGACGGAACATGAAAACGTTTGATCTTCTACATTTTACCTTGTTAAAAATTTAATGTTCCTTAACTTTATTTGTTCATTCAAAGGGAAAATTGACTTTAACAACTACACGCGGCATGGCGGATGTCACTGTCGTTTCTGGCTGCTTCAAAAAAGTTTGAGCCCCGTCATAGTCGTGATATCAAAAGCCCGCCATTTTGCCTCCACTACTTATTACAAAAACGGTCCTTTACATCTACCATTGTGTTTTTCTGCTAGCAGAAAAGTATACTTTAGTGAAATTACAGTATATTACAACATAATTAATAAGATTTTGGTGTGTTTAAAATGCAATAGCTGGCAGTGTCATTGGAGTGTAAAATTAGCCTATAGGGGATGGTTGGTCTCTTGTAAAACGGATTTAAAATCAGTTAAAGAGGGACGATTTGAGTTTAAATTATGATGTTGCTTATTTTTATTTTCGTTTTTTTTTTTTTTTTTTTTTTTGAAGGGGGTGGTTTATTGATTTGTTACAGTTAACGCTTTTGAAGAATTCACAGTGGCGTTAGTGGCATTATTACGAGGGGGCATTATAATTTAAAGATGCCTTATTGTATTTTTTTTTTTAAGAGGACTTGTGGATAGAATAGATTTGCTATCAAAATGTTCAAATATAAATATAAATTCTGACTTATGTGTTACTTAATGTGAGTGTTTTTTTATGAATGCAAGCAATATTGTTATAGCAGTCTCAGGAAAGCACTTCTACAAAACCCTTTTAACGAAAACACAATTAGCCCCAATTCTATGAATAGTATGCAAATTAATTTTCCAGAACAAGTTTAATATTTTGGGCTGGTTTTGGAGAAAAAAAGAAGTTGGAAACCTTATACACAAGAAAAAGTCAATAAGACTACAGTTTCCCTTTTCTCCTACAAGAAATCTATTAATAATAAATAGGGCCTCCAAAAAAAATTGAAAATTAAAATGCGAAAGAACTTCAATAATTGGAAATGTTGTCCAAATCTAAATGAAAAAAAAAAATGCGAAATTAAAATCTTGTCAATAGTTTGGAGCAATTCCGTTTTTAATACAATAAATTATTTTTTCATAATTTAGAATTAAACATTTTCAGAAATTATTTGCAAATAAGACGAGCAAGCGTGATTTTGAAAATTGTGATTTTTCAAAACCCATGTTGTCAATATTAATCATATCAGTTACAAAAATTGACAACATTTTTTTTTTCAATTTTTTTTTTTAAATCTGATAAGAAAAATAAATTCGAAGAAAATCACACGAATCTAGTATTAAGATTTAACAAAATCTCTATAAATGTGTCAAATATCTGTTGAAAATATTGTATTTTGAAAAATTTTTGCATTTGTCTTATTAGATTTTTCAGAGTTTTCAATTTTTTTTATGTCATAACACACTTGCAGTTAAGCTCCCAAGCTTTCATATTACTATTGAAGGTAATGGAAAAATGTAAAACTTTTTTCCCAGCTGGGAATCGAACATTGACCGAGCTTTCACAGAGCAAAGTGCACTACGCATTACCCTACCGAAGTCACGTGATCTATCCATTATTAGGTTTTATTGTGGGAAACCAGCATTTTTATTATAGTGAATTGAATTTTATCGTGAATTGGAAGTCGTGAAGTCGCTATAATTCCAGTGCACTAATTATTATTGGTGGTCAAAGATATTAATATTCATACAAAAATCTGATTTTTAAAATATTCAAAACCTTAAATGTATGTGCTTACATGTTTTTTCCATTTTTTCCCTACGAACTAAATACCAAATGAATTAATTCCCACTAACCGAAATGAACTAACTCTCAACGGGAATTAGTTCATAAGCTTTGGAGTTGGTTCAATAGGGTCTTAGTTTGTTATGAAATTAAGATATAGGATGAATTCAAAGTTTCTTCAAATCCAGTTTCTTTAAATGTACGAGTATACAGTGAATAGTATAGGAGACATACTTAAGCATATTTTACCACTACTGGAACTTAGTTCATTTTCTTTTCGGGACTAAGTTAATTTTGTGTTGGCAGTTAATTCCAAAAGTAATGAAACACTAGTTCATAATTACCCAAATCATAGTCTTATTGGGAGTTAGTTCATTTGGAAGTTAGTTCGTAGAGCCGAAATTTCACTTTGGATTCGCCCACATTTAACAAAAAGATAAATAGTTTGGAAAATTCACCCAAACTTGTTTAACTAACGCTCAAAAGCAAAAAAATTGGGAAAAAGCTGAATATGGGAAATATTTCCAATCTTTAGAATTAAAAAAAATTTGGCGATATTTCCAAATTTATTTATTCGCTTTTTCGCTGGAAGATATTGGTCTAAACGGGAGATATACATATTTAGCCTTCCATGCAATTTGTTTGTTATGCAAATCACCCTGTATATCATTTGGAGGCTATGGCATGAGACAATATTTGAATAATTTTAGTTTATGTTTACAATGTTAAAAAAGGTGATATAAAATTCCTTTTTCTCGTAAGAAGTTTTTAAATATTCAATTGAACTACAAAAAACGTAATTCAAGTAAATATAATATAGTAACTTGTAACAGACAAAGCAGAGATCTTTATTTCCCCGTATTCACAAAAAAACCGAACTCAAGCACTTATCTTATTATCTTTTTTACTACCTAACCTACATATTTCCGCATATTTTAAAAAATTGTTATTTAATTTATGCATATTTAGTGTAAAGTGGTCAAAATTGTGTGCTCCCAAGAATTCCAATATAACTTAGACGAAATGAAATGAAATATAACAACAAAAGATTATGTAGTAGTAAGGGAAGGTATGTACTCGTAGGTACCCTCCAAGGAAAATTTTTTAAATTTATTATTATTTTCCATAAGAAAGATTCTTTCCCTTCCATGAATTTTTCTTATAGCTAAAAGATGATTATTTGAATATCTGGTTTATGACTTTATTTCATTTTTTTTTTCTTCTACTTCCTTCATCGCTTGGGTTAGTAGTTTTAAATTGTTGCCGCTAACTACTGATATACAGATGCAAAATTTTATTTATATCTATATAGATATAAGTAGATAGGTACATAATTCGTACCTAGAAAAATCTTTCACACAAAGAAATCTGCCAGAGGTAGAATATAAAAAAAAAAGAAGAGAGATTGGTTTTATGAAGCCCTTTGAGTATTTCTTTTTTTTTATCTTTCTGTTTGATAAAGCTATCGAGTTTCATTATATGGAGATTTCTTCGGTGCTTTTTTTTTACAGTTTATGACAAATTCTTGGAAAAGTTTGAAAACAAATTCATTTTTTTTTTTCTTGTATAAATTGTAAGTTTGATTATTTTTTAAAAATGTTAAATGACAAGTATGTATGAATGGATGTATTCTTTTGAAAGTCGCAATATTAAATTTAGACGAAAGGAAATATTAATCCTAATGCTAGGAAGCGTATAAACTATTTTATTGATGTAGTTGACAGCAATATGGTCGGGTAACTACTTAATATTTTCTGTTAAATTTTTTTTTTGTATGTGTTTTACAATTTGTCATGAATTTTTGCCATAGGATTTGGAATTGAGTTTTGGACCCTATGATAGAATTAATTTTTAATCTTCAATGCTTTACAAAAAAAAAATTAATATAGGTAATTTTTTTTCAAACAAAATTCCGGTTTTCGAAAAATTTCTAGAGTAAGAATTCAAACTGAGACATAAAAACGCACAAAAACCCAGTATTTTTTTTCTGTTTATTATTTTATTTAAATGTACAAAGCTATTTGATTTTTGTATGTTTTTTTTTTTTAAACTACATTCTATAGTGTTCTAATGCTTATTTTTTTAATTTACGCCTAGCTTCGATAAGATTTATCCCTTTTTGGGAGTTTCCCAAAACATAGCAAGTTTTTGAAAGAGAAAACCATTAGCATCGAGTTATGGGATTTTTTGGATACCATATTAAGATTCAAGTAAATAATTTAGATTGGTCAGACTTTGAAATTGTCAGTTAATTGCTAACCAATGTTGGAAATATTTTGATGCACAAACTGTTAACCGATTTTTAAATACAAAGATTTCAAAAAAGATTTATGGAAGCGGTTAGCAAAAAACTGGTTCAAAGTAAGGGTTTATCGCATAATTAAAAAAAATACAGCAATCGTCCACAAAAAATTGTCGAAAAATTGTAGTAAAAAAAAAAAAAATTTCAACATATGTACATATGTAGCTAATTTAAAAAATGGCGAAAAAAATTGTAATAAGATAATTAAATTTTGTGAAAAAACGATTTTCAAGGACCAGCAAAATTATTTTTTTTTAATCATTTCTTATTTTGTCGAAAAATTTTCAACAAAAAATAGTTTTAGCAACAAAACTAAAAAAAATTTGTCATTTTTTTTTTATGAGAACAGTCTATTGGAAATACATAAAATACAGATTATTATAATCTGACCATTCGCAGTTTAAAAAAATTCACAAAAAATTATCCAAACAAAAAATTGTAAGAAATACATTTGTTTTGTCGCCACAACATTGGTTTTGACAGTTCATATTTGGCAGTCTTGAAGTAGACACGTGGCAAATTTATTATGGAAAAATATTCGAAAATTTGTAAAAAAAAATTATATGAAAAAAAATTATTTTTGAAACAATTAAAATCCCATCACTCCATCATAAAATCAATCAAGCAGTGTTATGTGTTTATTATATTTTAAGTGAAATAATATTAAAAAAAACTATAATGCATCACAATTTGCAACGGTCTATATATACAAATCTGTATTCCATTATTCTTGAATCCAAAATTCTGTATTTTAAATTCTTATAAATCAGTAATTCTGCTTTTCAAAACTCTGTAATCCCAAATTTCTACATTCAAATCTGTAGGTACTACTTTTTAACATGTTGGACAAATTTTGTTCCATTTACAGAAATTAATTTAAGTTTTGAGTTACTTAAGTATCTTTTCTTTACGAATTGCTCTGTTCGAATTTTAAATTTTATTTTCCAAATTCTCGATTACAAAATTCTGTAAATTAAGTTCCTAAATAAAAATTGTTTTTCTTTTATCATTTACAGAGTTTTGGAGTAGAATTTTGAAATCCAGAATCTTGGTATACATGTATTTACAGAACTTTGTAATGACTTTGTTTTTTTTTTCAGAGTTTAAGAACAAAAAAATTTATATTTACAAAATTCTTAAAACTGAATTTTTGAATTTTAATTTGGCATTTACAGAATTTTGAAATACAGAATTACGAATAATTAAGCAATCCGAATGTTGGCAATTATGATACCAACCCTACTTAAATCCATAAAAATGCATAAACATCCCATAGACATTCAATTTGTATGCAAAAAAAAAAATCGTAATGAAAATAATCATGATTTATGTTTTAATGAAAGAATCAATAACGAGCTATAGTGATTTACACATTAGATCCCGCAATACGTGGAACTCAGGGGTATAATTTTACATGTGGATAGGTATATTATGTTTTTATTTTGTTGTTTGTTTGTTTCATTTTAATCTGGTGGCTAAAGTACACATTGAAAAAGGTTAACCAACCCTTTGTTGAGCAAACAAATTTTTATTTTATTTTCATGTTTATCAGACTCAGCAGTCGAAGTTAATTGCTCCTGTTGACTCCGCGCTGCTCTGGCTATAGCTGGCTGGCTAGCTGGCTGGCTGGCTGGTTGACTGTATCTGTTGTTTAAATGTTTTCATTTACATAGAAGACTAATTAAACACAAATATTTACAAATATTTTTATGCAACTGTGATCGAAAATCGGAAACGGAAGTTATATATGGTAACCCCGCTATACCACATATCGCAATCATAAAGGTACGTCCAGTCATAGTGTAAAAGGAGGATATATATTTTTTTTTATAATAGCGATGTGAATGTGTTTTCAGGATCTGATTACTTGATTGTTTACAATGGAGCACAAAATTGCTGACGACTATCTCCTCTGAGGTTAATATTATTATTACAAAAATTATTTTATTGTTGAAATATTTGCTCTTATCAAGACCACTGGTACTCGTCACGCCCGCCAGGGGGATAAATTGTAAACAACTTAATTGTGATTGGGAGTGTGTTTCTTTTTTTTTTTTGTTTTTGTACGTATGCACATCCATTGCATATATGTTTGTATATGTAGACAAAAATACATACGCTTGAGTGCTCTTAATATTTTCTGCTACTTTTCCCCCGATCGACTCGACCCAGGGTTTTCATTATTATACATAATCATGTAGGTAGACGCGAAGGTATATATGTAAAGTGCATGCATATCCACGATGTATAGTTAATTAAGGTGTCCTTTGGGGTGAACTGAAAGGCAGACGAGATTTTTTTGTGTACAGTGGCTGTATATACACTGCTAGTCAATTGATTGAAGCCAGTTTCACAAATCACTTATCATATCACAATAAGTGGCACTTAGGTTTACCGTGTTGTTCGTTTGTACTCAGTCTTGCCGTCTGAAGAAGTGTAGCTTAAGTGCCCAACATCGAATAATTAAATTCAACTTGTTGGGATAAATTTACACCGCAAATTAGAATGTCAAATATTGAAAACCTAAATGACACTTGTTCTTGGCTTTAGACTTTTGTCAAAATATAAAAAATCTACCTTTAAACTTTTTGAACCATATCACCTTTTACAGTGGCCACAATCAAGTGAAGGAATTTTTCGTTTCCTTGTCTATTTTTTTTTTTTGTTGTTCACTACCCGAATACAAAAATTCATTTGAGAAAGGTATTTATCTACACACCATAAAAAAAAACATTCTAAAAATAAAAATCCAACAGTCAAAAGTCTTAAAAAAATGTAAAATTAGTAGCCTTAATCAAATGACCCGCAGTTTACATAGGTTGCGAATGAAAAGTGCGTAATAATACACATAATTATAATTGTTATTAAAATTTTGTTGATACTAGCATGGAATGTTTTTCATTTTTATTGTTTTATTTATTATTAATATTTTCTTTTTTCTTGTCAGAGAGGACGTGTGCATTTTTATGTGGTGATAATGTCGGGAAAAATGCAATATTAAAGCGATTATGATATTGAAATTGGATTTTAATGTAAATTCAGACAGGAGAACAAAAAAAAATAGTTAATGATTAAATTAAAGAGGAAAAAAAATTGAAAATATAAATTATAGGGACAAGATGGTGATGATTTATGAATTCATCGCAGTTTTTAAATTGCTTAATAAATGGTTATCAAAGAATACATGTATAAGTAACTGTGCTTAAACTGCTGTGCTATATATAGGTACATAGGTATCAACGTAAAAATGACGTTGACCAAAAAATTCAATTTGCAGCTATGAGTGATTATAGGAAATGTTTTTTTTTTTTTAATTTTTTGCTTGGGTATTTTCAGGTCAAAATTGTTCCCTTATAGGAGCAGGTACGTGGAACCCATTCGTAAATTTTATTTTTATCTCTCTCAAAAGAATACAAATATGAGCAATAAAGAACAAAATTTCAAATTTTTTTAGATAGAAGCAGACGCACTGGAAGTAGCTCGTTTTTGAACAATTTTTAGAACTAAAGCTGAACTATCTGACGGTAGCTGCATCGACGTTTTGACTAGACATTTTTTAGAACTCTAATCATCAGCTGTTGGAAGTTATGCCATAAACCAACTAAAAGAAGCTTTACGAACACTCGCAAATGTAGCCAACTGTCAGTTAACTTTTACAGGGGCTGTAGATGAGCGCTCCAATTACTCGGATATGTCGACGATATTGACATACATAATTGGAAGAACACAGCGTGATGTCAGTGGCTCGTTTATGTGCATTGAGACGGAAGCGAAGAAGACGGGTTTAGTGGTCAATGAGGGCAAGACAAAGTATATGCTGTCATCGAAAAAGGACACCTAACACGGACGTCTTGGGCAGAACGTCACAATAGACAGCTATAACTTTGAGGTAGTTAAAGAATTTGTTTACCTAATTTGAATTTGTTTACAACGACACCAGCTCTGAAATCAGACGAAGAATAAATCTTGGCAATCGCTGTTTCCTTGGACTAAGAAGGCAATTCAGCAAAAAAAATCCTCTCTCGAGCAACTAAAGTGTCCCTTTATAAGATCCTTATCATCCCGGTTCTTATGTTTACATGTGACGCAGAGGCATGGACCTTGTCGAAGGTAGTTGAGACACTGATCTGGTCAAACAAGTCAAGGTCCAACGGCTTAGACGGCTGTGTCATGTACAGGGAATGGACACCAATATTCCGGCCAGGAAAATCTTCGAATCCAATCCCGAGGGACGGCGCAGTAGAGGAAGACCGCGACTCAGGTGGCGCACACAGGTATAGGAGAGACCTCAACCAACTTGGCGTTTGTAACTGGAGGCAGTTAGCTAGGGACCGAGCTGGCTGGGGAAGCATGTTGGTTGAGGAGCTGGTCCGACCCGGACTGTAGCTCCACCTTGAGTAAGTAAGTCAGCCGATAAGCGCTCGTTATATCAAAAGCAAATTTAAAAAAAGTACGAAGAAGAAACTAAAACCACCAAATTGGAATTCACGATCCTACATTATATGTATTAAAAACGCACACAAAAAAAATATGAAAATAAAAATTTTAAAAACAAAATATGTAATGGCTTTATTTGTAAAACGAATACCACACTCCGTTTACATATATCTGCTTATATAATATGCTTTATACCTACCAAAATTAACGTCAAAATACTTGTAGATGGAAAGAAAAACTTTCTGAAATTCGAGTAAACGCAAAAATTTTAACGAAAAGAAAATCAAAATAAAACTCATAAAAGTACAATTTCTACCTTAAACTATGATGGAAATTTAACACCAAAAAAAAAATAAATACCAAACGTGTTGGAGTTGTAAAAGTACCAACAACGTATTGAATTTCATGAAAATTCCATGTTTTTTTGTATTTAAGTTACCTAAAAGCTATAACAACAAAAATCCTACCCACTACCACTACCCACTCTTAAGCTCTTACTACAGCCGATATTCATCGTTTTGAACAACAACAAAAAAAATGGATATCAGACTCCAAGAATATTGCTTAAAGAAACTCGACACTTTTTTCTCATTCCCATTTATCATCATATCATGTGATGTTCACCACGCTAAACAATTTGTGGAGTAAAAAATGAATCCCTACCACCTGTTAGCATACGAGTATAAATGTACCTATAAGGTGTCATGTCATAAACTTTTCCAATAAGTCATGCAATCCTCTATCTAGGAGTATCAGTTTATTTTGTGGTGTTTCCTATATTATAAAAAGGACTTCAAAAAGTATATTATGTACAGATGTTCAGGAAGTTCTTACATAAGTATCTGCAACTTAACTTACTCTTACATTCGCATCAATCCTTGGTAACGCATTAACATTGATTTACCTTTATAAATAGATTTATAGGACGAGAAAAGGGTAAGGTACGAGTACATCTGTAGAAAAGTACCTAACGTACCTCAACATTAATTGAATTCCATAGACTGGTCTGATTGTAAATTTACATATTTGTGGTTAAAATGAAATACTTGATGAAGATGTTCCGGTTATTTTCAATCATCGCATTCATTTCATTGAGTGTTTTATTCAAAACGATTTGTGTTACATATAAAGTGTAATTATAAGTACGTTTGATTGAAATAAAGAGCAGGTAGGCAATGAAGGGGAGATTCGTGAGTAAGAGTATTTCATCCTAATATTTGCTGTAAAAGAAAAATTAAAGCAGATAATTTAATTTGATTTTACTTTTTATGAACAAATTGAACTCCATGTCAGACCCATAACTGTGAAGAAGCTGCAAGGATTGAAGTAAGTTATAGAAAAAAAACTGAAGATCAACAAAACAACGCAACGGTTGGATTTGATGGTATTTCCGCAGAGCCCTAACGAGCAAAGTGACAACATCTATCGATCTGCAGCCACTCATGGAGAGAGCTTGGGAAATACATATAGAGCTTTCCTGAACAGCGGGAAAAAGGAACGATTATCAAGCTTTCAAAAAAAAAAGATCTCCCACAAAATGAAAACTGCAGCAATCAAGATTCATCCTAAAGCGAGGAAAAAAGCACCCTGATGGCACACCGGCCGACAACAATGCTGATCATCATCGAACAATTAGTTGAATATCGATAACCACCTCCCTTTCTGTTCATCGACATTGAAAAAGCATCCAACAGTGTCAATTTATTTATCTGGTTTCCTTTGCACAGGTGGGGCATCCCAGATAAATTGCTATTACTATATTATCAAGGCAACATTTGATGGGTTCAAATGCAATGTTCAATGGAAGGTTGAAGTAGGAGTTTTAAATTCAATGTGGGGTTCGGCAGGGCTGTATACTATCACCAATATTGTTATTGTTGGTGAATAGTGATTAGCTTTGTCGACAGGATCGTTGATTTAAATCAAATGACAGTAAGGGTGGATAGAGAGGAACCTTCTCATCTGGTGATGTAGATATTTCTTGAAAACCTGGATATGGTAGAAAATGTTGAATATGTTGTCGTCCTACTCTATAGACGAGACGGAGGTAAAACTTTCCAATAATGAATTTCATAGGACAACAGGACAGGAGTTTCATGAGAGTTTCAGAAGATTAGCCAAACGCTTCCAAAGGGTAACGAGTGCAACGCAAAAGGGATCAACACAACTAGTTTTTGAGAGAGCTGAAGTACATCTCCAGGAGGATAGGAATTGTTCACGATGGCGCAAATGAGTAGTGGAGGCCCCATGCTTCGTATGGAAAAACTAACAGAAATAATGATTCCGAAGATTTAAGTAACTAAGAACACAGACAGTTCTGAAAAGAAACGTTCCGATCCATAAGGCAACATTCTGAAAAGAAATGGTTTTGAAAATAGAGCTTAATTGAACGGGTATTTTGGAGAAAGAAAAGAAAATACCGGTAATGTCTGTTATCTCGTTATCATATGAAACGGGATCTTAGGTTAACCAAAAAAAAATATACTTTTTAATAATTCACATTGCAGATAAGGAAGAGGTAGTAGAAAAAGTCCTTAAACAAATAATTAGTAAACGAGTCATTTACCGTGGCAATGAAGAATCCAAAGAAAGAATTTTTTTCAGGGGGAAAAAATGGTACGATGTAAACCTTGGTAAAAACATATAAATATGACACATGTGCACTTGTTATAATCCAGTAGGATTTTGATTGCGGATTTAAAAAAAATGCCTTATTTCTTATAAAATTATCCTGGTAGTAAATTATGAGTTCCAAACTATTTGAAATGTGAAACTATATGGAAATGGTTCTTCTTATATCATGTCACTCTTAAAGGAAACAGTAAACCCAAGTGTAGGTACCATAGACATACTTGAATAAAATAGTTTTTATTATATGACACTATTTCAAAAACAAAACTAGATTTTGAAGGGCTCTGAAAAATAGAAGCTATGTAGGGTATATAGTATCCTGTCATCGTTCTGTATTATAACCCATTATAAAATGTAGGTTATTATATGGAAGCATAGACAAAATTGTGTAGGTTCTTAGTGTGTAACGTACATAGTCTTTATATTTGGGAAGAATAATAGAATGAATAGAGGAAAACAAAAAAAACACCCCCACATTGTGATTCAGTGAGTGTCGTAATTCCTTTTCTTCGCGATTCAGAAGGAAGTAATTATCGCAAGTATAATAACACAACTGCACAAACCATACAATAATAATAACAATAATCGTAAATGTTGGCGGTCTATGAGAATATGTTGCTTTTTAAGTCACAACCATATCACTACAGTGCTGTGCAAAAAAATATTCATATTATATAATGTCTATTAATTCATGTATATATTTAAAAAAAATCGGATTTGAGGTATTAATCAGACATGACGTAGTGAAAAAATTCTGTCTGTGGTCTGTCTTCAAACATTGGACCTAAGGTTTTCAAAATTTGAGCTCCAAAAATAACTAATCTGTCATATAACTGTTAAGACACAATATTTTTATTTTGAAAACGTCTCTTAGGATTTGGATGAATTTTTTTTTTTATTTTAAATTCCAAAAAAAAATTTCAAAAAACCGTTATTAATGGTAAATGGCATAGAACCGGTTTTTGGTTTTCGATTTTCTCATAAAAGGTTGGCGGATTGCTATGAAATTGGCCCTGCATAATCTCAATAATACCTTGTATCAACATTTTTAACAAGTTTTTTTAGAATTAAGAAAAAAATTTGAAATCTCAATATTTTGAATACCGGTCAATATATTTTTTATATTTAGTTTTGAGCAGGGAGCAGGGAACGCAGGAGCAACTTCGTGTGACATAGTGGTTGTTTTTATTTTAAAATCGCACTGGATTTCCGCTAAAAGTAAATCGGTCAAAAAAATTAGATTTTTAAAAATACTCCTTGACAATAGGAAAAAAATACGAGAATGTGTGATATGAAAGATATTGGAAAAAATTGGAAATTGTAGGAACTCCCCAAACTTAAAAGAAATTTTTTCACTAATTTTTCCTCCCAGCACTGTATTTTTTGTGTATATGCCAACACTCTTGTAATGCAATTGAGAATGTTTTTTAGTTTTCCGAATGTAAGTTGTTCGCTCGTATGTCCTTTGATACAAACACAAAAAGTTTATGTGAATAATACTTGTACCTAATGAGCTTGGGCTGGAAAATGGAAGATGAAAATTTTAACATATGTAAGTACTTTTAGTACATTTGTTAGATTGTGTGTGCAATATTGTTCAAAAGTGTGGGTTGTTGTTCCTTTAAGAAGTTACTATAATTGCGGACATATAGTTTGAAAGGTGTTGTGTTAAGGTGTTGGCTAGGTATAGGTATATGTACATATAACTGTATATCGTGATATCTATCTTTAAGAAAATTATTGCAGCTTATTCTATCAAAAAGTTTTACTTTTAAAACATTTTTTTTTCTTTAAGGAAAAACAAACTTTTAATGAGTTTTAAAACTAGTTCTTAGAAATTGACTTGAAACAAAAATAAATATTCAGGTAAATTATGCAACATAGACTTGAGGTTGGAATTTCTTGAGTTGAAATATTTTCTAATGCATTTTTTAAATCATGAGATTTATTTTAGTGTTTGGTTTTTACAAATTTTTTTACCTTTTTAAAATTGAAGGATGGAAAAATTTCAATTTTGGTCCAAAAAGTATGTTCGCTTAAGATGATGCTTTTTCGTTCATTAGCTTTTAATTATGAGATTATACAAATTCGCATCGGGAAATGCTTTCATACTAACTTAGTTCAGTATGTATTTTCAATTTCCTAAAAATATAAGTATTTAAAAAAAAAAAACAAATATTGACATATTTTTTTCTCGGGTTTTTCTGAGTCTCAAACAATGCGATTGGAGTTTATTTTTGGAATTTGATTTCACTTTTCCAATATTTTGACTTCGCTGTCTGTTAAGCTACCTATAGCCTAATTGGTTGGTTGTATTTTCCTGAAATTTGGTGCATAGTTTTTTTTAGACTAAGTATGTAATTCAGAAATGGCTTCACATATATTTTTGAAATTATAACAAAAAATAGATAACTAACGATTCAAACACCCTATATTACTATAAATAATACTGTATTTTTATAATACTGTTATTTTTTTAAATTATGAAACTTAACCTCTAAAGAAACACTATTAGACCATACATAGGTACTTTAACGGAGTCATTTGAATATTGGTTGCAACATTTTTAGCAAATTTCAAGATTGTGTCAGTTTTCAAACAACCGTTATAGTATTAAACCCAAACATGCCTTTATCCTAAAAAAAAAATGCACTCTTTCACCTCAGATATTTGTATGGACTCTTCTGATTCTGAAATTTTATGACAATTTCAATATTTATAACAAATTTAATTAATATACCACTACTTTAAGGGTTATACTTTAAGAGTTCCTCAAGTTAAAAATTCCTTCTTCATGAAGATCATAAAAATTTCCCTTTCATCATCTAATTTGGGAGGATATTTTGAGTTAAGAGGCTCTTAAGCTTAAGAGCACTGGGAGAATACCAGTCTTAATCAATCTTTAAATAATGTGTAATATGCTTTGATTTTAACAAACTAAATACTAAGTTTCATGAACTGACAACTCCCTTCTCTTATTAAAATTCATCTGTACAAAAAGCCAATAAGTGAATTTCGGGGAAATTTCGGTCTATGTATTCATGAGGTTAAATTTCTGCGTCGATATCATTCAGCAGTTTTGCTGAAACAACTCTTAAAATATATATTCAACAGAAGCGCTTATCCCTTATGATCTACTTTTTCCTCAGAGTAAGCTCTTCGCCCTTAGAACTTAACTATGGAAGTTTAATTTCAGCAAATTACCTTTATTTGATTGAAATATGTACGATTTTGTTCCTATCCTTCACAAATTTTCGATCATTTAACCGCTGCATACATAGATTGACTGCACTATATGTGAAGGTACTTAGCAATCTCATGTAAGTATACCTACTCCCAGATTCTATACAAACAATTGTTTTATTGATTCCACATTAACTCTTAACCTAGAAACAAAATATTAAACTGCTACTAAATATTCAGAATAGGTACTTACATAAATTCCCTATATAAATTCGTCTAAAGCACTCTACTGCATTCACTGCATAGATATTCTATATCCTTGCCGCACAGTTGACCTAGATAAATCACGCTTAGAAATCCAACATAATATGACCATCTGTATCTCTGTACTTGCTGCTTCCGGAATAGCCAACCAAAAAAAAAAAAAAACGAAATTTCTATCTATCATCTAACTCCAAACGAAGCCAAAAAACCTGACGACCATACAAATATACAGGAGTGTATACGAAAAAAAAAAGAATATTTAGGCGAGGCACCCTCAGCCAAATCAAAATAACAAAAAAAAAAAAAAGATTCTACAATTGACCGATTTCATGTGGCACAGCAATTCTATTCGAAGTATCGCATCGTATAGTTTTCCGACCGACAACGGACGACGACGACGCGACGGACATTTTATAGATATCTCCACTTCTATATAGCAGGTTCGTTCAAGGACTCTTACCTGCAATAACTATCTATACACAAGTGAATAATAGAGCCAGATAACGAATGGATAGGATATGACTAGCGTTGTGTTCTATTTAAATTTCAAGGTTTTTTTTTCGTATTTATATTTTTGATTCTGTCCTACAATTTTTTTCTTCCTCCTGGTGAATTAATTGACAAAAAAAATATCTAATAGAATAGATAGATATTCTCATTTGAATGTAAAACACAGAAAAAAGGAACTCTTCAAGTTTTGGCTTTATCAAACCTAATGATGATTTTTTGTCCTTTTTTCTAATTCGTCTAAAATATTTACAATATTGATTTTAATTGAGTTAAAAAAAAGTAAACCTCAACCCAACTGTTTCAGCTCTTTAACGAGCAATAACTTAATTTCCATCAAGAAGGTAGGTATACCTTATAGATTATTTTTTTATTATTATTTTCGACTTTTTTCAGATTTCGAACTCGAAAAATAGAGACCTACCGCAAACCAAACTCTTGTCATCATAATATAGTACACCAGAACACCACACTTAGTCCAAGCGAGCGAATCTATTCACCAAAGATGAACAGGTGTAATAACCTCAGAGCTCATAGCAGAGAATAAAAAAAAAAAATAACAGGAATTGAAGCAATTCGAACAACGAGAGTGAATTGATTTGTATCTTTATTGCTAACAAAAGTTTATATACATTTCAATCTATTCCCAAGATACATGTTGTAAAATTTTATAACATCAACATTTGTGTGGAACACAACAGTACGCAAAATTTCAGCTGTTAAATGAGCTACATGGCGGGGAAGTGTGTTGTTCTCCTTCTTCGAAAAGTCGAATATACAATCCACATCGATGTAGATACATTTTTTGTTGGAATGTTATTTCTAGCAACAATGTTTCTAAGAGAAAATGTGAACTGCCATAGAGAAAAAAAATGTTAAAACCTAATTTGAGGAAGGTTATGTTTTATTTATGAGCAAACCTGCAAGCATAAGGGCAGGCAATACACTCTGCGTTGCTACATAATAGCTTGTCCCATAGTAAGATATTGAAGATGGCAAGATACATTTTAACGTTTGTTTGAAAGAAAGGTAGTTGCTGGCTTATATGATTGATTGTTTCAAGTTATGCGGAAAAGTATAAAAAGTTTATTTCAGTAAATATTATAAAATTCAGCTGAGTTAGCTCTTTTCTTTCTTTTCCAAATTCTTACTTTCGATTGAGTGAAAACTTTTTCTTAAAAGAAAAAAAAAAAAAACTTTAAAGTTTTGTCCAATAGTAGATAATCAATCATTTTCGTGTATGTCGCTTCCAGTTTCGATTTCTTTTTCATATTTTTTTTTGGAAATAAATTTTCATATGCTTTTAATGTGGGGGGTATTTTGTTTCGAAGGCTTTATATTCAATTTGTATAAAATAAAGATGTGTACCATGTATCTATATGCGAAGGTAGGTAGGTAGGTTTATGCGAAAAAAAAAGTTATTTCGGGTAGATTTATTGGTAGAAAATTTGGATTTAAATAAAAGTGATGATGATGCACTTGGAAATTTGATATTCGTATACCTAATCGTATATCATACACGTGATTTGATGGAGATTTTGGAAAAAGTATATAAACCTTTTTGATCTCATTTGGTTAATGGTGGGTATATCGTGAAGAAGTATATTGGACATGATGTAGGAATATTTTTTTTTTTTTTTGCTAAAGCAAGTTCAAAAGTTTATAGGTATAGCTTTAGCATTTTAATAATTTATGGGTATTTGAAAACAGTAGGTATATGATGGAAATTTTCATGCATATACAATTAAACATATACAATACATGTATATTAAAGAAGCATAATCCGATTGATAAAATACGATAGGGCCTATTTTAGTCTTTCCAAACCTTTTGAATAGATATTGAATTGGCATATTTGGATATTACTGGACCTTGACTTAAGTAATCTCATCTAATCCGAAAAGACAATGGCTGATGACTGCAATACTTTAAACTTTATTAGTTGTTATTTATTGATCTGCAAAAGCGTGGCAAGGATCTTTTTCAATTTTGAATTGGCTTTGACTGATTTTGAAGGCAGTGCATTATAACCTCTTTTTTCAAAAAAAACTGCATTCAAATTATTTTCCTTCCCCACTGACAAAATATTTGGCCGTAAAAAAGGTCTTATATAAATGCCACAACAAAACAAAAAAAAATCGGCAAATAACTATAGTTTTATTCACTCTGGAACCAGGGCTGGACACGAAACCACCTGAGGCTCGGATGCCTCAGAGACTGTAATTTTTTTGAATGAGAATTATCGAAAATCGATTTTATTTCCAGTAAAGAAATCCACCAAAAAATTATTTTTTTAAAGATAAATTTAAAAATTTCTATGTAAATATTAGACAACCTCTTGAACCAAATAGTTGTTTAAAAAAAATTATCGGAAACATTTTGAGTTGGGACCAAGGCTAAAAATTTGAATTTGCAAATTTATTATGAAGATGGTGAAACATTTCTTTTGATGTCCTTGCTTTATTACTTTATAGGTTATAAACGAAGCTTTAATCCAAGTATTCAATCATCAACTTATTGCAATGTTGCCATTTTATAGTAAATCGGGACATAAACTTTTAAAAATCAAAAATGATAATAGTATCTACGCATTTAACAAATAAAAAAATCAGTATTGATATTCAATGGTAATTAATTTTATTATTTTTTTGAAGCTATTAAAAATATTTCAGCTATGTTTAAATAATGTTTGTTTTTTATATAATTTTTTTTTTAAATACCAACATTGTTAAAATCAATTTTTTGTTATTTTTAAATTTAAAAATTACTTCAACTCAAATCCCTTTTCAAATTTTTTATCCAAATTGTATTCAAATTTTGATTTTTTGAGAGGGTGCAGTACTTACAACTTCAAATCAACTCAGTAAATGGAACAAAATGGAACAAACAATTCCAAGTTGCACATTTAATTAACAACAATTTATAAACTAATTGAAATTTGTTTTTAATTTTCTCAAAAACTATAAAAAAAAAATTAAGATGATCTTGTTCTTTCGGATTAGAATTAATAAGAAAATAAAATTAGGAAATATTAGATCTGGAAAAAGGCAATTTAAACTTTTTCAAAATTTGTTTCTACTATACCTATCAACAAAAAACATATTTATTTAAAAAAAACTGGGTTTCTGATGTTACAAAGTATTTTTCAAATCTTTGTGTCATATTGCATCAATTTGCCTAACAAGTCCTTAGGTATCGATAACTCCTTAAGATTCCAGAAAAGTATTTTTCTTGCCGTTAGAAAAACAAATAATCGCTTCACCCTCCCGGAACGTTTTTCAATTTAATTATAACAAGTTCTTCAAAAAATCAAAGTTGTAGCGTTTTTTCCACTTCATTTGTTTCTCTAACCTGACATTTCATCGCTATTTTACCTAAGTTTTCTTGACTTTCACACAAAAAGCATCTTACAGAAAGACACAAGACACAACAAATCTTGTTATTCAAAGCAATAATATAAAATTTTGTAAATATGCTTCCAATGTTGTCACTCCTATATATAAGAAGAACAGACACTAAAATGTCGTTGTCAAGGTTATGCAAAAAAATATCCTTAACCGAAACCCAAAGGTAATAATACTTCTTCCTGTCACTCACCAGGTATTCACCTGTGCATCAGTACAAACAACTACAGCAGCCAGCACTTTCACCAAATCGCATACATAATATATCTTTTGTGTACGACATTCAAGTGATTCACAACTTTTATTATTTTTTTTTTTTTTACAATTTTCACACTTGTCAGCGAGATAATTCGTAATAATTCCACCGGAGCAGCAACAGCGGCAAGAGGATAGACATAGACAGAGACACACCCCACGGCTATCACTGGCGACGGAGCAACCATGAAAGACAGTC
Source organism: Syrphus vitripennis (assembly GCA_958431115.1). Lineage (NCBI taxonomy): Eukaryota > Metazoa > Arthropoda > Insecta > Diptera > Syrphidae > Syrphus > Syrphus vitripennis. Next base: position 19,181,915 of record OY288108.1, read on the forward strand.
CACACCTCCCCTGCTGCTTTGGAATCAAGAGCAGGACGTGCAAAGATGACTGACCAAAGACGACGACGCGACGATGACACTTCTTGTCTTCATGGTCGTTGTTTTTCGTCACCTCGTAATTGCAATAAGTAGTTTTTCCAGAAACAAGTTCATCTTCGTTCGTGGAGAATCAGAAGAACTCACGCAGCATTTGACGGCTCTCCACACAAAAGGTGTTGAAAGTTGTCCCTGTGGACATAACACCTATCTTGTTTATTTTTTTATTCCAACACGACAGGTATTGCAGTTACAAGAAAATTGCTTTAAATTTTGAAAATTTGAAATGCATAAAAAAGTAGATTCTTCAACAATGAATGGATTTTTTTCAAATCCCGAGTTAACTCACCTGTTGAGTTAACCCCGGATTAACTTCAAAAAATGTTTTGTTTCTTTAATTTTTTGCTTATTGGTTTTGACAAATTATATTTTGTGGTTCTATGTTTTATTTTGCTTCTTCGATAACGTAATGCAAGTTATTTCCTATAAAAAGGACAGAAACTTGTTGTTCTATGTTTTCTATGTTTTTTTTTAAAGATTTTTTTTTAAAGTATGAAATTAATGTTGTCAATTTATTTACGTTTTCAATAATTTTTTGTTGCTTACAATGGGAATAAATATTATATTAATACTCAATACTTTTTTGTTAACTTGTCATGAACAAATTTTGGATAATATAATTTAGTCATTCTATGTCTTCTATGTTTTTTTCCTAAAATCATATGAATCCCACTAAAAAGCTTAAAACTACTTACAATGAATAATTTAATGCTTATTGCTAAGTAAAAAGTTTCTATGTTTCTATGTTTTTTTTTTGCTAAATTCCAAGGAAATAAGCTGGCCTCCCTAAAAAATAATAAAATTTTCTCAAAATTAACAGTTCAATGATTAGTAACTTATTATTGTCCAGTTGTTGTTAATTAGTTTTGGCAACTTTAATTTTGCCGTTCTATGTTTTCTATGATTTTATTTTCCTGCTTTGCGAACTTGATGTCACAAAGTGAGACCTGCAAAAGAGATCAAAATATTTTATTGAGCAAGGCTAATGGCTGAAGCATTTACCGCGTTGGTAGTTTTGTCAGGTAAATTCCTGTACTGTAACGTTTTCTATGTTTTTTGCTTAGTTCATAAAAGAGCGCAACCCCATAAAAAAGTATTGAATATTTAATGGTTATGAAATGAAATCAGTTGTGATAACTTAAATTTTTCCTTGCGATGTTTTCTATGTTTTTTTAAGTTCCCAAGTATTTGTTTAGAAAACGGCTCTAACAACCTCTACTTATATCTTTCTTTTCAGTGGCATATTGTAATCGTTAAAATTATGAACGGTACCTGTCACAGAACCGAATTGTTGGTTTTTGTTTTCTTCATAACAGGTTTGACGAATAGGAATACAAATTTTTATCAAAAAAGGATTTTTGAATCAAAAATTGAAAACTAAATATTTTGAAAATAATACTAAAAATTTTTTCTTAAGTGTATATTATTAAATACTAAAAACTCGGATAGCATTTTTTTATAAAAATTTTCAAATATTCCACTTTATGTTTTAAGTAAATTTTTCAAGGCGCAGTTTCGTCTTGCTGTTGAAAAACCGTCTTGGTGTTAGAAAACCGCGATTAAGTTTCATGAGCAGGCCTAGATATGGACAGACTAGACTATAGAAATATTTTCGGTAAGCCTTCATCATAGTGCCTGTTCAAAGAAGTGCAGAAAACATTCACGTTCCTGCGACACATCGGTGTATTCAAAGTAAAATTTCTGTGACTTTGTCGACATTTTTAATACAAAACCACACCACAAGACCAACACCAAACTAAAGTTCTTCTCCATCAGCAGAGGTGTTAACAAGATCCCCATGCGAGATAATGTTTTGGAACAGAACACCTACCCATCTCCGGGCCAACTATACAGACATACTACAACTACAGACATTATAGTTCACGAATGGCGCGTGAAATTCCTTGGGGACTGGTAAATGGTAAATGATAAAGGTATAAAGGAATAGCTCGCGTTTGGGAAAATCACACACGCGCGTCTTTTCAAGTCGCCTATTTCGTCGCTTGATATAAACTGCAATGTTCATTTAACGCTACTAGTGCCAGTGGTGTCTCATCGTCATCGTCATCATCATATTATTATTTCGCCAGGCAAAATACAGGGAATTGCTGGCTACCAAGCCGACCTTTAATTTAGTCCGCTTTTGATGGAGCATGATTAAAGCAGAGAGCCCCGCTCGCTGCTCCTTATAAAGTTATGCAAGAGGTGTTATGTTGGATTGCTATGGAACGGCCATCGAGCAAACGGGCACCAGGCTTCTTCCCAGTTCCCAGTTCCCAGTAAAATGCTGGTGTTCTGGTTATGTGTATGTTCATTGGAGTCCAATTGATGATACTTGACTCAGGTGGGTTTAATTACTATGGTCGCCTCTCAACAGGACTGGTCATCGGACTCACAAACGAACCAAACCAAACCAGCGCACACACACGTCACGTGTCCACACCTTAGAGGTGTTAATGGTAATATATTCATTTCGTGAAGCAGTCGCGCGAAATCAGATCCCCTTGAATTTTTTTTGTTTTGTTTTTTTTTCTGCTGTTTGTGTTCTTGTACTCATTTTGATTAATTTGCCGCAATCAAGATTTGTTGGTGTTAGCGGGAGCGTAATTCCTTTTATTTTTGTGTACGAGACGAGTATATTGTGGAATATCTGGAAAAAAAAAGTATTTCGTTCCGATATGAGAGGTTGGTTTGTGGAAGAGCTGAGAAGAATTCTGCGAATCAAGATCAAAGGAGATTCTACCTATACTATAGAGCATAGGTTTAATGAACATTCGTTATGGGTTTTTCAAGGATCTGTAGGCTAAATTAATGGTTCCGTTCTTAAGGGTGCTCTTGTGTCTCTATGATGAGGTGTTAACTCAATAAGACTAATTTTATGGGTCTGTTGGCACGTCATACAAAACAGGAGAAGGCGTTTGGTAGATATATACGGTTTGATGGCTTAATTGCAATTCATGTTACAAGCCAGAGAGTAATATAAAGCTGATGGTGATTTTGCTCCATAGCTATACGGCTTCCATATAATGTATATTTACACATTGGTGTATTCTATTTTAATCTGGATCAGAAATCAGAGTAGTCTGTGTATAGGAGTAGTGATTGTAGTTACCTTTCTGTACATCATACTTATGGTAGGCATATTTAATAGATGTTCGGCACCAAAGATGATTAAAGGTAATGAATAAGAGTGTGGTGGAGTTGGGTCAGATTTAGGTATAACTTCTTATGGAATGCATAATCTAATCAAATTGATGATGGTGTCGGAGGAGGTATGGCTTAAAATTGGGAGATTAGTTGAAGTTTAATGAAATGCATTAAAATGGATTAGTGGTGGGTTGTAAGTAAATTGAACAATCGAAATATGTGATTTGTTAAGGATATAAGGATATATATAATATATATATAGATTACCGCGGTTATTTGGCTAGTTAAAAACTGTTGCTTGGGTTGTTAGTATAAATCTTCGTAGAACTTGTTTTCCAATTTAATCAAAAATTACTAAATAAAATAGTTTAAACTTTTTTTAGTGCTTTCTAATTGAGATAAAATCAATCTTAAGATTTTTGTTTCTTTTTGATTTTAAATTATCACACCGTTACCAAGTACCTAATCACAATATAAAAGCACAAGTCAAAAACAAAAAAAAAGAACATCTGCATTTTCATATTTTTTTTTTTAATCAATCAAATGTATGTTTTGTTTTGATTTGTCTTTAATTTCGCAATTTTTTTGTTATTCTTCGTTTTTTTTTTTTGAAAAGATATTTTTGAAATTGAATGAACAACAACAGATAATGATGACACATAAAATCTTAGGCCAGTTTAAAAACAAGAATTAATTTCCTAAAAGATTCAGTTAAAACATTGTGAGATAATTTTGTTTAACCTTCCCCGTGATTTTTTTTTTTAATTCTAGAAATTAATTTTTGAAGTATCGAAGTACTACGTTTCACCAAACCAAATTTTGAAATTGATCCATCAAACTGTTTTTACATTATGAATGGTCGAAGTCAAACAAACAAATCTCATTAATTTAATTTTATACCGTACTTGAAAAATTTCACTTAAAACCCACCACGGAAAAACAATATATTTTTTGCAAAAGTGGGCATCCCTAAAAACTACCTTAAGATAAAGGGCAATCAAATATCTATCTCTTAAATAATTGCGTTACGCTTTGGAATTACACTTTTAATCGTGTTTTTTTTTTGAAAAAAGTCTGAAAAAAATGTAAATTGTTTTGCACTGTCAAAAAATATATTTTATGTAAGGTGGTAACACAAAAATTTACTTCGCAATTAAGACATACATAGGTATATTTTAAAATACTACGTGTCCTTTTTAAGTCATAAGCTCAAGTACTACTTGCGAGAAAAGTGTTGAAAAGCAGAAATGGTTCTCTAACAATTCCTTAAAAAAATGCCGGTAATTAAAAATATTCTATTTTTTCGGTTGCACAGAAGTTAGTCAACTTTAGATAATATTCAAAAATTATTGTTTTATGGCAAAAATTACAAAATTTGAGAATTTTCGGTGATTTTTAGGATAACAGCAGCCATTTTGAAAAATGTGACTCACGCGGCGCGGCGCGCGGTCAGATTTTGTTAAACGTTTTTTCTTCCACGAAAAATAATTACACGTAGTGGAATTAAGAACCGGCAAAAAACTTCAATTTGAGGATTTTTTTGACTTGTCTATAGGTGTTACTCAAGAGCATACGACAAAATATCAGCCATATTTTAATTTTCCTCGCGACAAGGCTCTACACAGAATGAAGCATGAACAGATCAATTTGGTACCTAATGGTTTTCCAAATTTAGTAAGATATTTGAAACAGATTTCTGGGCTCCATATTCAATACTGGCTCACGCAGACGACATTGACATCATCGGAAGGACCAAACAAGCTGTACACGATTCCTTCATCCAGATCGAGCAGGCGGCACAAAATCTGGGGCTGCACATTAGTGAAGGTAAAACAAAGTACATGGTGGCGTCGAATGCGAGAAGAACAGTTGGTCAAACAATCAAGGTAGGGGAGCACGAATTTGAAGTGGTGCAATTCTTCAAATACCTTGGGGCAACAGTAGCAGCTGATAATAATTGAGAAGTAGAAATACGCGGGCGGCTGCTCAATACCAACAGAGCCTACTATAGTCTGTCAAAGCTCTTCAAATCCAGAAATCTCACCATAACTTCAAAACTGCTGCTGTACAGGACCATGGTCCTGCCAGTACTCACGTATGGATCCGAGACTTAGGTGCTTAGCAAAAGACACTCCGACCTCTTAGCCGCGTTCGAGAGAAAAGTCTTAAGGAGAATTGTTGGCCCCATATGTGAGGAAGGACGATTCCGGAGACGGTACAATCATGAATTGTACGCAATCTACCTTAAAGCAGACATAGTGACAAAAATTAAGCTCGGTAGACTCCGGTGGGCAGGGCACCTAGTTCGCATGAGTGAAGAGGAACCTGCTCGGAAAGTCTTTTGTGGTACATTCTATGGTAGACGGCAGCGTGGTAGACCATGCTTGCGCTGGAGAGATGGCGTAGACCAGGACGCCCGAAGCCTTGGGGTGCGCAACTGGATGGCGTTGGCTCAAGACCGGGATAGGTGGAGAGACTTGTTGAAGGAGGCCAGGACCGGACCCCGGTTGTCGAGCCGATGATGATGATGATATTCAATCAAGCACGTTGAAGAACGATAGATTCGGTTTAAGGCATCAGTTCAGTGAGGCGTACGAAATTCATGAAAATCAAATTCGTGTTTCTTTACAATCATAATATGACTGTTCTTTTTTTAATTCAAGTTTTTTCGTAGAATTCTTAATGATTGAAAATCGCGAATAAATTTCTTATCTTTTTATCATTTTTACTGTGCTATCGAATATTCTAAAGATTACTATGTAGAAAGCCAAACACGAAAATGGAACAACAAAAAATAAAAAGATCTTAAATTTTCCTCGGAATGTTTTCAGGAACATGAATGATGGTCGAACTTTTCGTAGAATTTATTCTTAACTGGATTTTATTTAAAAGGATACCAGATTGTTGTTGCAATGGACAAAGTTCAAGCTGAATATGAGCAACGAGTAATTTTCTAGGCCAGATTTAGGTCTTCCTAAAAATATATATATAGGGTCAAGTGGGGTAATTGTGAACAGGGGTAATTGTAAACACACTTTATTCTATAAAATGCGTTCATAATTTGAAGAAGACATTATATTTCCATTATCTTGACGCGTGGAAGGCGTTATTTATCAAAGGGTTATTTGTGTTTTGAACGTTGACGTGAGTTATTCGTTGTTCTGCGTTTTTAAGTTTTCAATTCTCATTAAAATTGCTTCAAAACAAATAAAGGTGATCAAAGTAAGTTCAATTTTATATTTAACCCCTTTGACCCTATTGGATATTTTTTCCCGTTTTTCCAAAAAATACAGGAATTGTTCCTCGTCAATAGAGCTGAAGGCGTATTAAGGACAAACGATTTAATTACATGTAGGTCTAAATGACCCCTTAATATTAAAATATTTTCAATAGAAATAAAATTTCGGAAAATATATTTCTTTTCCGGTGTACAAAAAATTGACTTTCGTTCACACTCTTTTTCAACAAAAAAAAAAAACAGGATTAAAGTTAAACGTATATATTGACTCGTTAGTCTCCCTCTATTGAAAATATTAAAATGCTTTAAACAAAATCACGTATTTCATCACGAAATCATCAATATTAATCAATTGTGCGTCAATAAAAGATAAGGTCATTAAAATTGTATAGAGGCACACTCCTAATATAATAAGTCTATAGTATACCTATCCATTCATTAATATTCCATACCCCCAAAGAGGAGGTTAAACAGATTATAAACAAAATAAATCTTAATATAGATTGTTTGTATACACATATTCACTGAGATATACAGGATGCAATAGTCATGTGGATCCAACGTAAACAAAAGCGAGTTCAACAGTGAAATTAGATGGAGCGTAAACATACAAGCTGAAGGTATGCCTTCCTATACATGCGACTTCAATTGAAAAACAAATCTACCTATTCCTGGAATATCCACACAGAAATCATATATGCAAACAATAAACAATGTCCGCCTATAACAGAGAAAGAATTTTCTCAGAGACACTGGAAGCTGGTGTTTTTTTTTTTTTCTTTTTTTTTTTTTTTTAAATGAAGCTATATGCGTTGTATGTATATTGGCCTTCGATTCCGTTGAGTCACACTTTGTACTTCTTCAGCTTTTATAAGGGCAAGTTTAGTATATTCATGGAAATAGTTAAATGTGGGGCAATAATATGAACTGTTTTCCAACTTCATCTTCAATAGCGACAGCTAAACCAATTTTTGTCAAAATCAATTTATTTTTGGATCATTGGATTCTGTTTGCCTGAAAAAATATTTTAACTGCCATTTCTACGTCAACCCTTTCCAAGAATGAATTTACTTTTTTGAGTATAAAGATTTCCTTATTTGAAGGCACCATACCTTATAATGTAGGAAAATAGTGATGAATATTATTTAAACCGTAATAGCAAAAATGTACGACGCATACTTGGTGCATTTCATTTATATCTTTGTACATAAAGTTCAATTCTACATTTTACTTGAGTTTATGCATTGCACGCGGTTCTTCAGCCTATTTGTCTTGCTTACCTGGTGTACAGAATGATTGCGTGTGTTTTGCACTGAATCAGCATCTAACATCTGGCAGGATGACCCGCTGCGAAATAATGGAGTTTTCCTCAAAAAAAAAAAAAAAAAAAAACTAACTGCACAAGGGATTTGGGAAGAACCGGAAATGAAAATTTACGATGTTTTTACCAAAGGCTACATGTTTCAGACATTCTGATACTTTAGTACATATATAGTTACATAGGTACATGTACTCGTATTTTTATATTTTATATTTTTAAATTAAAAGAAAAGAAATTTTTACATTACGCTGTAAATTCGGTTCAAAATTTCTTTTCTTTTAATTTATAAATATAAAAGAAGAAAAGAAAAGAAGAATCGTCAAATTTTAATCCAATTTTTTCGACACACTAAATCACTTTTTTAGTGATGCTCTGAAAATTGTTACCTTTTTCATAAATTTAAAATTATTAAAGTTATCGTTAAAAATATTTGTTCTTAAACATGAAACAGATGAAACAGATTTCTGTCGAAAATGAACTTATGAATAATGATGCCATCTTGTAGGCTTCTAAGAACCGAATCGGAACATGGAACGATTTGGAAAAAAGTAACATACAAATAATATTATGTATTTGAATGTACGGGTAAGCGTCTTTTCGTGATTTTATTTTGTGAGTTCTTGGAATATTATAAGATTATGAAAAGGAGCATTTCTTAATAATGAAAAACGGGTCGCAGTTAACTTCTAGTCGAGTTTTAACTTAGATGTGTGTGTTCTAGCCGCAGTCTAGACAACATTCTATTTTGTACTCCCTCAGTTCAACTGAACAAATTTTTACGTAGGTATGGTTGTTTTTTTAATTATGAAGTATGAAAATATTTATTTCAATATGTAGCTATTAATGATTTTTTTTAACGTTCATGAAAAATCAAACAAATAGTTTTTTGAATTTTGTTTTTGAAACTATGAAACTTTACGACATGTTGAGACTCTTGAAGTCTCGTCCAAGTATCTTCAAAATATTTCAGATTAAGCTAGGGTTCGGTTCCGGTCTCGTAAGACTAAGTCTCGAAATGGTCTCGTCTCGGTTTCGTCTCGATATTTATGTTTTAAAAACAAAATTTTCGAAAAATGTTCTTCCTCAAAAAATAACGTCTCGTCTAGACTTCGCTCAAATTTCTAGGATTAAGTGTCGTTTCTTTTAAACAAAGTTTTTCCTATGCAGATATCTGTCTTCCCATCATTAATTTTCTAAAACATTTTTGTTTTCAATCTAAAGAACGTTAGTAGATACAAATATTTATTACTTGTCTCCAAATTTATTTAAATTATCATTTAATTAATTTTTTTTAATTAAAAAAAAATTAAAGTCGATCTGAAAATTTGTTTTCCAAACTTTTATATACCTAAGCTTAGTTTAAATTTAAAGTTTCTAAAACTATTTTTTCATAAAATAAAAACCAAAAATTGCTAAGAAAGTTGACCTGAGAAAAAAATCATTTATTTTTAAAACTTTAGTTTTGTCTTAAAATTAAGAACACAACTATTTATACGCTGCTTAAAGTTTAAGTATCTAAATGCAACCTTCAAAAAGAAAAATATAAAAAGCAATAAAAAAAGCAATGCGCAATCAAAATGTATGCTTTTTTTCAAAAATTGGTTCAATGTAAACATAAACACCCAATATTTCAAAAAAAAAACCGTTCAATCTCATTTAAAAACCCAACGAGTTTAAATATTTGCTAAGGTTCCAAAGCTACTACCTCAACCAAGCATTGCAAACACGTAAAGTAGTGCTTTTGTGGCTAAACAGAATTGAGTCACTGTACATAGCAGGCGTCTATAGCATTGTCAAATTTGAAACGGATACTCGGAAAATATAGTTGGTTGTCCATATACCATATTACCAAACTTCATTCTACTAACACTATAAAGAAAATTATTATTAACTGCATTTACTTTGCTGCTGCTTTTAATCTTAACTACCCTAAAATTGTTCTATCAATTCCGCATGTTACACCTACAACTTCTAGCGGCAAAAAAAGTATTCCGTTAAGTAGCTAGTATATATCCATCCAAAACCTAAACACATCGCCTTAGTAGTAAATAATAAACCCTACTGTTTTTCAAAGCCAATCTTCCAAATGTATTTTAAAAACCCATTATTTGCTTTTTTCTTGACACAAAATCAATAAATGATTGCCATCATCCAGAATTTAACTGATAACAAACTATTTTATGTGCATAATTTGGTGTGCAAAACAAAAACCATACCTATCTCTAAAATACACATTTTCTTCACAAAAAAAAAAAAAAACACAAAATGGTGTCGGTCGTGTCGACCTTAAAGTCAAATATTTCCAAAATATAATTTATTATGGTCGCCACAACAAAAGCTAAACTTAATAAATTTGAAAAAGATGAAACCATTAGGAAAATTTACATCAAAGCTCGTGTTACATGCAAATAAAATCGTATCTTTTGCTTGGGACGATGAAAATTTCCATTTAAGATACTTAAAGGCTCTGTTGTGATGGTTGATGAGAATGAGAACTAAAGAAGCCAGGGTATGAATTTAAGAGGTATTACTATAAAGCCTACCGCACAAGCCATATCTACTGCCATCTATTGATTTCGTTTCGAATGATTTTGTCAATGGAGTCGTAGTAGGTGACTAATGAAAAAGCAAACGGCCTCCGCCTCACCCAGTTTTATTGGTATAGAAGGCAAGCATTAGGCAAAAGCTTGTCGTACATAGGCATGGGACTTGAGAGCTGAGGATACTTATAAGCTAAACAATGGTATATAATGGGCTGGAACACAACCACCAAAGAAAGGCATCGTTTTTTTTTTAACCATATACCTACCCAGCGACATCCAGATACAACGCACGGAAGGTATGCAGTTAGGCTGGAACCACAAGCCATCGAAGGCAAAATTATTCTATCGATTATTTTATTTAAATGAGTTTGAGCCTCCCATTGGAGTCGATATACCGCAAAACCAAGCCACTTAATATGCGAACCGATTGATTTGAGCTAATTAAATTTCCACCACTTAAGTGTTATTGACTAATTTCTGACGTTTCCCTTTCTCTCTCTCTCTCTCTTTATCAGTCTTCCTGTTGGGTATTGTATACTTAACTTAACCATAGGAGCGTTTCTCTTCTCTGCTCCTCGCTCAGTTCATTTGACAAATCTAATTAATAAGAAATTAGAACCTTGGCTAATTAATTTTAGACTAAATGAAAGATGCCTTCTAAGCTATGGGAGGATTGGCAACCCGAATCCAAACGCAATATTATCACATGAAGCTATATATGTATATAAACACAATGTGTATATAGGAATAAGAAACCAAAACAACAATATATACATACATCTAGATACTTTTGTATCTTATTATAATAAAATTAGAGGGACTAAAAGAAAAGTACCTTCAGTGCACCTGAAAGTTTATGTATAATATTGTTGTTAAGATGGATAATTTATTTAAGTGAAAATTTGGGTATCTCGTGGTGTACATTGAGGGAGTTTGCATAATCAGCTTGTGGCTAATTATTGGTGAGATGTGTATATAATTCGTTACAAGATGTCATGGTTATCCACTTATGTCAATGGCAGTGTAGTATGTACTGTATACATTGTACCAGGTACATTACTTTACGAGTATCGTATTTTGAAGATTGAATATCCTAATCATTAACTTTCAAAAGGATACACCTCAATATATGTTACTTTTAAGTTTATGCATGCTCACAGATGCGTTACGCATATCTCACTTGTAGTCGTGGTATTCGAAATTGTAAGGTAAAGCAAATAAAAGGGTATTTTTCTTTTTTTCTACTTTGCTATAAGGAACTTCAGGATAAATTGTTTTCGGTTAAAAAAATAAATGAATTTTTTTTTTCAAAAATTCAAATTCTGTTTTGCAATTTTTGATATGCAATACTGCTAAAATTATGTACGACGCCAGGTCTTCAATAAAAACTTTGATCTCAAAAAGCGTTCAAAGTATTTGAGACTTGTGCTTGTCTTTTTCAATTAGTAACTCGTGCTGGCGTCTGTTTTTTTAGTACCAAGATAAGCACATCATATTAAAATATTTTTTTTCAGTACTCAATGAATTATGTGAGGCAGTTTTCAGTAAATTATTCAGCTTAATGAAGAATAGCGGTAGGTACACTCCGCACAAAAGCCTTCAATATTTCGGTGTGTTTTTTTCATAACTCTTAACACGTTTTCAAAAATTATTTTGAAATATTTGTTTATAAAATTTGTAGTAAGCATACCTATTTTTAAATTTTAAAAATGCTTTTAGTACCAATACAAATTTCAAAAACAAAATTTAATTTTTCAAAATGGTGAATACTTCAAAATGATCCGATTCACATTTTACTTTCGAGTAAATTTTGAAACAATTTCGAATTCAAAGATCAATATAGAATGTGATCCAATCATTTTTAAAAAATCCCGAAAACAGCACAGCTTTATCATAGAAAGTGAAATTGCTCCCCACTTAAATATAAAATAATTTCAATCACTGTGTGAAAAAGTTTTCCACTTCCAGTTCGAAACAACTTCATTTAAAAAGAGTCAAATTTTTCTCACTTGTGATGAAATTATTATCAATTAAATTATTTCCCTACACCGTTTTGAACTCGGATTGAAACTAATTCGGCAAAGCTTCCCGAAACTATACTTTAACTTAAAATCTGTCTATCTCAAATCTTGAGATAAAAAAATATAAAGTGAAAAAGTTAACGGTAGAATTTAAAAATTTTAAATTTATCAGTTGTTTCTAGTCAAAAAAATTATTATTTTACATTTTTTTTTAAATATTGTTTAAAATTCACAACTTTAACCTAAGTTGCAATATAAGCAACTATAACTATAGGTAACTCAGAATCAGTCCAATTTATGGATTTAACCGCAAATTTATGCACACACCAGACCATGAACACTGTTAACATCTTTTATCAGCGATGTCAAAACTAGCTTAATGTATTTTTTCTTCATTTACCGCGAACTGCATCAAACCCGTACAATTTAAGCAAAGCCACGAAGTTGTCCATTCATTTGCATTTGCATTTAGTGAAACAGCAAGCGGAGCACAGCGTGATGTATACAGATGCATTTGCATTTTGTATTTATTTGTTTCAATCATTTACTAATCCACCACACAGCTTCTGGTCTTTTAACAAAAAAAAAAAATCTAAAGCTCGCGGCCACACAAATAATACACTCTGTGACTAATTGCTTAAAATTAAATAATATCTTTTAAATCACAGGCTTCGCCCAAAACGCTTTTCAAATTCCACAACGATTTGTGAATTTGTTAATGAGCTCGCATTAGATAACCTATCCAAAGTTTATTAACATTTCAAGTAGAAAATTATTGAAATTAAGTTAACGCGACGCGTTGCGTCGCAACAATTAGATACACTACGAATAGGTATTGTAAAGGTGCATAATAGAAAGGGCCAGCGCAACGGTCTGCTTATGGTTAGATGCTGGCATTTGATAACAATAGATGGAAATTTCGCTCTGCCCACAAATAAGGCGATTTTTTCCTGTGCTGAATTGCGTTGAATAAGTGGGTGAACATTTTTTTTTCTTTGAGACAAAATATAATGAGAGAGTTGATAATAGTAAAGTACTCTGTAAGGGAGACATCTGACATCCCATTATATCTTAAGATGTGAGTGGCCTACGGGTGCCGGACTCTCATTCCCTATTTGATTTGATTGCATTGAATTTACGATAACACAAGCAAACAGTCATTGTTATCTTATTCACATTCAGAACTGTCGGCACCATTGTGATCTTTTAGTTTTTTTTTTATAAAAATTTTATTGAATATAATTGTGATTTCTGTTATAATTTTTTTTAATATAAATTGTAGCAAAATTAGTAATGCGAATTTTTAACTGATTTTCAACACTTCGTTACTTGAAGCAAATGGTCGCAAAAAGTTGAAGTTTTCTTGCGTCAGCAATTTTTGAGTAATCTTAGAAAAACCCTATAAAAGAAATTTCGGATTTTTTTGTTTTTTTTTTTTTTTTTATTCTTCAAACTTGATATTATGACTGGACCACCCTATTGATCAAGCAGATACATTTTTTATTCCGCCTTCCTTTTTTGTAAATACTTTTTTAGGTTTTATTATTATCGATATCCCAGGAATCAAAATGTTAAAGGTAATGTTCGAGAACTCAAGTTTCCGATTTCTTCGAAACAAATTAATTTAAATTTTTTTACTGCGTTTAGTTTCGAAAAAAAAATCTCTAGTTAAGAGTTTTATTGAGTATTCGAAAATGGCTGAATTTAATAAAAAAAATTTAAATTAAAATCCAAAAATTGGATAAAGTATTAAAAATCACTTTAAAAAATATGGATTTTTTTTAGTTCAATTATTTTTTTCCAGGAATGTAGTTAGTCAATTGTGCCAATTGAACCATGATGATAATCAAACAGTGGAAGCATTCGTATACTCGGGCGTATACGTGATTTTCTTATTTTATTGAATAAACAAAATTCTTTATTTTGTTCGTGGACCGTAGGTTTTTGTTCGTTGAAATATTATAATCAAAAGTCGATGTGGTCGATTGGTCACTTTTCCATACTTTTGTTTTTGATTTCTCGAAAATCGAAATGCCTATAAAAATTTAAAAAAAAAATGTTTTTTTTTTGGATTTTTGAAATAAAATCATTTTTTTTTAATCTCAATATTTTGAAAACGGGTTAATAACAGATACTTGTATACTATTTTTTGATAAAACCTCTGTATAGATTCTTGAATATTTTTTTTCAAAAATTATTATTTTTAGTATACTTACGTATTTAAGATTCAAAATTCTTTTTTTGGTTTATTTATCAATTCAAATAATGAATTTTATGCTTTTTCACATGAAATGTTTGTTTTTGTAATTATTTTTTTTTTTGATAATTTTATTGGACTTTTAAATTATAGGAGTAAGATCATTATTGAGAAACAACTTTTTTTTTTCTTGTCGCACTTTTTTCTCTAAAAAATCATTTTCACTTTATTCCTTAAAATTCTAATCAAAGGACTTGAAAGAGGAAATTTAAGGTACAATGCAGCTACAGTACAGTGTCAAAAACCTTCAAGTTTCGATTAAAACAAAATGTTTGCATTTCTTGCTAAACTAGTTTTTTTTTGCCATATGAGAATTTAATTTTTTTTATTTATTTTAGCAGAAATAAAAAACATACAAACGCGACGGTATAAAAAATCATGCTACAATATTCTGAGTAGTTAAAAATGATTCGTGCCACTTTCTCTATATCAAAATAGGTAGGTATTCTCTTTTTTTTCAAATAACTTACATATCAAATTAAAATTAAACCAATAAATCGTGCATAAACATATCTAAGATCTAATGAAAGCAGCCATTCCTTTGAATTCCAATTCAAATTAATTCTCAATTCGATCTAAAGTTCTTTCAAAAACAAATTTTCGATTACATATTCCAAAAGTCAATTAGCCTAAGGCAACTTATCTCAAAATTATACGCACCTAATCAAAAAGACCTGCTATTTTGCATAATATCAACACCTGTGGGAGTCACACTCCATCATTTTTATAGCCTGAATTCAAATACAATTTATTAGACAAACATCAAAAAGTCATAATTTTATCTAGAAAAATAAAACCCATACGAAATATCGAACACTGGAATTATGTTACATCAACACCTTCGATGCTATCTGTAATACCTTAGTTAACAAGAAGATATTTATGTAAATGATTGTGACTTATTTATTGATCTTTTTCAATAGAAAAAAAATACCTGAGTGTGAATTGGGTGTCTTTTCATTGCTGATGCTGATGATGGTATCTTCTTCAAATATAACTTAATAAGATTTGAGCTAAGATACCCAGACTTTCATTATAACACTTCTCCCAATTGACTTCATGACGACAATAAGATGCAACCATAATGCATTTCAGTACTTTGATGAGTGCCGACTAAGACACCATCAAGCGAACCATCAACCTGCCGCAGCCACCTTCCGAATAATGATACTCAGCTTGAGTAAATAATTTTGAAGCGCCATGCTTGTTAAGTGCAATGGCATTGTCTGTCAGTCTAGCAATTTGGAGGCACTTCTGAAAAAAGGTTTGAACGTTTTAACATTAAAATTGAGAAAGTTAAAAGTGTGTTATCGCGCAGTGGAACCCATTAACATTTTTCAAGAGTATTGTGGTAGCCTCTTTAGAGATTGATAGGCGACACATAAGATGCTTAAGCGATGTTTTTTATAGCCTAAGCCTGACACAGGCACTCATATCGGATGGGTTTATGGATTCTGGACTGATATCAGACTCATACGTGGATTAAGTTGCAATAACACTAATTCACCTGCTTATAGGTATGGGAATTGAATAAATTACAGGGTGATTTGCAGAATATGTGACAAAAAATTGGGACTTACGGGTTGGACAGAAACCAGACAGATATTGTATTGAAGGAAGTTTCAGGTAAATTTCAATAAAAATACTTAAAACAAGAAATAATTATCAAAAAAACAACAGCAACACCTAAAATGTAGTATTCCGTGGCATAATGGTGGCAATACTATAGTATGTCAAACCTCTTCAAATCCAGAAATCTCACCATACCTTTAAAACTTCTGCTGTACAGGACCATGGTCCTGCCAGTACTCATGTATGGATCCGAGACTTGGATGCTTAGCAAAAGTCACCCCGACCTCTTAGCCGCGTTCGAGACAAAAATCTTATGGAGAATTGTTGGCCCCATATGTGAGGAAGGACGATTACGGAGACGTTAGAATCATGAATTGTACGCAATCTACCTTAAAGCAGACATAGTGACAAAAATTAAGCTGGGTAGACTCCGGTGGGCAGGAAACCTAGCTCACATAAACGAAGAGGAGTCTTTCGTGGTACATTTTATGGTAGACAGCAGCGTGTTAGACCATGCTTGCGATGGAGAGATGGCGGCGTAGACAAGGACGCCCTAAGCCTTGGGCTGCGCAACTGGATGGCGTCGGCTCGAGACCGGGATAGGTGGAGAGACTTGTTAATGGAGGCCAGAACCGGACCCCAGTTGTCTAGCCGATGATGATGATGATAATGGTTAGTGTGTTGGACTATCATAGGTCTGGGTTTGATCCTGATACTAACTTCTCGGATTTTGCATAAAATTGTAGGCTCCCACTATGAACACTATCTCAGCAAATAGTTTTTGAAAACAGAATTTTCTGATTTTACTCTACATGTAGTGGAAATATTCATTATAATGGGAAATTAGATATTTTAATAACAAAGTTGTTCTAGGAATTTGTTTATATCTTTAGAAGTATACGTTCCAAGACCATGGAATATTGAAAACCAAAATAGTTCCTTATAACGTACCATTTTGACAAAAAAAAAAAGCTTACCTAAGCAAAAAAAATAAGTCCTAAGTTTTTTTTAATTTTTCAGAAAAATTGCTAAAAATATTTTTATTTAAAATCTTTAACTTTAAAAGTTGGAGAAGGTCTCTTTTGAATCTTTATTTGGTGGTCGAGGTACAAACAGACTGTTTGTAGGATAAGTTCTCTGTCATCTAGGAAGGTACATAGGTAGAAATGCCGATCCCAGGCAACTTGTTGGTCACACACCTATGTCCAACTTTGCTGCATGTTCCATGACAGTGTCCGGTACATACCGCAACGACTGGGCCTGCAAAGAAGATCTTTAGAACAGGTTTTATTGTAGGTCTGGATATAATGCAGTTGATTATATTGCTCCACCTCCCGTTCGATTCTGTTTGGTAAATATAAACGATTTTTTCCCTTCATATAGAGGAATGTCAACCAATTCCTCAAGTGAGATGTTCATTTCCCTTGATACTACTATGTCCCGAAACCCGGATCAGAGTGACGTCGAGGTTGATGTTCAGACTCGCAAGCTCATCGCGGCATTGCTGGAACAATTAAGATGATGCTGTGGCCGAGTTAATGGCTTTGACAGCCGCCTGACTGTCTGTAATCATCTAGGTAAGGTCTGATTCATTAATATCTCTTGAATACCAATAATGGATTTCGATCTAGTTCTGAGCTATCCTGAACTGGATAGATGAATCCAAATATCGTATTGTAGATGGTTCCAGTTATCTCACCTCCTGTGTTACTAGCTTTTTGACAAACTCAGCATCCAGCATCGCTGTAACCCGTACAGTAAGTCGTTACATCTTCTTCTCCAAACTCCTTCTTTATTTAAAACTAAGGACCAACAATCACTCAAAGATCCTTTCGCCAAAGCAAATTTTCATTCGTTTCTTTTAAGTTTCATGCTTTTTTCCAACGAAAAGGACTCAGATAATTAAGATCTTCTATAGAATCTTATTGTTTCTATGAAAAAAGACCTTATTACTTTAATCTTTAATGCTATCTACCAGCAATAAAGTGGCCTCACATTCAATTTACTGAACCTTTTAAAAAATCAAAATTCCGTGATTCTCTTAATCTTACTTAAATGTATCTCTTAATTTTGCCAATAGCTCGAAATAAAAACATCATTATCACGTATAAATTTCAATACAAAATAATTACACCTTCTGACAGAGATTGCTATGTCCAAATGGCCACCCAGACATCGACATCAACTAATAGTGTTTCCACAATGTTCGAAATTAGTATAACCAATAATCCATCTCCATCACCTTTGTGAAAAATTAAAATCTGCACGCGATGTTGCGATCTTAAATAGCAAGAAAGCCTCCTCTTTTTTTCTCATTTGCTTTATTATAGCATAATTTTATCTGTGGCTGATGGAGAACTTTGAACCAAAGATACAACTGGAGAAGGCATAAAATACATCTTACGTGTGGGATGTTTAACACAGAGGATACCCCTTTGCCCTGATCTGAACCAAAAAATAAATTATTTTATCTTGTTCTACAAGACCTTCAAGATGCCTTGACTTGACTCGCATGGAGCGTCTGACTTCAGCTTGTGCAATTATATATATTTGAAAACGAACGCAGCCGAGATAATGCTCTTTTAATGTTCGCATGCGCGCCAACTCATCGGAAGACGAACGTATTAGTTAAGTACTGCCAACATTCTTATTTGATTAGCTAATTCCTTTTGAATTTACTCTTGGCTGGTTCTTGATCTCCCAGAGCAAAGCCATTGCCGCAGGCGAAGTGTGCGTCGACGCACGGTCGTCAAATTTAAGTACTTACCACAGCCACTGCGCTGGTCACTGTAAAGTTTCCTCTGGTTTCGGAGAAGCAAGCAACTACCGAGTAATTAGCATCTATCTGGAGATACAAACTTCAGTCGCAATGACAGAAAACGATAAGGAAAGTGCCGCAGTATATAATACCCTTAAATAGAGTCTTCTGGATTTAGAGGGGTACCAGACCATTCCAAGAACGCTGAACACGCGTCAACTGTAACGGATACCATGAGAACACTGGAATTTTGCGTAGGTATGCTAATCAGCTTTAAGTTGGGCTATCAAAAGCCGCACTTAAGTTTGTATCTTTGTATCTTTCGCATGAACACTGAAATACTTCGATAAACATCACAAAAAAAGATCGCTTCTTTAATGTTGAAATTTGCCTTTCCTTTCAAGTTTCCCGTCTCTTGAAAATGAAAATGTATGGAGTGTGGAAGCAGGGTGAGAGATGGGAATATGATGGTAGACAGCGATACACAAAGTTATGGGACACCTTTGGATAGATGCCACCATATTGCAACAGGTATCTATATCTTCTGTTGTAGATACATACCTGATGAATGTTCAGATGAAAAACA
This sequence comes from Syrphus vitripennis, assembly GCA_958431115.1. Lineage (NCBI taxonomy): Eukaryota > Metazoa > Arthropoda > Insecta > Diptera > Syrphidae > Syrphus > Syrphus vitripennis. The sequence continues at coordinate 19,201,454 of OY288108.1, forward strand.
ACCAAGTATCTTTACTTTCTTTTCACTTTTGGGGGAGTTAATTGGAAATATTTTCTTGTCTCAATTTGTATACCAAGAGGGGAACTTTAAAAAAGTGTGTTGATGGTGAAACTGTTGCCTCAGGATGATAGGAGGTATTTTTTTTTGTTTTGTTTTTATTTTTATTACAAAAAATTCACATACCAACTTTTATACCTACCTTACCTACATACAATACATATATAATTTTTGTGCAGATTTCTTTGATGATTTTGTTTTGAAGTTGTGCTTTCTTCAAGTGGAAAAAGTTTAAATTATGATATGTATGTTGTCAGTTGAGGGGAGAGAGAGAGAGTGAGGGAATGCAAACAGGACCAGAAATTATGTAGATATCAAATAAACAAAAAAAAAATCTTTAAATTCTTCAACACGCATCTTTTTTTATTAAATTGAAAATGAATAAAGAAGTTAAACAACAAACGTAAGTCTTTTTTCATATATTTTTTGATTCATGAAAAATAAACCTTTAATTTGGAAAATGTAAATACAAAACAAATCTAGGACAATCTACATTTTTATTCTAAATTAACTTTGTCTTGTTAGGAATGCCTTGTCTCTAAAATTTAATCGTCATACCAAAATGAAAGGAGATGAATGTGTTTACTAAGATATTATTTGTTATTTTTCAAATATGTAAAGTTTTAATATAAAAAGGGGAAAGCTTTTCCAAGATCTCATGAGACAAACTTAATGTTTTATTAATAAATAAGATTTTCCTTGAAACAAATAGGTTTTTTTTTTTTGGTGCTGCTGGGCGCATTTTAGAACCTGTTGGCAACGATGACAACGTCATCGAAAAGAAAAAAAGAATAGAAGAGGTAGCTACTTCCTGAACCATCATTTTTATTTGTCTCGCTTCATTTAGAAATAGCAGCCATTTTCTAAAAACTTCGTGTTTAATTTAAGTTTGAAAAAAAAGAAGAAAAAAACAGAAATTTGCAAAAACCAAAATTGTTAAAAAATAAGGATAAGAAGTAAACTATTGTAAGTAAATATATTATAAATATATTGTAAATGAAAAGGTCAATTGAAATAAATGTTTTAGGTTAAAACCTTTCACCAGAAAAGTTTAGACAAGTTTATTACTTGTTGGAGCAACTGTGCCAACAGAACCATTTCAGAAGAAACAAATGTTCTGCATCAAAAATTCTGCATCAAACTGTTCCAAACCAACGTTGTTCTATCGAAGTTAAATTTTTGAAATTTTTTCTCCAACTTGAAAGACACAGCCAGATATCTAAAGTCGCAAAGAGATATTGACATTTTCGCCCACTTAGCAGACCTGCTTGAGAAATATTGTTTATTAGTTGATACTAAACAGGGTGATTTGCATAACGTGACTCTGGAGCCTGGCTGATGAAAGGCCCCACTGTAGATGTATTATATTGTTAAACTCAATACTGATTGGCTGATAGACTGAATAAGTCGATAGGCGGTTAAACGGTTCAAAAAAAAAAAACTACCACTTGGTTCTTCCCTGAACCAAGTGTTTTATTTAAAAAAATATCGCTAACACTTTTTTTTGGCAATTTTTGGTTTTGGCACAATTTTATTTTTTAACATTTATATTTTTATGGAAAATTGGTGATTAACTTGTAGACAAGTTGAAAAACTGTTTTTGGTTGGTTTCTGTTGCGACAGAATTTTTTTTCAATTTTTTTTTTTTAATTTTCTTTAGGCATTTCTTTTCCACATTTTTTCGACTAAATTTTCTTACTAATTTTTTTTATGAAAAAAAAAATTGACCAGAAATTGATAAATATATTGAATGTTTAGCTGATGGCTGGGTAGGTGGTCCAATTTGTTGACATTTTTATTTTGACAGAACTTTTTTGACAAATTTTTTTGTTGACAAAATGCTTCTGGACGTAAATTTTTTTTTGCAACCATACTTTTTCAAAATCAACCCATTTTTAAAAAAATTTACCAATTAGTTTTTGAGTGTTTCGTATCGAACTAAATTTTGATCTACATATTATGTATATGGAATTGAAAATTCTTTGGTTGAAACCTGCGAAATGCATTCAATTAAAAAAACAAAATATTTATTAATGTGATTGCCTGGCCATGGCCACTTAACATAACCTAATCGAAGCAATGGAGTTGCATGAGCGTGGCAGTGCCCCAAAAGCTAACGAAAAAAAAGAAAAAAGAAGAAACAAGAAAGGTGCCCTGCAACCAACTACATAGTTTATAATAATTGTTTTTGAAACTTGAATGAGTATACAGGGGTGTCCGGTAATTCGCAAGCCATACTTTTGGATGTGATTCTTGGTCATATTCTAAGAAAAAGATTGTTTCACAGTAAAGTGATGATTTTCAACTTTGATATCACTTTTTGACGATTTACAAAAAAGGCTAACTTTGTTGTACCCTGACTAATGTTAAATTCAATTTCTCTGTTAGTACTTATGGAAGGGACCTCATTTTACATTTTTTTTAAGTAGAAATATTATCCTTTAAAACTACCTTTAAATTCAGCTGATATGTTTTTAGGGTTGCCAAATATTTAATTTTAAATGATGTTCCATTTTTTCTTGCCCGAGCAAAATTTTGACTTTGAGGTCATTTTTTCCAAAAATGCATCATAAACATACAGTATTTTTATTTTTTCCTGATGAACAAAACAATAATAAAAAAATTCATTGATAAGTTTTCCCAAGAACACATACATTTTATGATACTTGGGAAAATCCAAAAACAGATAAAATTAAATAAAAAAAATGATTTTTGGCCCCGAGATTTAAAGGTTTTGAATAAAACAATAATTTGTGTAGTTTTAAGTAATTTTTAAATATGGCCGTTTGTATAGTTTATGTTAGTAAAATCGATGAAATGGAACACTCGGGCGTGTACGCATTGTTTTTTAAAATTTTAATTCTTATATTATTTAATTACTTTCAATATATGATGATTTATGGAAGTTAAATAAAAGTTAGCTTAATTAAATGCAGAGTGAAATATTACCACGAACAAATTTTTGAATAAAAAATATGGAAAATATCGTAGTATCCCTAGTTTTGTAATGTCCAAGACCTATGTGCCACATGGTAATTATAATATATACAGTAAAAATAATAATTAAGACATCAGAATGAAATTCCCAAAATTGAGCATTTTCAGATTGAAAATATATATCTTGGAGATGAACAAAGTTCCTTATGAAATCTAAATAAAGAAATGTACAACATCTATGAATTGATGACAAACCGCTTTGCAAATATTTATCCCAGTTAAGGTATAACCTATCTGGATTTACTTTAAAATAGTCAGATTTATTTTCCATTTCATGTAAGAACAATAATTTTCAAAATTTCAAACCATCTCACATCCGCATTATTATGTCGAAAGCTCTGAAAATCTTCTAAATTCTGAACTATCATCCCCAATGTCTTTTTATTGACTCGTGAAACATACTCTCCCTACAAAATTCCATAAAATATTGTTGAAATACTTAAGAGGCTCATAAATGCAATAGAGCATCCCATAGGACCGCAATAAAAATCCCACAAAACGTTCATCAAAACAAATCCCATTTAGAAAAACACACATAACTGAAAATTTTCCCATTTAACTTTGTTTCTGTGTGTTGTTTTTTTTTTACTCGTAATTTTACGATCATAATAATTTAACGATGTGATACTTTTGAGTTTGTCAAACATATTGTGTCATTTTTATCTTCTTTTTTTTCATCTATGGCAAATGCCGACTGACAGGTCTGAAAATCAAATCAAATGTCACTACTCAATTATATATTTAACAAAAGTGTGTTAATGTGGGTTGGGTAATTAAAATTCCTTTTAAATAATAACTTAACTATGAATTAAAAAAAAAAAATAGTGCTAAAATATTCAATTTAAATTCCTTTTTGTTTTATTTTCGACATTTAAAGCTCTTTCACCAAAACAATAAAATCAGATTTTGACACTTCATGGGTGATCCATTGTTTAAGCGATAACCCCAATAATGGTGACCAATTTGGTTGTATTAACCCATAAATCAATTGATTTTTCATCGGCACGACCAACGCATTGAAATTCATGTGCGGTCTGGGTAGAGCGAGGAATACGCCTTTTTTGTTTGGTTTCAGCCAAAGCCACCCCAACCACCCCACCACCACTCCTACGACTAGGACACCCGATCTCTTGCCGGTTCTTAATCGTAACCCTTTGTTGGGATCGTAAATTTTAAAGAGCTCCCTCTTGTCGTTATGTAATTTTAGGACTTTCAAAAATTCGATTGTGTAAAAGTTCTAACCACCGCCGCCGGACGCCGCTGCCGCCGCGCCACGCCGCCATTGAATGGAGGATGTCATCTACCACCCACGTCGTTCATATAAGTGTGTATATCTTTCTGCAACCCTTTGCCGAGCGAGATAACCCGCAACGTGCTCCCGGAGCTTGCAGGACAGAGAGATTCAGCACGAGGACGACCGACAGACCGTCCGACCGCTCCATTTTGGCAGGATGAAGGGCTTACAAACATCCTTTATGACTGCGGAGTCACACAATAAAAAAAATTGTTGTTGTTGTTATTGTTGTGCTTATGAAAACGGTTTTTGATATTTTTCTTTTTTATGATCGAATTTGTTTTAACTTTGAAATTTATTGGATTTGGTCTTATGCGGTGGGAAGGGTGATGGTGGATGTATGGATGGTGGTCCTTTTGGTCACATTGTGTTGCTTCGCTCGAGGCATTGTTTTTTTTTTTATATTCATTTTATTTTGTGCCAACGTCAGGAATAGAGAGGCTTTAGGGTAACTCTCGTGTGTTATATTGGATTTAAGGTTAGAATCCTTTGTTTGTGACCATAAATCAGCGCTAGGGAAATACAGCAATTTTATTGTACATATATATCTATTGTCGTTTATATTTTGTGGTAATGGGTTTTAAGGTGAATCCGGTTAAAAAAAATAGAGAGACACAAACCATTATAATAACCAAGAGGACTTAGACATTTTTTTTTTTTTTTGATGCTAACAATTTTTGAAAATTTTCGGTTGAATATTTTTCTTAACGGGTTGCTGGTGAAATAAATTTAAGTTAAATGCTTGTTGGTGTGCGACAAGCAATTTTCTTGTCATCATATAGTCTTTTATGAGGAGAACCAATATTAAAAGGATAAATAATAAGAATACAACAACAACAAAAAGAGGTTATTCTTTTTATCATCGGTTTAATTTATTGGCCTAAGCGGGCTATTAAGTGAAGTTTATATAAGGTCGTTTAGGGGATTATCACTTTAGAATTTCCAAACAGCGATACAATGTTTATGTTTTTAACATACCTACAGAGAAGGCAATTGTGGTTTTTTGAAGAAACGCAACAAATTTGTTCGATAATCTACTCAGAAAATAATATGAATTTATAGTTCTTATAGATCACGAATCGTTATATCCTCGTATCACATGATAGCACCCGATTTAATTATTGATATTGTGATAACTCTATTAATCTTAATATTTTCAGTCTCAAAGTCAAAAAGAAAAGTGGAGTTTATTTCCCTACAAGAAACTTAAGGACAAAAATTATACTTTTTAAAATTTGGGGTGAAATCAGCTAAGACTACAGCCACTTTTAAGGACTTAAAGGAATTATTTTTTTTAAATAAAGACTTTTACTTGAAATCGGACAGCCATAGATATCTTGTTATTAATTTTAAAATTTGTAGATATTCATAAGACAACTTAGTATTAGGTCAACAAAGTTCAGCTTCATTTCAAAGTGTTTCATGATCATAGAGACATTAGGATATTTCAAAATAATTTATACTAAATTTTATAAACGGTTCACCAGTTAGACTCATAAGTCATCAGGCACGGATTTCATTTACTAATTTTCAAAAATTTTTTTTAAGTTGTAAGTGTAAGACTTTCTCTTTAATGGGACTTGACTCACAAAGGGCACCTACCTTTTCGTATGATCAAGTCAAGTCAATAGGTTCCTGAGATATAATTGGACCAGTAAATCCTCAAGAAGTTTCGAAGACATCTATTTAGAAATTTTCGCAGCTTTCTTCTGACTGACCTTCCAATTCATAAAGAAGAATAGATTAAAGCTTAAAGAGCTGTTTCTCCACAAAGACTTTGCTTTACCGATTCGACTCTTAATACTTAGTTCAGCTCCACAATAGGGTAGAGAGATATTTACTAGCAGATGAGGAAGTTCGAAGGCTGATCCTTTTTGTTTTTACAGTGTTGAACCTTCATCATCATAATCATAGGCTCGACAACCGGGATCTGGTCCTGGCCTCCTTCAACAAGTCTCTCCCCCTATCCCGGTCTCGAGCCGAGGAAATCCAGTTGGGCACCCCAAGGCTTTGGGCCTCCTGCTGTACGACATCTATCCAGCGCAAGCATGGTCTACCACCCTGCCCACTGATGGAGTCTACCGAGCTTAGTTTTTGTCACTGTGTCTGCTTCCAGGTAGATTGCGTAAGTGTACCGTTTTCGGAATCGTCCTTTCTCACATATGGGACCAACAAATCTCTTTACCTCTTGTCATTTGATGGATCTATATGATAATGTCGTCTTTTGAAGTTTTGAAATATGATTACTGAATTCTTCTTCTTCCCGTCTACAAAGCTGTGAGCAGTACATATAGTTACTAACATTAGTGTCAACAGTTTAACAAGCATTGGTGACAGTGTACAGCCCTGACTAATAATAGCAATCAATTTATTTCGAATACCCCTACCGCTCAAAGCAGGCTAGATAAATTCTCTATTGACACTGTCAAACGCCGTTTCGAAAATTGATGAACAGCCGATGAAGTGGTGATCGATATTCAACTCCACTTGTGTTATATACTGCTTGTTCGGATTCAAGTCTTTCTTCAAGGTGGTCTTTTATTTGTCCAGAGCAAGTAGCATCCAACGGTTTTCGAACTGCGTAAGCTCTTATTTCCAGAGTAGCTTGACAATCATTCCCTTTTTCCACTCTTCAGGTTTTAACCAAAAAGTTATGGCCAAAAAAAATCAATGTGAGGCCTGCTTTCCAATCTGGGGTATCCAACATCTATATTATGTCATTAGGTCAACATTATAACACGCAACCCAAATTCTTAAAATTTTTCCATCAGTAACCCAAAGCTCTATTGCATCAGATCAGACATAAAACACCTTTATCTCTACTCCATAGTTAATAGTCATTTATATGGCATGGGTATACCTATGCATGTTTTTTTTTATAGTCAAACTCAAATCAGATAAAACAATTCATCAAACATCACGCACGTCCATAAACATGACACATAAAACAAAAATTCCAAAATTACATCACATCGAACCTGGGTTTAAAAATTTATTTCATTTAACAGGTGCATTTTGACTTTGCATGTACATTTTTCAATTTACCGTAATCAATCATAGATCCCCAATTAATCATGTCTAACGCCTCCATTGGCTACTACCATACATGAATGACATTTGTGCATCTTCTTGCTGTTGCAACAACTACTAGATACAACTCTAATAATACCTACATAATAATAATTATATGTAATGCAGATTGCAGGTACTACGGAAGCGTAACTATAACTACACAACCAGAGGCATCGAATCAAATTTTGAATTCTCTGTTTTGAATACAAATCTGCTTATGTACATCTTCAGCTATTTGAGTTAGGTATATTTAATTACAGGTGAGAAATTAATTCGCCCTAAAACGATGTGATGCTATTCGATTTCGATGTTACAAATGGAAATTAATTAGAATGAATTGTATTTATGAATAAATAATTATGCAAATGGAAGTTATCCCTGAAAATGTTGGGCTTACATATTGGTTTGATGTGTTTATGAGGAGTGCTTAAATTTCTACCCACACAATTCGTGTACACTCTGGGTCCTTTGAATGGGTTAAGATATTTTAAAATTGCTCTGTAAGTTAAGGGTTTTAATTTAATTTTGGATTTATGTATTTCCAAAAATATATATTTTTGAGTTCTTCCAATGATCAGCTTTTTAAACTAGATTATGAGACAGCCCCCTAAGTTTGAGTGCACTGGTTTTCGACTATTAAAACGATTCCGCTGATATATTCATTGTCTGTTTAAAATCTGATTTTGCTAAAATCACCCACAGCCACGCCCATTTTTGTATGCTAATTTGTCTTCACGCACCTGCTTTTTCATTTCATTAAAAAACTAAAAAAAAAATATATCCATCTTGAATTTATTCAATCGATCAGGAGTGTAGGCATTTCTGGGTATAACGATGTAGTTTTGAGTTTGATTCAAATGGTTTATAAATTAAAAGCTCTTGCCTAATCATATCTAATAATAAAATTAAGATAAACATTTTCACGCATAACAAAGTGCCATACTCCTCTATATCATCGTAGACGGATATAATAATATATCGACTGGTGATGAGTTGGGTTAATATATTATCTTTCCCAAGTTAAATAATTATTTTCATTTCCATTGAGGACACAGGCTGTGCGATTGTTAAATTGGTTAAGTAAATCAATAATGATGTTCGTTCGTTCCTTCAAAGATTTAAGACATTCGAATGATGTCATTAAATGGATGAACAAAACATTTATATACATCCATTTCTGTGACATGAAGACTGTTGAATTGTGTTGTTGTTGTTGTTCATAGTTATTAAATGAAGGTCGGAGACAAACAAAGATTTATAACCGATTTATTGATGGAGCTATTACCAGTTAATTAGTAGAGACTAGAGAGGGCTTTGTTTTGTTTTGAGGGAATTTTAAGACTTTGACATTATTATTGAAGGGAAGTCGGAAAGCCATTTTAAATAATTCGTTATTTAAATTGTAATTAAAATGTTAATAAATGAAAAGGTATGTAACTTAACTTAATTAGCAACTGTAGTTCTGTTATTTAAAAATCGCCCACATTTTCCCGTCTTTTCAGATAATAGCAGTTCCTTGAAGAAAAACAAAAAAAAAACTATTTTGTTAATTATCCACAAACAATAATCTACAATTTGAAGAATTTAACGCTCCTTGTGCAAAAGTTAAACTGAATTTGTTTCTTTGTTTTATTTTTCTGCTAATTACACGATTGTAACCTTAGACTGCCAACCTCCAAAAAAAAAAAACAAGATGAAACAGAAAATTCATTATGGAGAAAATATCGATGCAGAGAAATAACTTCACGGGAAATAACTTCACATGTAAAGTAACTCCATCATTAGTATGAAATTATTTCACTTTTTTCTACTAAAAATGGGAAATAACTTAACTCTTTTGTGGGAAACTATCTAACTTTTAATGAGGGAAACTATTTTTCAAGTGGGCAATAACTTCACTTTTAACGGTGATTCTGTGGAGTTTTTTTTCGCCCATAATTACTTTCCATAATTATATTCTAAGGACTTCTGGTGCACCGATTATGTTTTAAATGATTAAGCTTCACATTCCACTGCTCTTTGAATTCGAAATTGTTTCAAAACCAAGTCATTTCGACAAATTCACCATTGTTTTTTAAACGTTACTTTCAAAAACAAACGTTTGCTTTTGAATAAATTTTTTTTAAAATTCGAGCTAAATTTTAAAAAATACTTGGACTATACCTACTGATTTCAAAAAAAAAAAAATTAAAATACTTTGAAAATCCGAATGAGAACCAATCTTTTTTGAGTGATTTTTGAATTAACTTGAAAGAAATGTTAAATGCAAAAGTGTGGTAAGTGCAACTCTCTTGCATGGACACCAGTAAAAAATATTTTGGTGCACAATACTGATATAACTTTCGACCAATATTTTAGTGGAAGCATTTAAAAAACCAAAAAAACCGTTATGAAGGGCTTGAGGAAAAAACTGTTAGAAAGTACGGGTTTGTCCAAATTATAAATAAATAAAAAAATATTATTCGTGTTGAGCGCAAGAATTAGATCTGGGATGAACCTAATCACGTGACGTGACCTCAGTAGCGCAATGCGTAGTACATATGGTCCTGAGGCCGAAGTTAGCTAAAAAGTTTTATAAATAAATTGAACAATTAAAGGCCAAAGACCAATGAAATAATAAACGTGAAATAGCTATAACTCCAGCCTATTCGGTTAATAATGATTTTCCAAAAGATATTTCTTGACCCAATAATAAAGCTTTTACAAATACTCACAGAAGTTAATCAAAACCGTTAAAGACGTTTCCAAGATCAATAAGATTTTTTTCGAAACGGTTATATGACAGTTAGGTATCATTATTTTCGGAGCTACAAAAATAAATTTCGACTCTATAGGTCAATATCTATAAATGCCTTAAGTTTTAGGCTTTAGATTGTAGTACAGACAGACAAATAAACAGGCAGACGGATAGACGACCAAACGGAAAAAATAAAATATGTTTTTCGCAACAGAGACCGATTTATGCAGCCATCTCCATTTCTTCAGAAAAGTGCCCTTTAATACAAAATTCCATAATATCTGGGTGTTTCTGAGAAATATATTTCTATTCGGAAATTCAACGCTAGTAGTTTGGTTTTACTTGATGAAGTCCCTGAAGTTTATTGTTACATTATTTTTCCTGTTAAACCCAAACCAAAATAATGGAACTTGTTTTGTTAATTATTGAGTTAAGCATTTATTCAGGCCAATCAATATCACAGAATGAAATATATCGTAAAAAGAGGAAAATAAGACAAAGAGAAAATACCTAAAACCTACACGAATAATTTTATCTGTTGCGTCAACCAACATAAAATCAGTTTAATTCCGTGGGCCTGTATATAGCTTTAAATGAGTTTCCCTTGGACAACCATGCTAACCAGAGTCGTCTTAATGATCAATATCTTTTTAGTAAATTTATATTTATTTCACTCCATTAAACGTTTTATTAAATGATTGATCTTCAATATAATGTCACGCGACATCAAACATTTCAAATGAATCATCTTTATTTAAACTTCACTGAACCTGAGGTATCTCAAATCGTTGTCGTCAGATAGTCGACGCGTCACGTCCGTCGCGTCCGTCGGTCGTATAGTTGGACCCCATATGGAGTCAATCAAGTCGAGCAGGAAAATCAAAATATTGACCAACAAAAGTTGACACATTTACCTTTGTCCACGATGTTGATATCTATGCGTGCATCCATTCAGAAGAACTGCACATAGCCATCTCATATATTATTGTTAATTATTGATTTATCACCTCCTCAATCATGCAACGAATGGGCCATTTAAAATACCGCTGAATGCATATTTGCGCGCGGTTTGTTTGTTTGCTTTGGTTTGGTGATATGGCGGCTGCTGGCTAAGCGAGTGCGCTTCAAAGTACCAACCAGATAGACCAGCAAATTGAGAGAGTCAGAGTGTGGCTGAGTGAGTTCCGAAAGGGATCTAGAAGAATATAAAAATGCATTTATTTACATGAATATCGATGTGAAATTCAACGAAGTACCAGAGTTACCCAGCGTGACACTTAACTAACAAGTATTTATGAGGCCTTGGGTTTGATTAACGATGGCCAGTGAACATCATCACAGGGACAAAAAATGCAAATGTTGTGATGCATTGGGTGCATGAGAAGGTGACACGCGAATTTGTATAAGATGCAGATTCTGGAGGCTGTTGGTTTGTAACGAGCGCATGAGTTTGAACTGATTATCTGTAAATTTATTTGTTCCATTTTGGATTCAGGGTCAGGAATGACACTATGACGGGCAGAGATATTTTGATCTGTAGTTTTTGTCTTCGAGGAAGCAGCCATTAAGATTCATGAGAATTTTGCAATGCAGTCAAAGTTACTTTTTCTTTGTCTATCACTTTTAAGGAATCTTCAACTTGCAAATGTTAATATATTGGCTGGCCGTGAAAGCGTTGTTTTGACAACTGATCTATGGATCAGTACAAAAAATACGGAAATTTGGTAAGTCATTGTGGAAATATATGAAAAAAAAACATAAAATTTAAGATTTTGGAAGTTTTTAAAAAAATATAACCATGCATTTTCAAAATATTGCGTTTTAAAAACAAATTTTCATTTTTCTTTCCAAAACCCTAAAACTATTTTTTTTGAAAATTTTGATATACAATACTATCAATTTCATAAAGGATTTGATCAAAATTCATCAGACCGTGTATAAGAAAATAAAAAAACAAAAAACAGTTCCTTTTCCAGGTGCAGTTAATAACGGTTTTTTGAAATTTGTTTTTTGACCAATTAATTTGTATGACTCATAAAATCTTATTAAAAAAATTTCATTAAAATGCATTTCATTTTCGAGATAAATATATTTTTTGTTCTTAGTGGTTATATGACAGGCACCGTTATTTTTGAGCTAAAGCCTTAAGCCCTCAGTTTGAAGAAATTCGTAAAGTAATTTATGCTGGTCGCCAAGGTACAGACGATCAAAAAGACAGACAGAATTGTGGGACCCACTTTTTTTGTGCACCATGGTTATGTCAGGTCTGATTAATATCTCGAGTTCGAGTTTTTTTACAAATCCAAAATTTGCGCTAAAGTACGTATGTATAGTCGCCAGTAAAAATCTGGAGAGGGTCACTCTAATCACCCTTAGAAGTTTTAAAAATAGCCTCAGCACATCGAATATATAAAAAAAAAATTCATGAAGATCGGTCAAGTCGTTTCGGAGGTATTCGATGACAACAATGTTAGATAAAATTTTTATATACATACTACATGTATTTTATTTCAGTTATATCAAAATTGCCAGCAAGATTATTAAATGGGAAGGTAGGAAATTCAGATATTTTTTCAAAGTGGAGTAAAATATGGACTCCAATAGAAAAAGTTTAAAAGTTCTTAGTGAAAAATTAAAAAATATTTCCAGAGGGAGGCCAACCCTGTTATCCTAATGTTTTAATTTTTGGAGCAAATAGACCCTACCAATCCACTTTCGAAAATAGAAAAATTCATGTAAAAAGGAACAACCTTCAACCCAGTTTTGCGTCCTATTCTCTATGGTTAAGCATTCTTCAATTTCGATATCTATATTTCTGCCTTTCAAAGAAACCCATTTTCTAAAGTGTTGTTTGATTTGAGTTTATTGATCCATAAACAATATCTTTTAAGAAAAATTTCCAGAAAATTGTTCACTTAACTATGAAAAAGTACTTTTATATACGAATCGATTCACAGTGGCATTCAATTAAACAAAAAAAAATAATTATACTTTTGATAGTAAACAAATAATATACATGTCTAACATTTTTATGATCTTATTTTAGGAATTGACTCAAACAAAATAATTTGAAGCAGGTACCTTGTACCTACATATATAGAAGACTTCATTTTGATTGAAAATATTTTCATCATAAGAAAAAAAAAAAAAAACAAATACCTAGAACACAGACAATTTAATGTTCTTTGAATTGTTTAAGAGTTCGCTTTTATAGCAGCTCTCTCATCAAGAAGTGTAGAGTAATTAAAACAAAATTGCAATAAATTTCAATTTTTTTCTTTTGAAATATTTATTTTTGAATTAACTTGGAATTTGGTTAGCAGGAATGTTGAACCGAAAAATAAAGAATGTTTCATTTTCAAAAAAGTATAAAATTAATTTAAATAGATGCGGATATAATTATTTAAAAGATTTTTTAAGATATTCCTTTAAGTTTATGTACCTTCAATTTATTTAATCTCATGAGACCTACATAGACATGGATGTAAGATAGAATTAAAGATAAAGGACCAAGGACAGTGTTAATTGAATTTCTGCTGCTTCGATAACTCGATATCAAGATATTGCAGAATTTATTGCTCAATCATTAACTGTCACTTAGTGTTGAATTAATTGGGTAACAAAGTTGGAAAATTTTGGAAATGAATGAATTTGAAAATTTAAATTGGGGAACAGCTGGTTATTCAGTATTTAAAAATTCTGCATCACCATAACTGTAAATTTCAAACATCTAAATATTAGAACTCTGTATTAATTTGTAAAAAAGTTTTAATTCAATTTAGTTTTCAAATTTGCGAAATATTTCACGTGTCTAAACTCTAGCTATGTGCGTGTTGCTTTTGACCAAATATAGGTTCCTTCCTAAGATCATCAATATTGTTTTGAATTCTAGAGGTTTCCATTCAACTCTATATGGGCTGTCATCAACCAAACAAAGTTCACTTTGGATTTGATATATTATTTCCATGACTAATATTTTTCTAAGGCCAGGTTGAATTTTTGAAACTAACCAAAATTATGGTTTTCTGAAATATAAAAGAAAAAGTGTTCTGATAATGAAATAAAATGCCCGACTGGATCGCATGAACTTGCTTTTATGTTAAAGTATTTTAGATTAAACAAAAAAATATAAAAAATGTCATGAGAGAAAAATATGACAAAGCATGAAATTCATTATTTGAATTGATAAAAAAAAAGCTAAAATACAAACTCTTGGAAAAATAATAAGGAATCGTATTTTCAAAAAATATTTATTTTATGTACATATGTATACCTACACATTTTTTTAAGAATTTTATAAAAATTTTTTTCAAAATATTAAGTTTTCAAAAAAATATTTTTGTTGAAAATTTGAATGGACACGAGAAATCTAGAGGATTCCTCAAGTTTTATCAGGTATTCGGAAATGAAAAATCGTTAGTAGGCAATCGGTAAATATCGTAGCGTGAAAAAAAAGTCTCTCGAAAAAGCTTTCCACTTCGAATGCAAGACGATCTTCCGAACTTTTAAGAAATATAGTAGTTAGATCTACACTGCAAAAACAGCTCTAAGAATATTCTAAATTGAAAAGAAAAAATTAAAAATTTTCACACTTTGTTGTATAGAAGAAAATACGTACGACAACGATGAAAAAATAAGTTTTTTGATTAAAACTTCGAATTCCCTTAACTTTAGTGATGAGTGTTGAAAAAAACTAAATTTGGCACAAATGTGTTAAGTTTAGCCATTTATTGTTAAACGGTTAGAGTTTGAAAAATCATTCGTTTATTAAAGGGGGCAGTAGGTGGATCTTACAAAAAAATACCACGTTTCATAATTCAGTTTTGTAACATTTAATTTTAAAATTATCTGCTCTGAAAGGACTTTGAAAGCGGTAAATTCTAAATTAAATAAAGGGGGAGTGCCGTGCGGTGGTGTGGTGACTGTCAAATGTCCCAGAGCTTTGACATGCTATTTTCAAATAAATTTGCGAAATAAAGATGTTTTTGATTTTTGAGATTTGGTTCCATATACATATACCTATACATACATAACTTGGGAGGCGGACAAAATCCCGAAAATCCAAAATTTCCCAACTTGCAATCTTGCACTTGATGTACAACACTAAATTATAACGACTGACAATAACAACTTAAGATCATTTTCAAAGAGATATTAACGGAACTTAAGAGTAATATTGTTGTTTGGTGCTTTACTTCTCAACTTTACACTTAGGATTGTATACAATCCAAAATCCCAAAAACCGAAAATCCCGAAATCGAAAAAATTTGCGCAAATTTTTAATTTTATATAATTTTTCGGTATTTCGATTTCGGGATTTTGAGTTTTCGAGATTTTGGATTTTCGGGATTTTGGGTTTTCGTGATATGAATTTTCGGTATTTTGACCCCAACCCTGATAACTTTTTTTAATCGTAACAAGAAACAATGCCTAGCTTAAAATTTTTTTGAAGAATTTACTTAAATGCCATCTCCTATATTCTATCTTCTTTGTTCTGACGCTCACTTCACTTTAATTTCCATTAATACTTCAGCTACCAAAATTGCAATTCCAAAATAATTTATTAACAACTTTGGGTGAGACCCCCAATATTGAACGACAAACCGACCGACTCCACTACGCTGCTCCACGACAAAACCTTGTAAACCAAAATAAAATTATTTTCATATATAAATGCCAGAACCTATTTGTAGCTACTACTGCATTAACATGGTATCCCGGCAGGACATGTATGTATATGTATAGCTGATGGTGCAGCACGGTTTCCCAGGAATGAATTGCGAATTATATTATTGTGGATGGATTTTCTGTGTTCCACAGACCTCCTTGGCCTGGTCTTCTCTTTTGGCTTCGATCAGAATTCAGAATAAATTACCATCGAAGAACATGACTTGTTGCGCTGCCAATGGTGGCTGACATGAAAGCAAACGCGACCATGACAGCCTTAATTTTGTATATACAAAGCCACGGTGCAAGCGAGGTGGTGGTATATCTTGTGGGCTTGACTGATGCATGTTATACCAACTGTTTTGGGATGCTTGTTATATTGCCCGGGGGGGATTCTTGTATTATATTAGTTGCCAACCCTCTCTCGTTGTTGTTCGAAGTTGAAGTTGCATTTTGCAAGGTTATGTGTGATTTCATGTCAGTCAATTTTGAAAATGAACAGCATGAAGGCGTGGTCAAGTTATATATCCAATTACACATCACAACATAACCTGCCTTTATGTTAAGGTTTTTTAGCAAAAAAAAACTTAATGGTGTTGATAGAAGCATAAACAATGATTTTTGTATTTTGTGGTATTTATTGAGCTTCATACTTGGGGTCAGATAATTTTGTGTCAAAATATATTTTTGAAATCTATAACATTCGACTGTATCTCAAACTGTTATAGCATGGACCCAAACCAAAAAATGTATTGTGTCACTTTGGCTCCTAAAAACCTGCAATAAAAATTGTCACGATTGGCTAAATGAAATACAATTTGAATTTGAATATCAATACGGAGTCCACAAAATTGGTACAGTTTGTATACAAAAACATGGAAAAAATATCGCCCTGATTGGCTTTGTTGTTGGTATTCAGCTTATATTGAAATAATATGTGATAAATCAATGAGTTACTTTATTGTTGAGTTGGTTTTCGCTGCCAACTCATCCTCATTACTCTTAAACAATGAAAAAATCATCTCTATTTGAGAAAAGGATAAACCAAAGAAATTAACAAAAAATCCTTCGGACATAAAAAAAAAATATTGTATACCAACCAGCAACCAAACCAGCTCCTCCAAATTATTGTGCCAGCACGCATCAATCTCAATATTTTGTGTTGTATAGCATGCAACATGATTTGTTTTTTTCATTTATTACTAAGCAAACATTTTTATGTGGGATCCACAATGGTGGCGACTGACGTGGCACCCTTCCGTTGTGTTCCGACGACCAAAATGCGTGGCTGAAGTAGTATGTTGATAGAAAGATAAATATCTTAAGGATATGCTGAAGGAAATCGATTTTGTATAGCAAATATTTACTGTAGTTCTCTTAATGGACTTCCGTTTTAGTGTTTGGCATGACTAAGCTATAGCCGACAGGAAATCCGGCGGTAAAAGCGTTTTTTCTTTTTTTTTATTATTACTTAAGTTCGATTGTTAAGGTTTATGGTTTTGGTTTTGATGGTTGTTTGGTGTCAGTCTATATAAACAGATTATTAAGAATATTTAAATGTGTATGTGCATAGGTTTTACTAGGTCAAAGTGTTTTTTTTTTCCATGACGTGGTGCTTTCACAAATAAAAATATAAATGACGTTGACTTTCCAATTAAAATAAGAGAATCATAAATAATGTCGTGAGGTTCAAATCAAAAGCAACGAACGAACTTTTTGTGTCGTGAGTTTTAATGGAAATTGAAAATTGCTGAAAGTCTATCACTTTACTTTGTTACGAATGTTATGATGAATGGTGACAGGAAATACAAAAAATCACGGTCAATAATTTTTTTTCTTTTTTTGAAAACAAAATTGGGGGTGGCCTCGGTATAGTAGAGGTATAACTTGACTGCTAGCCTGTAGGATGTGTAGATTCTATCCACAGTGTTGGTAGCATTCTTTCCTATATTCTATCAACTGAAATGAGATAATCAAAACCTAATTTCTCAATCCACTGTGCCAACAATAATCTGTACTACTTATACTTCTATTCATTTTAACATTCATTTTGTTTAGTTTATACCAATTAATTACCTATAAGCATAGCATAAGAA
Organism: Syrphus vitripennis; assembly: GCA_958431115.1. Classification (NCBI taxonomy): domain Eukaryota; kingdom Metazoa; phylum Arthropoda; class Insecta; order Diptera; family Syrphidae; genus Syrphus; species Syrphus vitripennis. The sequence goes on from OY288108.1 coordinate 19,219,374, forward strand.
CCTAAAAAATAGAAAACTCATTTAAAATTATCTAGAAAAACCTGGCTGATTATTTTAAAATTCAATATAATAAAAAAAAAATGCGTATACGCCCAAGTGTACTTCCATATTGTTTTAATTTGTCAATTTGTTATTTCGTTTAAGTACAATCATTGATTTTGAAGTGAGCAATGAAATTTCAGAAAGCGAATCCGAACTTTGTTTAACTTAACTGTTGTTGCACAATACACACTCAACTAATCGCCCGTCATAGCATATAGCTCTGTTAATATGGCTCTGGTCTAAAAAAAAATAAAAACAACGCTCAGTCTCCTGGCCTCAATTTTAAAAAATAATTCAATGAAGAAGATAACTGAGCTTCATTTAATATAGCAAATAAGATGTATCGAAAGTCTGGTTCAAACATGAAAACAACTGTATGGAAAAGGGTCTATTTGCCCACGTTAAGGAACGAGGTCCAATTTTCTAAAAAATAAGCGAAAACTTTCATGAGAAAAATTTCTTGATAACACTAGTTTACAAAATTTTGGGTCACCGATGCTACCTAAAAAAAAACTTTTTTACTAATTTGGGGTCGCTGAAAACGAAAATGACAATAATTTTTTTTTTTTTCAAAGAACCGTTTTCGAGATATACTCAAAAAAAGATTTGTTTGGTCTATTTTTAGAACACTGGCTTATAACTGTTAAAAGATCTTTTTAATTTACATATAGTAAATATTTTTGAAAAGATAACACTCTCTGCTTTCCAACGGTATACGATTTGTTATAATCGGTTGCGAATTCATTAAGATACAAGCAATCAAAGATTATAAAAAAATTTTCGAGCTTTTTTGAAAATTTATCATTTTCAATTGAACATTGAAAAAAAAATATAAAAAAATAATTTTTTGGCTTAAATAAATTATATTTTTATAACCAAAAAGGCCAAATTCGTTATAATTGAACGAGAAATGTAGAAGCTATGAAATAAAAAAGTCATTGTCTTAAACAGAAAATTTAGTATATTCTATGTAAATTTGTTTTTTTATTAAATAAAGTAGTAATATGAAAACGATTTCGTATGAAGAAATGACTGACTTGTTTTTCTTATTTATGTCATTTACATTTTAACATGAATAGACCGACAAACGACGCACGTGATGTCTGAACAACGTTTCCAAATTGTGCAAATTTATCTCTAACGCGATCGCGATTTTATAAGAGAATTTTTGCTTCATCGCTAAAGCTTACTTTTGGTTAAATGGCTTAATCAATAAACAAAACTGCCACATTTGGAGTGAAGATAATCCTCAAGTGTATGTTGAGACGAGACACCATTACATCTTGAAAAACTGACTTTTTGGTGTGATGTACAGGAGCTGTGGTTCGAACAAGACGGCGGCGCGCGGTGCTCCGCGGCGCGCGGGGCGAAACATGTCACACAACTCGTGCCACAATTGATTTATTAAAGGAAATGTTTGGTAACCGCATAGTTTCACTTTTCGGACTTCTGAATTGGCATCCAAGACCGTGCATTTTAACACCGCCGTTTTTTTTGGGAGACATGTGAAGTCGCTAGTCTTGGAGTCTTGGAGTCTTCGAGAACAACATTTTCCGCGTTATTGCGAAAAGGACCATACATTCTGAATAATGTGATTGAAAGATATACCTTCAGATTAAATTATGACCGAGCCAGCCGTGGTGATGATATGCCAGAAATCATATTTAAATTACAATCCCAAAAGATTATCATTCAAATAAAGTAAGTTCCATGTCAATTTTAAAAATGCATTCCATTTTTTCCATTTCAAATTTAAATACCTCTAAAAAAACACCCTTTATAATAGCTAACATATTCAATGGACGATTATTTTCAGCAGGGTGTTGTTGGACATTTTGTTGTGAATAGAAGTGCCAACGAACTATTGAAAAAAGAACTTTCGCTCTTCCCTAATTCCAAAATCTCGTTTTTATTGTAATTAGAACTTCAACAAAATAAAAAATAAGTTTATTGATAAGTTAATGAATAAATGAGAAAGTCAATGAGTCTATAATACTGTAAAGAATTTAACATTTTTAATCAAATTAAAATAATAGTTTTTTTCTTTTTTTTGGCTGGATAGTCCTTGCAAACAAATTATACAAAACCAGCATCTACAAACTATGCAATGCAATCATTTCAAGGAGAAGAAAGGACACTTGTATATACAACATCAGTATGTGTGTAATAAATTTGGTTCGTTCATACAAGACCATTATAAGGACCTCTCGTAAACAATTCCCACCGTACGTACTTGCAACAAAACAAAGCACAACACAAACTCTGTCCTCGCTGATTTACGTGCGAATTTCTAAAACTAATAAATATAATCGCGCTAGGCAAACATTTCGACTTTCGTCCAATGCTGCCGCTATATAGTTGCGGCTTCCTATTCCGGCACACCGCCTTCTAAACAGTCGAAAAGTTATTAGGAACGCCTGGCCCAATGTACCCGATTATTGTTATGGTACCAAGTGATACGAAGCGGACTTCCTTCCTCCCTAAACATGAATACAACCAACCAACACATGATCCCTACCCACAGAAAACAAAGCAATTTCACAAATATTGCTCATAATTGCTGCCGTCGTCGGTCGTCGCTCGTCGCCGCCCAATAAGTGTTCCACCTCATTTGCTGGCTGTTTTTCGCTGCCAGAGTTCGAGATGCCCAGGATGTTGGAAAGTATACATTGCCACCGGTCCCGGTCCGGCAATAAGGGTCAACAAATTTTGCCAAGCTGTACAATTTTATCTGATGAGGGTCATCTTTATGGGTTATCAATTTCATTCACAGCTCATATTGGACTTAAAATTTCTATGATTTGTTTGCATTCCCTGATGATACGTACCAACACCAAAGCGTTACGGCCATCTCGCAGTCTCACTCAACCCACATTGGGAACAACAATTTTTGAACAATTTATCAAAATTTTGTTGCAATTTAAAGGTTTAGACGGGGCGGTTGGTATTGGGATTGGTCAAAAATATGAGAATATACATCAGGAAGGAGGATTGAGGGGGAAGGCCACGAGGTACGTATATAGTGAGTGCGCTTCACATGCAATCGCCTTTGCCTCGCCACCACCATCCACCATGTTTCATGAGAAAAGCGCATTTGCATTCATAAATAAGTGGCCGATAATAAATCATCAATAATTGCAGGATGAAGTTTAATTGAGTTTATGTAATTCTCCGGATCGTACGGAAGTTGTTTGCATGAACTTTGTGCTCCGGACTCCCTACACATGGATGTATATAGGGCATCTACTATAGTCTACCTCTATAGCTATAGGTTGAAGCGGAAGCACCATATTCATATTCAACATCTTCGTGTGTACACAGAAAGGAACGGAATATTGGTTTTTGGATTGAAAGTTTTAAGTTATTAATAAACCATCTGCATATTGGGGAGGCGGCCGCCCAAATTATTATTGTTAAGGGCGTAAATTGGGTGTGGTGTCTTAAGTATATGATTTAAGTACACGGAAGTTCTTTTGAAGTGCTGTGGAATGCAGATATTTTTCATATACGTTATACACACTCCATATGGGAAAGTGTGGTTGCATTTAGATAAAAACATATAATTTCCTTTAAGTTGACAATAGTTACTAAGGCAATGTCTTTTCGATAAGAAAAGCTTACAATCATAAGAAGATTGTCATAACTTTTTCTGGACAGCATACGAGTATATGTATTTGTGTCGGATAACTTAAAGATCTCTCCTCTGTGAGGAGAATTTTTCAGAACTGTCGGGACTAAGAATACTCTTTTCTACCAATCCAGTGAGTCCAAGCTCTTTTAGTATATCGATTCTGGTATACTCATTTAACAGATAGCCCACAATTTGTCTCAAATAATGAATTCGTGATACTAAATAAACCAAAACCGAATCTCTGAAGCACAACACGCTTACTATGAGCGAAGATAGGTGACCGCTCTCCTTAGTCAGACCTATCTATCGAATACTCCCTATTGCCTTTCTTCATAAAGAAGAAGATTATAATAACGTCAGCAGCATTACAATGCAATTACAATGGCACCAGAAAAGATTAATAGACTTTATGTTGGAAAGTAGGGCCATCAACTCAACACTGAGAGACTTTTCCACTAGAAGGTATATCACTAAAGGTACGCTATAATAGTGCAGGTAAAACAGATATAATAAATAAACAAAAAAAATGAAACTAGGTGAAAGTATTTGATTTAACTAGACATTCAAGAATCAAAAATGTCTATAAAAATAATTCGTGTGGAAAAGTTTTTTTTTTTGAGGGGGAAAGCCGGGAAATTTTGATTTATCAAACGGAAAAATTTACCTTGGTTAAAGATCCATTCACCACTTTTTTTGAGCTTAGTTGTCAATGACTTATTCAGAACTCTGAATGGGGATGGATTCAAAACGTTTGGTGATGCAATAGTTATAAAGAAAATCGAAAATTTAATCGAAGTCGAGATATTAATCAGATTTAAACATTATCATTTAGAGAACGCGGTCTTTCCGTCCGTCTGTACCTCTGTAACTTAAGGTTTTATTCATCGGGTATTAAAAAAATTCGGTAGAGCTGATATTGAAATTTTTTTCGCTCCAAACATCACAGGAACTTGCTCCAAACATAACAGGAACTGTCATACGAAAAAAATGTCCCAAAAATTGTTCATCATTATCAAAATTTTGCCAATTTTTGGTTTTGTTTTTGATGTTTGATTTTTTTTTTTAAATGGGTTAACAATTATTATCTATTATTTTAAAGTGCATATTTTATTAAATACAGAAAAAGTTAATTTTCCCATGATTTTTTTCAAGAATTTGAAATCTTTGAAGACATGCAAGGATTACATATAGAAACAACTTGGTGACTGAACATAGATTAGTAAACGAAGAAATTTTGCCCTACAAAAGTTCGGGTAAGTTTTTGATGTGTTTTACATTTTGTCAATGACATTGAAAAATGATACATATGTACATATATTTTTGAACAAACACTTTTTTTGTTGAAATTGTTTAAGAAATGTTGCTCTAGACAGCAAAGACTAACTGAAGAAATTATTAAACCAAGTCTAGTATTAATTGTGACAAAATACCTATAGAAATTATACCAACAGTAAAACCTGTTAAAATGTCCTTCGCCTAATTGACTTTCTTGGTTCATTGGTATAGAAAAATTGTAGCTTACAAACTGGAGGCAAATATCAGTATGTTTCGACAATTCCTGACCGCGGGAATGTATTTACTACCAAGAACTTGGCCTAGGCCAGTAGTGGAACAATCAGTCATGACGAAGTAGTTTTTTTACTTCCTTGTGATGGTTTCCGGCAACAATTTAAATATCCTTTAATACGTTCGTTGAAAAGGCCGAAATTACAAGTGCGAAAGGCTTATCTTTCTAGAATTAGTTACGGAGGTTTCTTCGTAACTGAAACAAGAAACCGCTACAGAAACTAGTAATACACCTCGGATAAGAGATGACGATACGTTGACGACTTTTTACTTTTGCACTTGGACAAAAATCATTTTCTGGAATCTTCTCGATAAAACTCAAACCTCAGAAAAAAATGTAAAATATTTTGTTAGACTGCAGAAATCATATATTTCAAAAACGACAGAAACACTAGAAAATATTTCATATTGTAGACGTCATGTTCATTTTTAATTACACTTTTAGCTTCTAGGTTCAAAAAAACTAATCCCGTTTTTCTTAGAATAGTCTAAAATAATATAATAAAATTATCACCAGTCCCACCAAATTATCCAAAGTGAAAATTTTGCTTAGTATATGGAAAACCATGAAAGTGTTAACAAAAATAATTTGTTGGTCTTTTTCTTCAAATTATTCTCAAGTTATAAAACAAATTATTATTTGCAGGGTGTTTTTGTTAGATTAAAAGTAAAACTTCCTGCTGCTTCCATTTCATCTGCACCTTAATACCCATAAGCACCACTTACACTTTAAACACCCATTTCAGTATGAAAGTAATACTCATGGTTGCATGATTGCAATTCGGAACCAATTTGTTAACTTATTTGACAGTCAGTGAACACTTACTGACATTTTTGATATTACTTGCTGTGCTGAAAACTAACGATTATATTGAAACTAAACTAAAATTTGTAAACCAATGACACCCTGTGAAAAAGTAAGACATGGCATTTTAGTATCCTTAAACCGCCAAACAGTAAAACTGAAAAATAAAACATACCTAACTTCATATCTAAAAGAGTCGTATCTATCGTTAGGAAGAACAAACGAAAAAAACAAGAACGAAAGAAAAAAAAACACAATGCCTTCATCGACAACCAGTCAGCAGTATACTGCCTTCCACCACTTGTAATCTAGACAAAACGTGACGGAAGCGAAATTAAGTTGACACATCAACATGATAAAAAGTCACGTTCTCAAGAATCCTACCACTTGGTGCATGACTTGGCATGCATATATAATTCTTTTGCATGTGTTTTTCAGTACGGAGCGGAGCGGAGTGGAGCGGAGGCAAGTGAGTGCGATGTTTTACATGATGATGCACACACGTCAGCCATCAGCTTAACACGAAAAAATACTCCCGCAGCTCCCCAGTCCCATTATATATGTAGTAAAATCTAAAACGCACAGGCACCAAGCAATACGCTGAAGCTATAGGAAACATCATCCAGGACGCAGGATGCTCCGATGACGTTTCTTGTTTTCCTTTTCAGACAATTTTAATTGGAATATTTTAATGCAACAATATTCAGACGAACGAACGAACCAACCAACCAACCAACCAACGAAGGAGCATATAAAACTTTGTGTTCTTGAAAGATGGTCCTGTTGGCAGGAAGCAGGAACAGGATATGTAATGCATGCATGTGTGAAAATCGACTGGGCTTACGTAGCATTCCCATGACAAAATAGACAAACATCAAGAGTAGTATGGAAGATACGTCAAAATGGCAAGAGAATGTGTTAGATGAGAAGTCTTTTAAATCACTGTGCAACGATACATTGTTGCTTGCTCTTGGAGGGTCTCGTTAATCTTAATGCTGGGTTTTGGCCTGAGAAAAACGACAAACTTTTGAGCATTATGTAGATTTTTTGGAATGTCTGGATTCCTCTCTAGAGGAAGCTGCTTTGCCGCTTCCACCGATTCCACCAACGCCAACACATCAAGCATTTTGTGGAACTAATTATAAAGTCAAAATCAAGAGTTACAAGGGTTGAGTTGGCTCCACAAACATAACGGTATTGGTACACAATTTAGTGAAAGAAAATGACGAATTTTAGAAAATTATGAATAAACATGCAGATTTTATTTACCCAACGTAAAACTTCTAAAAATAAATAATGTAAAGGTGGAATTTTTATACATTATAAACAAAGCTTAATTAAAAACAAGCTATGGAAAAAAAAAGACCTAAGAGCCGTGATGGGTGTAGCGTATGAGCGTACGAGTGTGTGTATAAATGGCTTAAATGAATCACGTTTTAAAAAATTTAAGATATTTATTCCTTTAAGGACGCAAACACCATAGGATTTCGGTGAAGCAATTAAAGATCAACGGAGAAGGGGTAGGGGGTCACGGAGGCGGAAGTTATAAGCGATCAAAATTTGGGAAAATAGGATTTGGGAAAATTACTTATTTTCGAGTGGAAGTATTCAATATCCCGAAGTCATTAAAAGCACAAAGGCAACATCTACAATATCACACTATATGTTTTTTAAGTTTTCATTTTTTTGAGCATATCTCAAAAACGGTTCGCAAAAAAGGAAACAAGTTTCCATAGAAAGTAGACCCTACGTAGTGCGAAAACTGAAAAAGAATTTGTTCGCTACCTGCAGTAGCCAAGAAGAATCATCCTTGCGCGAAAAAAAGATGAGAACACGCAGGGTTCCGTACTCGGACTACATTAACATTTTGATGCATATCATCACGGAAGAGTGCGTTGTATATCGATCACCACTGCTCTGGTGTTCATCGATTTCAAAAAGACGTTTGACAGTTTCAATAGACAATTTATCTGGTTGGCTTTGCAGGGGTGGGGAACGCACATTCTGCATATAAAGAAAGGTCGTCAGAGGATTTTCAAATCCAATTTGAGGTTAATCAAGGCTACAGTATACAGCCTTGATTAACCTCACATTGGAGCAATACTGCTCTTGTTGGTGATGTACTGCACGCAGCTTTATTGATTGCAAACGGATGAGTTATGTATATTGGACATTGATAGCACAGCTAAAACACATGGACTACGGGACGTACGCTAACTCCATCATAAGAAAGAGATATTTATCAAAAGTTACAACAAGGTTGGGGCGAAAGATCGTTAGGTAAAGATCAATACGGCAAAAACAAAAGGACAAAAATGACCAACCTTGGAATTTCTTCTTCTTCTTGATATTTCTGGAAAAGCAGTTGAGGTGGAAAAAAGTTTTCAATATCTTGGGATATCTACTGATTGAAAAGCTCCATAAGCTTAAAGACCAAAAGGTACGAATTTAATAAAGTACGGAGACGTAAGAAGCAGTGGAATATCGTTGCGAGTTAAGCGATTCAATGGAACTCTCTCTAACAAACGGGAAAACTACTGAGCCCTTCTAAAAGTACTTGGTGAAGAACTGTCAAAGAAGAATCACCACAATTGGATAGAGTTGAATTACATCTCCAGGAACCATTCACGAAGTGCACAAAAAATAAGTGGAGGCTTCTGCCCCGCAAGGTGAAACAAACAGATTTAATAGGTCCAAAGACCAAAGTGTTTCTTAATTTTCCCAATATTTTCGCAATAAATTTGGAATATTGTAAGGACTCATAATGAAAACCAGTATTCATACTCTTTCCTTTACAACGTACTCGTATCTAAATATGTAATTTCTTAAAAATAAATTTTAATTGAGGCACACTTTAAAATCTCCAATGTTTTCATTTACTGTCACACAGAATTCAAAACAATTATAAACTTTTCACCAAGCTTAGGTTTTTTTCGTATGGGTTTTGATAGCAAATTGTGAAATTTTTTACAAACTCGTGCACACCTATAATTTCAAAAAAAAAAAATAATTCAAGCTAGCATGCTTTCCACGGTATATAAACATAAACTAAGTTCCTTAAATAAACGATTCGGTTGAGTTGTTGAGCCTTCAGTTTAAATATTCACAAATATTTTAAGAAATTTAAATAAACGGGTGACTAGTACCTGCCTTGTAACCCACTTCATGTAGATACCAAGTAATTTAAGTTGTACTCACATCTTGTGTTCTTGTAAACATTCTCGAGCCACATTAATTTTAACAAAAACCTTAAATTAAATCTACATAAAGTAGTTCCATTCAAAAGCCCCACAGTTGGTACATTCTATTTTGCATCTGAATTGCATTCTTACAAAAATAGTCCTTTTACTATTATAGCTTTCATTATTCTTCGAGGACGCTGCCACGACTACGACGACGCGACGCACATCAGTTGGTATATATTTTCTTCATCTTCACATCACGTCACAATTCTACCATCACTATATAGCTATATTATATTTATTCAGGATTCAGGAATTTCATTAGATGATATTCAGCACATTATACAATGTACAACAGACTTCAATCATTCCACGTTATTTTGAACAATTCTTTCTTCCAGTATTCAGTTATATTAGACAATATTTCAAGCAGCTTGATGTTAGCTATAATATCAACCCGTAGCCTGTGAATATGGGACTTCTTTAGTTTGAGCAAGGGAACTATATCATAGATATTCAAACAAATGAAAATATGCATATTGTATGCAAATCGTTAACACTTTATATCTACATGACACAGAGTCGGCATTAAAAAGAGATAGATGAATTTCACTACTGTCAGTTATTTAGTTAAATACTTTTAAGGAAATTTTTGTTTCTATTTTTTTTTTTTTAAAGCACTGATGAGCTTCAGAATCTTATCTTTTCTATCTCATTCATTATTCTAAAAAGCTATTTTAGGGAGTGAAATGAGATGACTCACCTTACTCGTCGACTCATCTCACTTCTCTCGCAAAAGCAATTTATATTTTTTATTTAGTGAAATGGGAAAGTACGAATTTAAATTCAAACACTTGAGCTACAAAAACGTCAACAACAAAACAGAAAATCTTTCACTTACTTTTCTATGCTAAATCGATTTTCAATGAAAAGGGACTCACTTTAATTAGCTTAATCTTGGAACAGGTCTCTTTTGGTTTCTTCCATTTCTTCGAGCTACGGAGAGTTGCATCATATTTCCTCTTTTTCACCCGTCTTTTGGCAAAGTGCAATAGTAAAAGTGCGAAATTATTTCCTCCGAGCCATTTGTTGAATAAATTTACAACTAAATTTTAATTTTCAAAAGAGCATATTGTCTTTTTGTCATTAACTTGTCACGAATTAGCTTTTACCGACGCGACGGCGGGCATGGTCCAAAATTTTCTCTAGATATAGAAGACTGGGAAAACAACTCTCCCACTTCAATGCATTATACAAAGGCTCCCACTTGTGGGGTTCGCCGAGTTGACCCCAGCAAACGTCGACAGTTCTCCAGGTCATGTCTGAGGCGAACTAAATGTAGGTGTCATTGCATTTGCTTGATCGAGGAGTTCTCGTTCCCGTTTTTCTTTCGCAATAAGAACGTTGCGCGCTATTGCCTGTAGAACTGGGTTTTCAGGGCATTTTGTTTTTGCACGACAGCAACAGTATCAATAAGTTGGTCATGCAGTATTTTGTCCAAGTTAGCTATTCGATTTAATTTGGTATTCTTTTCCTTCCAGAACATCAACCCATACATCAAGTGCTCATCACAGGATCTTTACTTTGACATAGGTCCATTGTCAGCAAAGAATAACTGATTCACTTTGGGGTCCATCACCTTATCCGCAAGCAGAAAGTCAGCGTCTGTTGTAAAGGGTAAAGGACTCAAGGCTTTTCTCTAAAGGCTAAAGGACTCAAGTAAAGGACTCAAGGCATTTTCCTATTCTATTGGGAACTCTCCAGCGATTGCTGCGAGGCATCTGCTCGTAGAATTAAGGAGTTCTTCTTTGCCTAAGTGCAACCCAATGCAGATCTCGAGGTTGTCGGTCGAATGCTTTCTCGAAACCGCTGAATCTTCGTGGTGTGTGGCATCAGATTAATTAAACGTTACATTCGTTTACTGATAAGGCGTTTTATCACCGCAGATAAGTTTGGAGCTGAGAATCATGAGCCATTTAAAGGAGTCTCCCATCTTTTTCTAGAACTCAGAGAGTCTTTCGTCTTGCCCTGATATTTTGATATTGTCAATTTTGTTGTGCTTTATATTCTACGTTTTTAAGGTTATTTACTAAATACATATAAAAACTATAAGAAAACTTCTTATAGTGAATTCTTTAAGCAATTAAAAAACTTATTTGGAGAAATTCCTCTTTAACATTTAAAACTCCAACTCAACGAGAGCAAAACTTTATTACTACCTTCTGTTCCTCGCTAATAAGGATCCAAGCGTCTGGGTGCATTCATCCATTTGAGAATGTACATGTTCGGTACAATGTACTTCTGCATAGACAAACTCTCACGAGAACCTCTTTTGTGTCAAAAAAAAAAAAAATTGAAAATGAAACTGCATAACTTGTGATCTGTGAGCCTGTGAACAGCAAAATAACACCATACCCTATACGCATGTTGTTAGCAGACCAAAAGGAAAACATCAGTCGTTCTTGGTCCTGTTCATCCTTTCGTTAATTGTAATACGTTATGTTGCGGAGTTTCTGACAGGAAACTCAGCAAAACGGTTTAATTACAATTAATCTCATGGTAGTTGTTGCCAAATAATACCGAAACAAAAATGCATTCTCTTCAAAAAGGTTGTTTCGGTTATTCCTTCTGTGAACTCAGTTTTCAGCAGTTTTCTATAAACTGAAACATATATAAAATTCCAAACATGCACGATACTTTATACTTGAGTAAAAGAAGTATTGTATACGAATAAAATATACTAGTTGTTGTTTTGTTTGAATGGCGGTAATGGAAAAGTATATTAAAATAGTTAAGCTTTTCATATATGTAGTTGAGACGAACTTTATGCAAATGACAAGTTGGGGAATTGTAATCAGAGTTTGCAGAGTTCACATGAGTACACATTATTGCGAGCAATGCACGGTGGTGGCGTTTATATTCAGTTCTGAATGGACACGGACAGTGTTTTTTTTTTTTTCTTTCATAAAACAAATTCGTTTTTTATAACCAGAGCCCGACAAAAGGCTTGTGTAAAAGAAACTAACAGCTGAGTTGCAGAGACATATCTGCTTATGTCAAGATTACAAAACCTTAAACTATCCTACTGTGCTAACGAATTGAATGTTCTATTTTTTTAAGGGAACTTGATGGAAATGAGTATAAGTTGAAAATGAAGCAAGTTAATGAGTTATCTGTTCTGAAATTAATCAAAAGCGGAAAATTGCAATTTATGTAAAAATTGATTGCAACTACAATGCAATGCCACCTGGAATTTAAAAAAATCTTTAAATACTCTTGAAGTTTTGTAAATATGTAATTTTATAAAATGCGTATACGCCTCAGTGTACGTCACAAAAAGCAGGACGCACCAGAAAGTACATACATATAATCTCATTGGGAACTTTTCCATGTTTTTTTTATGGTTGAAGCCATGAGTGGTCCAGATGGCTCATGGCTCTCATCCTCAGACTTATTTGCGGTGACCAAATTCCTAATCAGTTAGATTGGTTCAAATCTAAAATGTTAAGGGTGATACACGAAATTACGACAGCTACCGATCAATCAAGGTGATGTGACACACCATGAAAATCTTTCAGCGATTTCGAAAAAGCACTCGAGATCTGATATGGGTTGCACTTAGCCAAAGAAGAACTCCTTAATTCTACGAGCGGATGCCCCGCAGTAATAGCTGGAGAGTTCCCAATAAGAATAGGAAAATGCCTTGAGTCCTTTACCCTTTGGAGAAATGCCTTGAGTCCCTTACCCTTTACAACAGACGCTGGCTTTCTGCTTGAGGATAAGGTGACGGACCCCACAGTGAATCAGCTATTCTTTTTAAAAATCAAATTTTATAAAATGCGTATACGCCTCAGTGTACGTCACAAAAAGCAGATAGTCAAGGATTGAAATTAAAAGCAAAGGACTCAGGATGCACCAGAAAGCACACATAATCTCATAGGGAACTTTTCCATGTTTTTTTTTTTATGGTTGAAGACGTGTGGTCCAGATGGGTCATTGCTCTCATCCTCAGACTTATTTGCGGTGACCAAATTCCTAATCAGTTACCTTGAACCAATCTACAAAGTTAAGGGTGATAGACGAAATTGCGACAGCTACCGATCAATCAAGCTGATGTGACACACCATGAAAATCGTTAAGCGGGTATTGGATACCGCCTAAGAAAAATAATAAGGCTCTCGGATGACCAGATCGGGTTTGATGCGAATCAGAATAGGAAAAAATTGTGGATTGAAGAATTCGTCAGATAACTACGAGACTTGATTTGGCTTGCAGTTAGGAACGAGAAGCTCTGGAAGTCATGGGTATGTACGAGCAAGTTAAAACAAAGTTAAAACAAAAAATACATCGCAGGAATCATCGAAGAGTTCCTAATTTGAGTAGGAGTGCACAAGGGAAGTGTCTTTAATTCATTGCTCTTTATTACAATCCTTGACTTTTTGCTTGAGGATTAGGTGAAAAATCCTAAAGTCTTTGTTGACGATGTTAAATGAAGATCTTATATCCTTCCATACCAGCACTTGGTGGATGAATGGATCTGGATATGGCTGTACGCTGTACGCTTTGTGATCCACACAGGCTTATTCCGGACATCTACTTCAATAGAACAGTGCTTCCTGAGTGCGAAAAGTTTAAATATCTTCGATCTGTGACCAATAGCAAAGGATCTTGTGATGACAACACCAAACATCGCTTAAGCGCAGGGGGGATGAAGTGGCTGGAAAACTATATGCAATCTTCTGTGATCAGAAAATGACCCTACGCTGAAAAGAAAGCTCTACGGTACGGCAGTTGTTCGCCCAGCGCTACACAGAGTTGGACAATGCTTGAGAAGTATGAGAGTATGTTGACGGCAACTAAAATGTAAATGCTTGGCATGCCCTGCTTCGACAACAGGAGTGGTAAAGCATGATATAATAAGAAGATCTTATTTTATTATGCTTGACCACAATCTAGTAACTTCGAGTATTAACAAAATTCATTTTTATAAATACTAAGGCGACGCCCGAGTCTTTAAAAATGTTAACTCCTGTTTTCTCTTGTAACTGTGCAACTTATAACAATTTTGCCTGATTGAAATTTAACAGGAGAAAAAGTAATACAATTTATCATCATTCACAATAGTTCAAAATTTTATGTGAATAAACTCCAAAATTTGATCGAATTATGAAAGCGTTTTTCTTGTTTAAATTTAACAATGCCAAAAATCAGCAACTCTGCTAAAACTGAAAAATCCTGTCAGAAGGAACCACTCCAATTACACAGTTCCTCGTACCCCGTGTGTAGGTGTCTTGCATAAAATTTTAAAATTATTTTTGTTAAGTAAATGAGCTTGATGGATATTCTGTTTAACGAAAACCACATTTAACAATGAATTAAAATAAAATAAATAAATAATAATGTCATTCCCATTGTCAGATTTCAAAGAATAATGCTTACTGGTGCTTGTCAAGAAATGAAACACCAGCTCATATATTTTTTTGTTTTGTTTTTAATTTTATATACCATAATATCCGTTTTCGCATTCTTCTATTGTTTTCAAACACTTGCGAGGCAAACAAACAGCAAAAATGAATAATACCCAGAGCATATGGTGGAATTCCTCAAATCCAAGCTGCAAGCACAAGCATAAATCGAGACAAAAAAAATATAATTCATTTATATCTTTTTTAAAACCAAACAAAAAAAAAGGAATTCCATAAAACAAAACAAGGAATTTCAAACCATTGTCTTTTTGAATATTTCTGTTATATTTTCCATGTTTTTGACTTTTTATGTTTTTTTTTGTTTTGATGTTTATATTTTTTTAAATAAAAATGAGGGAGTTTCTGGTTGTGTTTTTTTGTTGTTTAATTCTAAGCATAATAATCTAGAGAGGATCTAGAGAAGAATTTCTTTATTATATCTCCGGCGATTTTAATTTGAATAAAAATGAAATTATAAAAACGCACAAATATTTTTATAATTGCGAGAATTTTGAAATAGAGAAGTACCAGGGAGTATAATAAGCTAAAATGTTTCTATGCTTCTTGTAATTAGTTGTTAAATGATATACAGCTATTTTTCTTTCTTTTAGCCAAAGATAAGAACTCTTTTGCAGAATTGTTTAAGAATAATTAAGATTATTAATTTAAATAAAATATCTTGAATTTCCCCAAAATTGAAATATGCGTTGAGGGGTAAATATTGACATTATGAATAAAAGCAAGACAAACATTATTTAAATTGAAAAAAATTGTAATTCAAAGTACAAATTATTTTCATTAAAAAGAAAATTGAAATTTAGAAAAAAAATATTCCTGTCTTCTATTAAACATAAAGCAAAGATATAATTTTGTTCTGAGCTCTAAGCAACACCTGATAAAAGGCATAAACTGAATCAGCTTAAAATGTTGGAAAGGATACTAATGTATAGTGAAAATTGGATACGAATTTCCGACTTATGTGCCAAGATAATAGCACGAATCGTCCTTGAGCGAATCGAAGATCACTTTGAAGACACATCCAACTCCGAATAAGGAGGAGTCCTTCCACACTAGATATTCCTGTGTTGATCACATTAACGGATCATCATCATAGAACAGTGTTGAATGGCCAGGAAAGTTTGGAAGCCAGGAAAGGCATCTCAGATAAATAAAAAATGTTGTTTCTGTTGTTGATTAGTAATTAATTGCTAGCAGCTTTATCGACGGGAAACGGAGGAATTCTGTGGACTTTGCAATCATGCCTCAAAAACCTGAACTACGCAGACGACGCTTACTCTCTCATAAGATCATGGAGCTCCATCAAATGCCAACATGGGTGGAAAGAGAAGCTGACGTCGTTGGGCTCAGACGTTGGGATCAGCCTTTTCAGCTCAAGTTAATATTTTTGAACATCCAGATGTGATTGTTGGAAATTTTCAATATCTTCGGAGTATTGTCTCTGCTTATTTCAATACTAAACAAGATATTAACTGCTTTATCGAGAAATCAAAGGCTGGAGAAAAAAACTTTATAAGCTTTACAAGACCAATCTACTCCTGTTCCGCTCCAATGTTGAATCCGTTCTTTTTTATGGATGTAGTTCTTGAAAATTAAGATCTGCAGTCACGAGAAAGCTGCAAACGTTAAAAATATGACTTGCGAAACATTTTGAGAAATTTCTGCGCCAACTGTATCTCCAATAATGAACTCCATACAAAAACTGGATTCTATCGTACAAAGGCTCGCAGTGGTTAACGAGTCCTTGCGAGTCAAGTGATGCAATGGAACCTTTCAAAATGCGCCCAACTTTGCACCCCAAATTCTATTGTAGTGTGTCCAAGCAGTGAGTTGTATACCTGACTTTTGCAATATTTTTAGTTGCCGAAAGATTTAAAAGTTGGCCAAGCACTAGGTATCTTAAAAAAAGTTTGTATCTAATTAATCGGTTAGAAATTAATAAAGTACACAATCTGGGACCCTAGCTTTTGCGGCACTCATTTAATTACTTATGATTGCTCTTCAGATCAACACTAACACTCTACACATTTTCTAATGTTCTTAATGACCTTCGTCGCCCGGATTTTTGTTTTTCCAGCGTTAGACCGATTTTTCAAATCTTTTCACCCATTTTCGAATAAATGGCAAAAACTGCGAATACTGCAGAATCTTCTACGCGCTACAATTGCCGAATTACCACAATTTTTTGTAAAACTCTCTTACGCCCAACGCGCCCAAAAATTAGACACTCGTCTCCATCTCCGATGCTTAGGTGTTACTGGTTTCGTTGTGAGCTTTGTATAAGAATATAAGAGCCTTGACGAGGCTTAGTTTTATGGGATCGAACGAAACTAAAATTAATCGGTTTTGATGAGACTGAAATGAAACTTCAAAAATCATGTCTTCACATAGAATTTTTTCACCTCCCTGAACCCGCTTTTCAGTAGAATAGCTGTTATTTGTGAATATGAGGTTTTTTTTATTAAATCGTTGATATTCAACAACAATTCAACATTTTTTTTAGTTCTAAAAATTACCTACATGCCGAAAAAGTACTTTTTTCAGTTTTTTTTTGCATGACTAACCATTATTTCTGAAATATTTCAAATATCAACAATTTCATACGTTTTTTAGTTTAATACAACATTCTTTTTTGATTGCATATAGAGAGAGCCGGGTTGGTATAGGGAACTATCCTTTGAAATTTAATGGCCACAATCATTGTTTATCTATTCTTATGTCCTTATTATTCATATTTTCAAATAAAACCTTATTCATCAGGGTGACAAATTATATTCCTCCCTGCAGACGAACCAAAAAAAATCTTTTAACAAATCCTATACCCACATTTATTATAAGCACAAGCAAAAACTCCTAGATCAAAAACTTAACTCGTTAACTAATTTATAACACCTTATCCGTGTTTCAATAGCCGACATTATAACAGACGCAGTCATACCACCAATTTCACATTTTCCAAAACTCACAAGGAGACAAAAACGCACATAACCTCCATTTGAATGTAACTTTTCCAATATGTTTAGAGCCATGCTAAGACTCCTGCAAATTATCATAGAAAGTAATAAATTTACCAAAAAAAAAAAAAAGAACAACATCGTTCTCCTCCTGCACGGCAACAATTCCAAAAATCTACTTGGCCTGGCTGGTTTGGCTGGCGGAGGAGAAACTTTGGCACACAATAATCGGGCTATACGCAGATAAGCAACATAAAGTTTTGCCATATTAGTACATTAGACATCAAACGTGGCGGTGGTGGTGCTTATGGCTCCTATACCGTAGCTATTTTCAGCTCAGGCTGGAGCTGGCTTGAATTTTTTTAACTTTTTATGGGTTTTATCAATCTGTAGCTAGCTGGGTTAACTTTTATAACAAAAGTTATGTTTCGAGGTTTACTCGGGCGTAAGTTAAAGCTGTTGGCCTTTGTGATGCGAGTTTGCTCCCGTATATTATAATATTATGGGAGTGGAAGTCGTCGAACGACGACTCGACTGTAGAACGACCGTCTCTGTGAGTTCAAGTACATTTTTTGAAATTATTATGCATATTATTGCGGGATGGGTGTAATTTTGATGTTTGCCATGAGTTCCCATGGCCAATTTATGTTTGTCGATTTAAGTTACATTAAATTAGATTTCATTAAAAGTTAGGCACGCTCTTTTGTTGACTTTGTTATTGTTATTGTTGTTTTTGTTTATTTGCCATGCTTGAAAAATATTTTGTTCAGAAATAGAATTTGAACTTTTAAAGTGTCTATAATACATTATGTAGGCTGATAAGAGGATTTCAAGTTTTAAGAATTCAATAAGGAATTTACCTAAATTATAATTGATATCTGAGTCAAGAATCAAGAATCAAGTTGTTTGTAGACAAGTGATTCAGTGATTAAGAGAATTAAAAATGCTAAAGGTCGTGCTTATGTTTATCTCATTTTTCATAACGTAACTGATATCTTCTGTTATGTGTGCAGAATGAATTTTACATGGCCTTGAAAACGATCGAAAGCGGGACTTCAACAGCGTCATTCTCCAAGAAAAATACTTTCGATCACTTGGTGTTTTCGAATTATTTAGAATCCATCTCCAATAATTCAGTCTATTTGTTTGAAATATCACAAATTTGAGAGAAGATCCAGAGAGAAATAGCTTCTGGGATAGTCACCTTTAACAACTTCGATATCGACTAATTAGCACCCGTAACTGCATCAATTAGAAGTTGCAACAGAGGTTTCTGTGCAGGACGCATGTTTAAGTAGAAATTAAGAGAACAATCAATTATAAATACATAATTAAATACTTCGTAGTATTTTATTTCGCTCTTTACTGTTTCGTATTTAATTATTTGCCATATTGCAAGTTTTTTTGCTTTAAAATTTGTTTGCCTTTCAAATAAAGGAAACATGTATCTACCACGCATAGTACAAAGTCATTCATTTCATAGTTTCAAGTTGGTAGCGCTGGCAATTGACACCTGTCAAACTCAACTGTCATCTGAAGTATAATAATATTATTTGAATGGATTGCTTAACAATCGATTAAAACTTATTAAAACTTACTACAATAGGTAGTAGTAATTGCAACGTAGTCAATTTTCGCGCTCTACGGGACGGGACGATTGTAGTAGCCATATTAGACCGTCTCCGCAAGAAATCGGTAAAATTGTGAACAAATTAGAAAAGGGTCGAAGCGTTACTGAAGTCGTAAGGCCTGATCATCATCGTAATGCACCTTTAGTGGAAAATATTACTGCTGCAAGTGATATAAATCGATATCCCGATAACTGATGATAACCGATTTGGGCTGGTGTTGCGCGCGAGTGAAGTTCATGACTTGAAAGATAAGGGGTTTCAACATAACATGGCAACAAGTCACACAACAATATCAATGATTGTCGACACATTTGTTTTGATGTCGTTTTAACATAATCCCCGAACTTAAGAGTATTAAAACCAAGATCACTCAAGTTAATTATTATTTTCACTATCCACTTTCAATTATGTAATATGCAGTAAAAAGATTTGGTTGAATCAAAAACTTCAAAAAATTTCTTCCATTATATGTGGAATCACTCATTCATTATACAAAGCCATGGCCATTAGAAAAACTAGCTTTTTTTTAAACATCTAAAATCCAATCTGAAACAGTCCACCAACAACAACACAATCACTCTTCAATCTTACAACATTCAAAGAATAATGCAATTTATTAAAGTCACAATCAAAACCCCGATAATATGCTTTACGGTTTTCCACATTCACACATTAACCAAGGAGCATTGTCCATTTTTATCTATATATAAAGAGAATGCAGTAAGTGTGTCCATGTGACATAGTACGAACGAAAAATGCCGTCTTGATATCTTCACAGCAGCTTCACTTTTGGTGCACCATAGTTCGTATTCGGTGAGAATTAAGATTTATGGCGATGAAAATATTTTTCCACACCTTTCGAATTGTTACTTTACTTGAAAAGATCGATGAACAAAAGTACTTAGAAGCATTTTCTGGTTGTAACTTGAATGATTTAATTAAAGGCATAAGTGTTGGTTTTGGAATCTTGCTCGTTTTTTGTTATTCAAAGTCCAGAAAATTCGTGGTCCAAAATAAAATGAAGAAGAAAAAGAAGAAGAACAATATGAACAAAGAATAAAGATAAGAACAAAAATAAATAAAAGAAGAAGAAGAAGAAGAAGAAGAAGAAGAAGAAGAAGAGAAGAAGCGAATTTTCAAAAATTAAAGCAAAATTTCGGAAAGCGTATTTTCTTATAACTCAGCGAATTTTTAAATGCTTAAAAGTATGATTCAGTGGTATGAAATAAAAAAAAGTTAAAATCCAATACTTTTGCCTTACAACTACAAATATACCCACACATAAGTTCATATGTATGAAAATACTCAAATGACGAAAAAGGAAGAAAAGGAAGAAACATTGATCCTATCCAAGTTTCGAGAATCGAATGAAGATTTACGATTGGGATGTGCTTTTGTGTGTAAAATACAGCTGCGAGGAAGTTCGTCTTTTTGGGTGCATTGTTTTACGGCATTGCTCTGACTCCGGTTCTTCTCATTCCCATACTATAAGTATAATAGCACAACATACATACCTACCGTTAAAGAAGAACACACTAAAAAAAAAAACTCAACTCACACAATCCGGAGGAAACGTATCGATTTTGTGCAAGGACAATTATTGTCCTCTTTGCTGCAGGGAAAAATGATAAATGGTTATTACATGAAAGGAAATGTGTTTTTTTTTTTTTTTGTTGCTATTGTTGTGCTTGTTGTCAATACGATGATGATGATACGTTCATTTATGATTGTAAAACGCTTTAATATAAAACATTTTATAAGTGATGTGATGTGATGTGCGATTTAACAAAAGATAATTTTAAATTTGTGAATTTGAAATTATAAATGAAAATATTTTATATGCATGCGATGAACGTATGTACAAGCGATGGTATTTAAAATTAAATACCATACTTAAATGATTCGGTAAGCTTTCAATGATTATCCGGTTCAGATTGCATCATGCACTTTTTTTGTGGCAAAAATGTTTATGCTATGAAATATAATATTTTCTCAATATTGGTAGGTAAATTAATATAAAGTATTTTGAGCTATTAGGGTTTAATTTTCTGTAACATTAAAGAAGATTTAACAAAGCCTGTCAACCATTTCATCTACCATTTCAGCTGAGCTAGTTACAGAAGTTATCATTGAAAAGTCTCCATTTGGCTTTTGTCTGCTAATGTTTTCAATATTATTGAAATAAATCGAAAACTAAATTTTAGAACTTAGCTTAACAGACTTTTGTTTTAATTTTTTTTTTAATTCACAAAAATATTTAAGCAGGAAAAATTAACAAAAACCAACCCAAGTTGAGTCTCGATACGTCTTGGGCTCTTAAAACTATGTCTCGTTTTAGTACGACTCAATTTTTTTTTCTTTCTCATATCTTTTTTTTCTGGCAAAAATATCTAATATTCAAATTAAAAAATCAATTTTATGTTTTTGAAATATAATTTTCGAATGAGTTTCTTTACTGGAAAGACCCAAAAGACTCGAAGTAATTCTTGGTCCAAAAAATGTATTCTCGCCTCCAAGGAGTTATACTAGCTCGGGCTTGTGGATAGCTCTACCTATCAACGCACAGTTTGGTATTGAATATTTGAACCTAATCAAAAGTTCTTGTGATTTCATTTTGCAAAAAAATCAAAATTTCACTTTTAATTTGATCTTAAAAATACTTCTAGAAGATTTCACCTGGCGATAGTAAGTGAATGAAAAAAAAAGATGCCCACCCACATTAAGTTGAGTAAATAAGCTAATTAGAAACAGAGTTTAATTAAAGGCGTTGCCATTTTGAAAAAAAAAATGGCCAGGTTTTGGTTTATACTACCAAAACCTGGGATTGTACTTTGTTCTTGCTTAAACCTCTTCAATTTGCATTTTTCAAAAAAAGTTTCAATAAAATAAATAATAATTGGTCTAGCGAACAATTCCAAAGTTTTTATTAAGATATACATATGTAACATAATCATGTTTAAGGCCAAATATGTAGGTACCCCATACGTAAAAATTACGGTGGAGCATTGATGTGGTTTCGGGTCTTATTTTCGAGTGCAAATATTTCTCCTGTACACGAAACAACAGAAATTATGGAAGTCTGTCAATACACGGGCATCCGGTGAGTTTTGAACAGTGAAATTTCCGAATAGAATCCAAATTTTGATTTCTGTGATTTTGTTTGTGGATTTTTCATATTTTTGAATTCAAAATACTGCATTTTTATTAACTAGAAAATCAAAAATTGTATATTCATTGTTTTTTAACAACCTTTATTTCCAATGATATCTGTAAAAATTTAAATTTCAAAACCGGATATATGTAATGTATGTATGTAGCTTTATATAGGTTCATCCATGTATAGATCACATAAAACTTGTTAAGAAATGTTAACATTTTGAAAAAATGGATGAATTGTTCACTAGCATCAAAAAAACTGAAATGTCAAACAACATCAGACTTAACTTCTTCATGAAATAATCCAGCTAATTGAACAAGTAATGTGTTGTACTTAGGGCTCAAATTGTACCTCCATTTGTTGAAGTCAAGTCACAGAGATTAAATTTTAAACATTTTTGGAAAATGTCACTGGATCTTTTTCTGTTATTAACTACCTAAATAATGTTAGGCACACGCTTAAGATATCTACACACACTTTGACAATAAAAAATAACCATAAGAAAAGCATTTTAAAAAAAAACACATCCAATAGCATATAAAAATGTGTCTTGCCATCATGAATCATATCTAATGGCTTTCGAAATTCACATTATCTACATCATATTGAAAATAATATTCCACTCCATAAGGCCGCACAAGGGGCTCAAAAATGTACAATTTATCTCATTTGCATGGACTTATTATCCATTTTCTCGACTCAATATAAATGCAAAGCACTTGGCTTTTTTGTCCATCATCGTATGACCTGCCCCTGCCCTTTCCCCTGCCCACGACCAACCGACATGACGATATAAAAACAAAATCATCCTCATGCTTCGCATGTTGTCCTTTGCACTATTAAAAAATTCCTTTCACTCTCTTCCTTGTATTTTTTTTTTTTTTTTTTTTTTTTTTTTTTTGATAAAAGAAATGAAGTGAGCTGCAAAGACAAAGGCTAACCGAAGATGTAACCGTTATGAAGGATTTAAAGGTATAAACGCGTTTAATGGACGCCTTAACCTCAGAAGAAAGTGTTTTTTTTTTTTTGTTCAAGTTAAAAGAATAGATTAAGTCTTCACTAACAATATGGAATAAATTTGCTTTGGTTAGTTGGTCGTTTAATGCAAAATTCATAGAGAAGACATTTTTAAAAGAGTTTGCTGGAGACTGGGGTTATCTTTTGACACACTTTGGATATTGTTTTAGAAAAGAACGAAGTTAAAGTTGGACACCTTGCTGTGATAAAATGTTTTAGATATATTTTTTTTTTAATTTTCTTTTGTGTGTCAAAGAAATTATTTTGGATGAATTATTTTTAAATGATTTATTCAAGTTAAAGAATTTTTAAGTATACTTAAAAATTAAACAGGTTATGGATATGATAAATCTTTTAGTTTAATTTGAGGAAAACTTCGTTTTACCTTAAAAGCCTCCAACTCCAATTGACAAATTTATACACATGTAGATATACAAAAGATTTTTGAAGACACACAAACTGATACGAATACTTTTTTTTCGCCAAAAATTGCAAAGAAATTAATTTTTTCCCAAAATGAAGACTTAAATTACTTAAGTTAAGTTTTTTAAGACCGAATCTGGGAAAAAAAAAACTATAAAAAAATGATTTTTTTTCAAAAATTCGTACCAAAATTACTTATAGTTATGAATAAAAAAAATTAAAATTAAAATCTTTAAAAAAATTTTGCAGATAGGATTAAAAAAATATTCGTTAAGAAATTGGTACATTATTCATATAAACACTCAATATTCTAAGATAAATGGTTAAATCGCAACCTCGTTGACATTAATAATTTGAAAAATTATAAATTTGATTAAATTTTTCTACAAAAAAATTTTAAAAACGAAACATTAAAATGACAAATCGTACAAAAATTTAAAAAAGGATTTATTTTAAATTTTTGTAGAAAAAAAATAAAAGAAATCACAGCATTTTTTTGAAAAAATAATTTTTTAAATTTTTTGAGTATTTTTCGAAAACAAAACAAGTTTTGAGTATTTAATAATACACGAATAAAAACACAATTTTCAGAAAAAATATTCTTTAAATGTCTACATATTTTATTTTTAATTTAGATATGAACTATTGTATTCGATTATAAAGGACCTCTTCCATATAAATTTTGATCACAAGTCGTCAAACCGCTCAGGAGAAAATCGAAAAAAAATTCCTTTCTATGCAAGTAGGTACCGTTAAAAATGGTTTTTTGAAAATTTT
This sequence comes from Syrphus vitripennis, assembly GCA_958431115.1. Taxonomy (NCBI): domain Eukaryota; kingdom Metazoa; phylum Arthropoda; class Insecta; order Diptera; family Syrphidae; genus Syrphus; species Syrphus vitripennis. The sequence continues at coordinate 19,244,042 of OY288108.1, forward strand.
TTTTGGACTAAATAATTTTAACAACCCACAAAACCCCATTGACAAAATTTCAGAATAATCGCTATTGGTTTTGAAATGAAGTACTGGGTGGCCCCGGCCTAGTGGATAAGGTGCTTGACTGCTAACCTGGATGTGTGGGAATGTGCCACTGCACTAATATGTAGGTAAGTACGTTTTTATTAAAGTTCTTACCTCGGAATACTTCACTTTCAACCAGCATACTTCTTATTACAACAAAGTATCTTTAATGGTTTAATATTTCTTTTCTACCTTTTTATTATATCTTAAAAACATTATCTTCTTTGCATATTGCTCTATTTTTCATCTACCTTACTGCAAAATTAATCCCATATCTTATAGCCTATCACCCACGTACTTATGTACATTTGCGTAGGAAGCTATGTATCATTAAACATTTTGTAATTATCATTGTGAAGATTTTCTTATCTCCTATTTTATCACTTTTAATCTGTTCTGTCAACCTACTTCCATTTTATGTAGAAGCACAAGAAGTTTTTTGGCCCAAAATATACATTTACATTATATCCACTTTATTTCCCTCTTCAACAAAAACTTCTGATCAATATTAGCCCGTCAACCTTTGTCTGTTAAATAATAACTAACGGTAAATTCATAATTATATAAATAATCATAAATTTAAAGCATATATCCCTGTCATGTGTATGTTATTCAAACATAATTTTGTATGTCCTTGGAGAATTATAGTAAGCTCGTTAATTTGACTTTAAAGAACCAGTTTAGAAATAATTAAATTTCTGTATTAAACAGTTACTTATGTTTGGATAAAGTTCTTAAATTGAAAACTGTTTCAAAATAATCCCCTAATTTTTTTCTGATTTTTATTTTGACACTGGATGGCACCTCACGACGGGGAGTAGCGGCGGGCGTTGAAATTTCTTATGGAAAATATATAGATTGTTTTTTTATTCGATGTAGGTATCTGTTTCTGTAAATTCCCACAAAATGAGGAATTTCTAGAATTTACCTTTAAGACTTCTTATTAAAGTTGTATTAAAATACCTCTTTTTCCACTCATTTGTTTGCACTTGTTCGTAAAGTACTTTTATTAGTTTCAAAAAACGATCCAACATTTTTCTTCTTACATTACACAACTAAAGTAGTATAATTCATACCACAGGGCACAGAAACCATAATCTAATTTTCATCTATGCTTATGTGAAGAGTAAATTAATTAAACATCTTGTCCACTTAAATTATTCCCTGAAGACTCAAATATTTTCAACTAAATTTACACAGCTACCATCAAAACAAAAGCAAGACTCAAAATTCAGAGAGAGATATAAGTTATATGGGATATCCTGTTTTCAAAAGCTTCTTCTTAAATTCCTGTATCGTGGTTTTCAATTTTTAAAGTTCATCTTCTCTCTGGCAGCAGAGAAGCGTCAAGATTTAGGTATTGCCTCATGTTGAAAGTTGCTTCATTATCACCTGAGTAAATGTGTGAAAAACCAGCACGTGGCTTTATTGTATATGCTCTAGAACGCAGAAAAGCATTATTTATATAGAATACACAGATCTAGAAATATGTTAAGACACTCTGAAAAAAAAACAGGCTAAATTAAAAGGAAAATAAGTAACAACATGGTCGAACATTTTACAGAGTTACAAAATTATCAAGTCGTTTGGAGTTTTAGAATGTAAATGCCATGAGGTGTTTAAATGAACTGGGACAGTTCACAACAGGTTGAGTATTTTTAAGGTTAAAATAATTATAAACAGATTAAAAAATTAACCATATGCAATGTTAAGTTAAAGAGAGATGTAGTAAATTTTCAAATTTACTATAAACTTTGTTAAAATATCGCGAATTTTGTAAAAATCAACTTTCTAAATAAAATTGAATATTTTTAATTATCTAAGATAAATCTTCAGTTAAGTTTAACAATGAATATGGTCACAATGAAGTCAGTTATATTATTGATTTACGGTTTATGAAACAATAAACGTTCTAAAAGTTAATAAGACTTTATTTTTTTCTCTGAGTGTACACTACTTATACAAAATGGCACACCTTTCTCTATAGACTGAAAATGGTAATTAATAATAAGAAAAGCTGCAGTTTTGTCTATTGTGAGAATGAAAATGTCTTCACCACGTGCAGAATATCCTTAAGGTGTGAATTAGAATTTACGTGTGGTTTTCTTAATGCAACGTGAATCTTTCAACAAAAATAAAAAGAGGAACAAACAAAAATAAATGAAGAAAACTCAACGAGGTGAAGCTGTGTATGTTTTTGGGTTTGTCAGGATGGTTACAAGAGAAGATAATATGTAGATGTGGCGTTGTTATAAATGTGAGACTACTTTGAATAGACACCATAACATACAGTAACTGTATATAATATCAGAACTTAGAATTTCTGAATTTTCTTTTCCCGATTTTTTTTAAATATTCTATTCTTAATTTTCTTTTTTTAATAACGTTATTTTTTTTGCCATAATTTTTCCAAATTTTATTTTCATTTTATTTTTGAAATGTAATGATTTAAGTTTAAGGGCTATTGATTTAAAAATTTTATGTTACTAAATAGGATTTTGGTTTCTGATCTGTAAGGTTGTTTCGTTCGTTCGTAACCAAAAATATTTTTTTTGAAATTAACCTATTTTAGTATCAAACATGAATTTTCTGCCAAAAATTGTCTTGGTAGTAGTCATATGATAAATGGTTTTTTATAGTGGATTGTATACCATTGTATATAATACGAGTATATACAATGAAAAAAGACAAAAATGCATTTTTGAAATTGACTTTTTTCGAAAGATAATTTTTTGGCATTATAGTGTAATTTAAATCTGATTTCGGGCATATGACCGCCACATCTAGCTTGGACGTAATTTAACCTGGAGGTCCAATTATCGATCACTTTTTCCAATATGTGTGGCCGTATATATCGGCAATAATGCGGTGAAGTTTTCCTCGAAGTGGTCGACGATTCAGGCTTATCGGTATCGACGTAGCCTAGTGCTTCAAATTTCCAGCAGAAAATAGTCTAGCGAAATTAAATCGCAGAGTCTAATTCACGGGTCCCAAACGTGAAACGTTTCCTTCAATAAATCAATTGTGGCACGATCACATCATGGCTGTTCAATTGAAGAACGAAAAATACAGTAATAATAGCTTTATAACGATCACCATTGGCTGTCAGCATCGTTGGTATCTACTGACCAATGATTCCACCAACCCATAAAGCACACCCAAACAGTCAGTTTTTCTACAGCAGTTTTGTTTATTAACGTAGACATTCATAAGAGGTTGAATGTCTACGTAAATCGGGATAAATGTGCACAATTGAACAACGCTTCCATTTTTCAGGTGTAAGTCTATTCTCAATTCATGTTCAAATGCCAAACCCAATTAAACACAAATCACACACAGAAAAGCTGTTAAAATGGCAGCCAATTAAAAGTATTACCAACCTCAAGTTCTATACGTCTTTATAATGACATTCAAAGAGTTATAAATAAAATTTAAACTGAGCGACAAACAATATTTTTTTTTAACATTTAAAAAACTTTAACTTTAAACCAGTTTTTTTGACCACCCCGTCCATATAGGTAACCAGATACAATGTATGTTACTGTTCAAACCATTCATTGTGGATCACCCTATAAACAATACATTCAAACACACGTGTACCGTTTCACTGTCTGAAGAAGTGAAGAAGTATATGCGATGGCTGACTGGTGTATTGTATACTGTACTATAGATGAGAAACTCCTATGGCGAGCTTTTTAAATAAAATTTATGTAAATTGATTGCAAACGCAATTAGTTGTTGGACGCTTGTTTTTCGTTCCTTGAAAAGAACCTTTTTTGCGCAGAGTTCACAAAGTATAAAACTACCATAATTATTTTTGTCCTTTGAATTTTGATATGGTCGTAATTTACCAGAAAGAAAGAAAAATAACAGAATGATGGAAAGAGTCATGTTGAAAATTATTCTTCGAAAAAGTACTAAGTATACAATATACAATATATAATTTATATAAATAAATAGGGTCGCCTTGTTCCGGATCTTTGAAAGTGAAACTGTGTTGGGCTTTCAAACAGCAATTTGGGGGCTTATTTCAAAGGTTAGAGTGGAAATAAATAGCCATAAGACCAAATATCATTTTGCATACACAGAGAAAAGAGGAAAACTATGAAATCTAGTTATGTTTTTCATCGAAGAAGAAGGTCGTATTAAAACAATGAAGAAAATCTTACTGACCAAACAGAAATGGCTACGTGGACATTAAGTATTATTTCTATTCCAGGTGTGAGTTCTTTATTTCTTTCCCTATTTATTGAACTTAGGAACCTATTCTTATTCACCGCTTTGCCAATTCGCAATGCAAAACTCCAATGTTTTAAAGTTTATAATACCAATGATTCAATTTTAACAAGTAAACTTTTTAAAAATATTAGTTTTCTCGTATTATGGATTTAAATTTTAAGTCATATTCTCGTTAAAAAATACAAAATTTTTAAAAAGGTTTCCTTCATTAAGTTAATTCTCTACAGAAATATCCGTTGCTTTTAAAACAAATTTCTTGGCAAAGTAGATTAGTTTTTAAATTTTTTTTTTTTATCTGTATAGATAGTATTTGTTGAAAGAATATTGTGAATTAGCCTTTCTATATTTTCTTTTTATGTCAACGCTCATACTCAATCATTAGCATTAGACATTATCATGAATTCTTAATTGTTCCTCTATTCTTTATACCAATTGTAAGTTAGTTGCTAATAAACTCTCGAACAGAACACTTGACTTTTAATCAAATAGCTCCTAACAGTATTAAATATTTAATCATCTAAAAAAGTCGGTCCCGGATTTCCGTCAGCCTGTCTAGGGACCTTTAGCCTAAACTACAAAAGCTATTTTCTCAAACTTGGAACTTAAGATTTTTAGATAATTTCCTAAGGTGCATTTTTCTTTAGCTCTAAAAACAATATTGTAGCTGTCAAATAACAGTTAGATTTTGAAAAGTTTTTTTGTAAGAAATTAAAATTATTTGGTCATAAAATATTTTTCAAAAAATCTTTCTTAACGGTAGGTACTTGTCAGCACCGAATTTTTGGTTTTCGATTTGACGAATTGTAATCAAAAACTTGAAAGAAATCTTATACAATCTTAATATTCGTTATCAAAATTTTCAAAAAACATTTTTTTCAAAACTTTTTTTTGTTGATAAACTTATGTTGTTAAATTATTTAAAATTGCTTGCAATTTTTTTTCCAAAAATACCTTGAAAATTTTATATAAAAATAATTTTTTAAAAAAGACGTCTCTATAAACTTATGCTTATTTAAGCAACTCAAATAATGAATTACGCTTTTTCCTAAAAGGCCGTTAACTCACTCGCAACTCCCTTGCTCTCGTCAAGGTATGTTCAGTCGCCAGGTAGGCGCCATTATAAACATTTTTGTTTTAGTTAAAAGAATTTTTCGTTTTTCAATAAATTAAAAACAAAAATTGGTCGATACAAAATTTCATCGTAATTTTTTTTTTTCAAAAACAAATTTTTAAAAAATCATGAAACTATGGTTAGAAAACAAAAAACAAAAAACAAATTTTTAAAAAATCATGAAACTATGGTTAGAAAAATTTTTTAGAATAAAATCGTCAAATAGACTAGCAAAAAAAATATTTTCAGGTAACAACCATAACGAAGAATAAAAAATAAAAAGTTTAGTACGAGTAGTATATTGTTGTTCTAAATCCATTAATTTTCAAAAATTAAAAGAATCATTGTCATATTGTGACAATAAACTGACATTATAATAATAATGTTATGGACCGGAAACCCATGTCCTACTAAGGTTCCTTATACCAACAAACTTAAAATTGAAAAACTTGTCATTCTAACAGTTTCACATAAAATAATTCCACCACACATATGTAGTGTTTAAGAAATCGTTTTATAAACACCTGTTCAAGACATCAAGTGCCTCCTCTTCCACATCATCAGAAACCCTAACTTGCCAAGAAACATGATTGCATCAGAACATGTTAACTTAATTCAAACTTAATTGCTTGTCGTTGCAAATCCAAATTTCTGACATATGACTGATTCATTGTGACGTTTTCACAGGTTGCTTCTACTTTTCACATTTCCCTACTACCTTTCTCTACACAGCCAAGTTCTGAGTCTGAGTTGAAAAAAAAAAGCACAAAAAAAAGTTAACACATAATACGGTTTCGTATAGTTTATGTTTTATTTTTTGTTTTTCTCTTTTTTTGTACACGAAGTGAAAATGCCTTCAAATCGACAACTTTATCCTTTGAAAGCCTCCAGCATGGTGCCAAATGTTGAAAGGATTGGGCGAAATCGTCCCCTCAACTGGATTATAAACATTGTTCCATAAATTAGAGTAAAAACTAATCCAACTTTGACATAAATATCTCTTTGACACGCACAGCGTGAATCCTGTCTGCTGCCGGGTGCACTTCTCAAATGGAACAGACAGACGGTGAAATGATTTGGGGCATGTAATGTAATTTGTAGCGCTTCATTCTTGACAATATTATAGTATAGGTATATATAGGGATAGGGAGAGTAGGAGCTCAGGAAGGATACAAAATCGGTACAACGCTGTCATGTCGTATGATACCGTTGTTCAGTTTGCTTGATTTTGGCTGATTTTGGCCCTCAAGGCTGAATGTAAAAAAGTACAAAATACAAGGCCGCAAGCCATATGGTTACAAAGAGTTTGTAGTTCCCCCATACAAAATGTTTGTGATATCATGCGCCCAGCGTTTGAGGCAGGAGACCTAGGAAACCCTTATAGGAGTAGTTGAAGAAATAACAAATAATATAAATATATAAAAAAAAACCTTGGTGAAAATTGAAATCGAATTCGGTTTCTATCAGTCCAGTCCAAAAGCTTTGCACACCACCCACTCTGCCGTTCAGGTTCTTTTTTTATTTTTTCGCTTAAATTTCATTGTATTTATTATTTATACAAACTAATTCTAATGAAAACTTCTTTTGAAAACTCTCACATTTGTACATTTATTTCAAAACGAACTCTACAACTTACCACAGCTAATATTTTTGTTTAATGTAAATGCTCAGGGTTGAAATAAATAATGTAAAATAGCATTATATGGTCTTAAAATTATGCTGCCACTTTTTTAATATTGTAGCAAATATTCGACAAAATGTCTGAGGAATCAGTTACATCAGCATTTACTCCAGTAAAGATTGGCTTATTGGATTAAACACTCCAACAAATAGTCCATGAATGTCTTATATCAGCATATAATAAAGATTTTATTCTCTTGTTGGAGCAAATTCTTATTATTTTCTTGAATATATTTGCATATACTAACTGAGAAATTTGCCATAGTATCATAAATCCAATAACGATTTCCTTATTCCAAAAACGATTTTCTTACTGGAGCAAATACTCATTCCCTTTCTTGTATAGTAAAAATATAGTGTAGGTAATGCTGATAAAGTATGCTACAGAAAATATCTAGGGCATTAATTAACTCACCATTTCCAATAACGACTTTATTTCAATTCGAAGACACTTAACCTATAAATTAGTCTTTAATTTGAAAATCTGATGCGAAATTGTTGATTGGGCTGCTCTTGCACTAAAATGAAAAGTATCCCAACAAGCCTCACTCTCCCCTTCTTTTATTTTATCTAAACAAAAAAAAAGCTTGGAAGAGGAATAACGAAAAATAGTTTCGAATAAAATTTTAATTATTAATCGAATTATGTTAACAAAGTTCAAAATCTATAATGGAGATTTATTCATCATTTTTAATATTTAGCATCATACTAAACAATTTTTGATGATGAATGATAACAATATTTATTAATTATTTGAATAAAAAATAATAAAATGAAAATAGTCGAAAATTAAAACAAAATTAAAAATTATGTGAGAAAAAAATTGTTTAATTTAATAATATAATATATTTTTTTAAACTTATGTTCATTTTTTGAATCCTCAATTTGAAACGTTGAAATAATATATTTACATTCTTTTCATTGATTACAGTTTCTTTGTTATTATATTAAACTTAAAAGTGTCCCAATTAGCCACGCCCTGCACTAACTTATTTTTTTTTTAATTCTAGGAGCTTTAAAAAATCCATTCCGTTTACAGTTTAGGTGGTCGGCAAATCAGAAGTAGGGCTTGACTGCTAACATTGGAAGTGTGAGATCGATCCCTATTCTAGCCAACATCCTTTTCTATTTTCCCTCTACTTACCGCGAAGCTTGGGATTTAATGAGTTAATCAAAATCTATAAATCTATTCTATTTCTCTATTCCTTTTAAAATTGACCAATTTTTAAGACCCTAAAAAAATTTGCTATTTTTTTTTTTTTGTAAAAAATATCTTCAAATTTTAGGAAGTATTTATTGGTACAAAATCAAAAAAAATAACAATAAACAATAAACAAATGAACCAACCAAACCAACCAAAATATTCTCTCGTTCATCTACGGCTCTGTGCTTAGCACATGGCGGCTGGTCCTTGTCACAAAGTGACAGTTTATGTGAAGCAAATGTGAGTATGTACATCGATTATAGAATCGCGTTGGTGTACAAGATGTTTTTTTTTTATTTTCTATTTTATCCATTTTGTTCCGGTTGTGTTAATCCTTGTGATGTTCGTGCAACGATAGGAGAATAAAAAGTTTTTGGGTGATATTCACGTCAACGTCACTTAACTTTTTTCGCCTTTTACATCAAGCTGAAATGTTCTCTGATTTGGATGTATAATTCTTGACGGTTAAATGGTGCAAGCGGGTATTTTAAAGTGTGCCTACTTTTTGTTTGAGTTGAATGAAAAAAAAAACATAAAGACCCAGTTGTTGAACGAGGCTGTCCTCGTTTTGTTCAAAAAGGTAAATAGTGAAGCAAATTTTTATTTCTGTTTGTTTTTTTTTAATATTATATTGTCCTAAGTGTATTAAGAGCTTTTTTTGACATTTTTCAAAATTTAGTACAAATTTAGGTTCTTTTAATCAGCTTTCTACCAACATACAACATATTCCAGAAGAATGTCAATAAGTCTTAAGTTTGACCAGTAAATTCTAATATTTCCCCATTTCCGGAGTTTGCAGTGACATATTTATAAATTTACTGTTCCGAATTGCATCCCTCTCATTGTTCTAAAGAGGTGCTGAGGCCTTCCAAGTGGATGAAAAATAGCATTTGTCCAACCTGTCACTAAAAAACCGAAACTTGTCCCCCTATTCCATCATCCGATTGCATTTGCATCAAGATCATGGAAACGCTGGTAAATCATCAGCTTAAGAAATATCCCGAAAAGCGAACGAACGAAGAAACAAGTTAGATGGTTTTATGTCTAATATTCATAAAATAAAATAAAATAAAATAAAATAAAATAAAATAAAATAAAATAAAATAAAATAAAATAAAATAAAATAAAATAAAATAAAATAAAATAAAATAAAATAAAATAAAATAAAATAAAATAAAATAAAATAAAATAAAATAAAATAAAATAAAATAAAATAAAATAAAATAAAATAAAATAAAATAAAATAAAATAAAATAAAATAAAATAAAATAAAATAAAATAAAATAAAACAAAATAAAATAAAATAAAATAAAATAAAATAAAATAAAATAAAATAAAATAAAATAAAATAAAATAAAATAAAATAAAATAAAATAAAATAAAATAAAATAAAATAAAATAAAATAAAATAAAATAAAATAAAATAAAATAAAATAAAATAAAATAAAATAAAATAAAATAATATGTAATAAAATAAACAACAAATTTTTCCCTTTTTTTTTACAATATTTTTTTGTGAACATTTTTTAATCTTATTTTCGACATTATTCTTTCTTGGAATATTTTATTATTTGTTTTTCTTATGTTTTTTGACAAAATCTTTATTTTTGACTAATTTACATAAAAAATTATTTTAGAGTAGGACCTTTACAACAATTTTTGAATATAGATACGTATAAAATAAAACAAATCATTTTCCTCCATTTTATTATTTGTGCCAAAAGCCGTATCGTACAAAAAATACACCCAATTTTATATAATGGGTAGACAAACTACAATGACCTACGTGTCAAGAACTTGTCAATCAAACTTGTTATAGTAAATTTAATAAACTAAAAGTTTTTTATTCAACCGCTCCTTCTAAATAGATTTACTTTTTCACCATTTTCCTTAATTCTTAGTAATAATATTGTTAAAAATAGAATCTACTTATTAAATAATAATGTATAATTCGAAAATCTCACGTTTAAGGTTAATTGACACTGAAGTACATATATTTGCAAACTTATACATTCAGGTAAGTCGTATTATTTGTGTACATACAAATTTTCTTCGAAAACACCAAAATTAACTTTACTTTATTTTCTGATTAAATGGTAATTCGATTCCAAAACAAGAAAAAAAAGAATAACACAACAAAAAAAAACTTTGAACAACGTTAAAAGTTCCAATTCCAATACTTGAGCTCCAGCGTCATGTTTCTTAGTCACGACTCACATCAAAGACCTTCTTTCTCTTGGTTGTTTCATCGTCCTTTGCTCGAAATCAATTTCTGGAGTATATACCTACCCACCTTCTGGAAAGAAAGAAAAACCAAATAAATAGGTAATGACTCCGATTAGACTTTGGAATAATTCAATTCTCCTTTACCTCGACATCCAAGGATCCAAGTGAAGTCGAACAGAGAGAAGAAAAAAAAAAGTATATAATAATAGAAGATAATGATAATAAGACAATTTTTACATGAGCACGTATTTCCACATATCCTTGTTTAGAGATGGATGCTTTTAGCCTTTTTGTGGTACTCTTGTGGTTTCAGCTTTCTCTATATCTTCAGCCACTGCCGCCGCCGCCGCAACTGCTTGGCCACCACATATCCATTGTGCTTAGCACACTCATATGTTACATCGATTTATTCATTGCTTAAGAAGTAAACATCTCTTAGCATAGATTTTTTTATTTGATGCCGGCATATCCTCCCACAAAACATTATGAAGGTATCTGACTTTTTTTCTATCGAAAGTCTGAATATTCTACGCCCGCCTCATAGCTGTCAGCAACCACCCTTCCGTCCGTCTTCGCGAGTTTATTGTTGCAGGACATTATGTGTGATGTGCTCTGTGTAGTGTGTGGTGTATAGCTCTTCTATTCCTTAGCTTCTATCGGAGCCTTATAAGAGAGCAATAGCAATCATCTTTCGTTTTTTTTCCCTTTAATTTCAACGACAACAACAAAAAGGAGTATGTTCACTTTTTTGTGTTTTGTTGAGTCAAACTAAAGGACAATCATTGCATTGGTGGAAAACGAAATTTACCAATAAGACACTCTTTTGAAATTTTTCGAGAATACTTTAAAAACTAAAATTAAACTACAAAAGTAAACACCACAAAACAAAAAAAATCTAATTTCAATATTATTTAATATTAAGAAAATCCCCGTAGCTGGAAGTGAGAAAAAAATGAAACCCCTGTTTTTGTCTTATTTTATTATATTTTATTTTATTTTATTTTATTTTATTTTATTTTATTTTATTTTATTTTATTTTATTTTATTTTATTTTATTTTATTTTATTTTATTTTATTTTATTTTATTTTATTTTATTTTATTTTATTTTATTTTATTTTATTTTATTTTATTTTATTTTATTTTATTTTATTTTATTTTATTTTATTTTATTTTATTTTATTTTATTTTATTTTATTTTATTTTATTTTATTTTATTTTATTTTATTTTATTTTATTTTATTTTATTTTATTTTATTTTATTTTATTTTATTTGTAGATTATTTAATTGTAGATTAAGAAGATGGTTTAGATTTAAAATTTTTATTATTTAATATATGTGTATTATCAATAAAATACACTGTTTCTTTCAAGTTAATGAGTGCCTACACAAGATATTTCTAACTTAGTAGCAAATACTTTATAAAATAATTCAGAGACTTATTTAAAAAAATTCTAAAAAGAAGGGGGTCAATGTGCCGCCTTTATTTTTGTATTTTATTGCTAAGGAAAGTTAACATTAAACATTTCTTGAGAAATTCTGATACAAACACAAAACTAACAAGCAAATCTTTTTTACAGATTTTTTTTCCGAAATTGTATGGCCCTGGGCCTGGGACTTTAAGTATGCTATACATGGCGGTGACCTCAAACATTTAGAAATAAAAATTGCTATCTTGGTTTATTTTCATTGAAATATTAATATTTTAAATAATTTTTGGTATTACTTTCACTGACCCGTTTATTGAACAGTGAAATTAGGAAATTAATGAAATCCGTTACAATAACAATTCTTCTATTGTAACTACAAACTTGGACGATCATTATTAAAAATTATAATTTGTTTCCAACTTTTTTGAGAGCTGGTCAAATTTTGAAAACAGTTTTTCCCCGAAAAAATCGCTTGAGCAGAATTTGTCATATAGGAGAAATGTCTTACTTTCTGAGGAACGCTCTCTTCTCCACTGTCAAATTTTTGAACTGCGCAACAAATTTTTGTAAAAATTGATGACAAATAGTGCCATTTGGCAGTTTTGGGCAATGTTGGGAAAAAAGGTAATTTTAATATTTAATCTGATGGATTGTTACAGAAATTTCACAGTTTTGACAAGTTCAAAGTTGAAAATCAAATTCCAAAATCGGAAAGATCATCTAGCTATCCAAAAACTCTAATAATCTTGAAAATTGAATTTCAGAATTCTATTATTTTTTCTTGTCACTTTAGTTAAATCCTACCATTACGAAAATTCTGACAATTCAAAAACGGATCTGCAAAATTTTGACAGCTGTCATATTTATTTAAAAGTTGAAATCAAGTTTGAAAGAATTAAGTTAAATCTGGTTTCAAAATAATTAATAAAGAAAAAAATGTTTTTGAACCCTCAAAGAAGTATTTACAGGTAGTTTTGAGGACTGATTAACCAGACTTTTTGTAAAACTGTACTTTTGAGTGTTTTTTCTAAAATGATTACATTCAAAAATTAAGGGTTAATGCTTCTATTTTTTGAGGAATTAATTATCAAAGACAATTTGAATTGTTAAGCTTCAAAAGAATCCAATTTCCAAACAACAAGAAAAAGAAAACATTGGTATACAACACCCTAATAAGCATCTATCAGCACCAATTAACGAACAATAACGACCGACGCAGTCTTGCTTTTATTTATACATAATCTGGAGCTCATGGCATATCACGTTTGCATTTGGAGTAATGCGGGGGTGAGAGATGTGCTCTACCTCATTCACGTACGAATCCGCATTTGGATGAAGGAATAAAAATAATAAAAAACCTATTATCCTTGTTATCGGCGAAATGCGGTATATATTCATGTGTGCAAATGTTTCTTCTTCACGTGCATCCTTCTACTTACTTATGTGAGTTTTTTTTTTGTTCCTTTTTTCTTTCTATATTCATTTTTTTGTGTGTTTTCAAAAAACCTACATCCTACATATCCAATATTTTCTTCCTTTTACTGCCAAAATAACAACTGTGGATATAGAAGCCTGAGAATATAATGCTGAATGATGAAAAGGATGTGCTTTCTCTCTCTCTGTGTATTCTTTGTTCTTCTGAACTGATGTTCGGTGGCATGACGGTTGAGGGCATTTGAGGCCAGACACGTGATTAGGCTTTTTTCTGACATATATCAAGATAAAAGATTCACATAATTGAGTTCATTGTTTGGAATTTTTGTACATTTTTTTTTTTTGTAGATCCTTGATTTACTTGTGTAGGTACTTTATAATTCCAAGTTGGTTCTAATTCAAAAAAAAAAATATTTGATAATAAAAATTTGCAAATTCAGGATTTAACTGTCAAATAAGATATTTATGTAAAAAAAAAAGGATTCAATTACTTTTTAAGAATTGTTGTGAGAAACTTGTAATTTATATATTATATAGGTAATTTTGGTCTTGATTATTGAAAATAATAATTTTAATTTGTAACAATTTGTAAAAAGTAGTTATTTTTTTGAATTTTTGAAAACAAAAAAATTAAGGGTAATGTCATGCGTAGAACTGTCATGCCGGAGATCTGGGTTCGATTGCCTATTTATTCAAAAATCCGAAAATAGTTTTTTTTACAGGTTGCAATTTACAAATGCTCCAAGAGTATCACTTGTCAAGAAAAGAGTGCCTCTCACCCTAGGCGTTCGGATTCGGCATAAGTTCCCTCCATTTTTTACAATAAGACGCACACAGGCATGATTTGGAGTTATGAGTAACTTAAGCCATGATTCTTCACGTCATGTCGAGTCACAAAAAAGTTAAGTAACGTCAAATTTAATCAACCAGTATGATATTTTGGTCAAGTTTTTTCGAAAAATTTTTTTTTTTTTAGTTTTTGAAAGTGAACAAATTTTTTGAGTCATGTTTACAATTTCCGGAAATGTATTCAAAATGTCACTTTTAAACTTTATTATAGCATTTTATGGTTTGATAAAAACTAAGCCAAACTAGTTTTTTCCCTGACCTATTTTAAAATCTCAAGCTATAAGTACACTTGAACATTTTCACTTTCAAATTTTGCTTTTTTAAGGCTAATTTCACAATAACAAAATATTTTTAAATTTTGCTCACATACTATAATTTTGTCAAAGAAGAACAAAGTATGTCATCATAAGTGGTAAGCTATTCAAGAAACCGATAAAAAGTCGAAGAAATTAACAATTGCCTTCGATGTTATGCATGATAGTGATAGAAAATAATTGTGAGGGACTTACTTCAATACTTACTCGAAACTTAAGATGATTCCCTGAATTTAAATTTCAAAATGCGGGATTTTTTCGGTTTCTTCTTTAATTGTTTTTATAAAAAATGTAAACTATTTGTTTTAAGTCTAATTCTCATATATGTCATAGTGTCCAGTTATGTATATCGAAAGTATTAAAGAGTGAAAAAAAAAATAATGTGTGCAATGTGCATTTCATCCTTAATTGGCACAAAAGCATAATTACTATATTACCATATTTTTAATGTTTTTTTTTTTTGAATATGAATTTGTAATAACTTTCCTAATTTAAATAAACAATCCTCTATCAGTAAAACAAAGCTATTTACACAAGAATGTTCGAATTCAATTAAACCAAAATATCCTCGTTAATAACAACTTATTCCCAACATTATACTGTAACTAAACAACCCTCTATACACACTTCGTATTCATTACGTTGATTTTTAATTGCACATTTTATTACTTTCAGTGTCTATAATCACGTAAAATTGAATAAAATATTCAACTAATGGCCAAAATCTAACGCCTGCCGAACTAGTAGACCCTCCTATTGCCTCACATATAAATTGACGTATATTCCATTTTTCCTCTGTTCGGCCATTTCATTGTGAGGCATATAACTGCCAATTTTCTTCACCACAATGGCCTGTAATTTTCTTCAAACAAAATTGAAATTCTGTTGTAATTAAAAGCATGAACACCATATTTTTGGTAGGTTGAACTTGTAGCCCCATTTTTATAAATAGGAACACACGTTTCAAAAAAAAAAAAATACAACACCAATTATACTAAAGTGATCCATGTTGATGGAGTTTTCAATGTATATTTTTTTTTTTTTGGAATTGATATGTATTTGGGTGTAAGGATACTTTAGCTTATGTACAGGATTAAATGAAATGTTTTTTTTTTTTTGGGAAATTATCTTCAAGGACAAAACAACTTGTAGAAAACACGTCCATGTTGTTATAGGGTACCTAATCATAACATAAGCATAACAAAAGAGAGTTTTATGAATGTTTCCATTTAGATTCGAAATTGCTATGGCCTCCTTGTCCTTACCCTTCATTTAGCTAAACGTTTTAAATTTTAAGGATATTTATGTAGGTAGAAAATGGGTAATTTGTCTATAATGAAGTTAATTTTACGTTATCGTGGAATGGAAAATTTTAATGTTTCTTTGTTGTGTTTAATATTTTTAACACGATAGAAAACAAATATTATATACTTTTCATGTACCTATAGTAATGGTCGCCAAAAATTTAATGAGACTATGATTAAACTACAAATAGATTTTTGTTTAAAATTGAAGATGTTCAAATAGACCGTGGTCCGAAAATTTGTTGGTGTTATCACAGAAAGCTACAAACAACAATTGAATGAAAAAGATCAAGAGATGTAAATGCTTACTACTCCAGTCAAAGCTTGGCGGAAAAGGGCTTTGTCAGGCATTGTCTGTTATTTTTAATGGATCGATAAGTTCTATCCGAGAGGCTTAAAGTAAGTATTTTTTTATCAAAGTTATTTGCAAAAGTGGATTTTTGCCATTTTATAATTACCTATAAATATGGAACATGGCCGCGGCCTACTTTCATTTTTCGAACATGGCTTAGTTTTAAAAATCAAATTCGACCGCGCTCATTTTTTTTCATTAGATTTTCCCCAAACGGGTGGTATTCGTGACTTTTGATTTGAAAGATCAAAACGTAAAGGAAAATCTACATCCAGTCCTGGCCTCCTTCAACAAGTCTCTCCACCTATCCCGGTCTTGAGCCGACGCCGCCATTCAGTTGCGCACCCCAAGGCTTAGTGCGTCCTGGTCTACGCTATCTCTCCAGCGCAGGCATGGTCTAACGCTGCCGTCTACCATAGAATGTACAACAAAAGACTTTCCCAGCCGGTTCCTCTTCGTTTATACGAGCTATAGGTACCCTGACCACCGGAGTCTACCGAGAAGTTAAAATTGAACAGCAACGAAATGAAAATTAAAAGAGTCAAATGAATTTTGTTTTAAAACGTATTCGTTTCAATGAGAGTTCAAATATTAATGATAATTTAGTATTCTATTGATGAATAGCTTAATCCTTGATGATTTTGACATTCAAACATTGCTATTGAATATCCCTGTACTCGCCGTCAACCCCACATCAGCATTAAAACCTATTTGAGCTAGGTATATAAATTAGCATTAATCAAGGGAAGCAATAGCACATTAAAAGCCCATCAAGCCGAATAATATGTACATCCAACATAAATCCACCATTCCAATTAAATCCTTTTTAAGATTTGTCTTATCACTTCATTATAATATATGCTGACTTATTTACATGCGACGATTATGTGACACATAAAACTTGTAATCCATTCTGTAATCCTTATCAAGAGACTGCTAAGCGACAAAAGTTTATTGTAACCGCACCGCAGTTCAACAAATTTAAACCCCTTGAAATGTCATGAAAGCGTCATGTCGAGGGCATAGGTCCCCAATCTACTACACTGTTAAGAATCAACACGCGACAGCTAACAACCGATATTCATTGTTCATTTAATTTAGAGCTTTTAGTTTCCTTTTACGAGAGCTCAATCTACTTAGTCGCATTTTCCCAATAAAGGCTCTTTGAATATCCCTGGAATATAATTTTGCCTCAAAATTAATATGCTTCAGGCAAAAGGGGAGGGCAAAGACAACGCCGACGCGCGACGTGCGACGACGGTGACGGCGGAGAAAGCGACCGAAATTCTCTTTCGAGCACAGCGCGTCTCAATCTCAATATGCAAAGTTTCCTAATCAACTTTAAGATGGCATGCTATGTCAGTCAGGTGGTGGGTTGGGCGACATAGAAGAGCATATACGAAATTGTCATTTTGGCTACAAGGTTCTACACAAATTTAACACAGAGCCATGCGACATACTTTCCTCAAACGTGACATGTTCCTAACCTAACAACATGTTTAGCTGTGTCTCTTTTTTGGTGCGGCACACAAGACGGTTCGAGTTGTATACCACAATGGGAATTTATATATCTTGCCTTAAAATAAAGCCAAATTTTCATTAGAAAATGATATAAGCTTTGACGTAGAAATGTGAAGTTCATAAACTCCATCTGAGAATAAGACAACGAATCTAATTAAAAATGTTTTGGGGTAATTAATCGGGTTAGGGAAAAAACGTCTTTAAGATTTTTCTTTGGAAACAGATTATGTTAAACTTTAAAAGCAAAACACAAAATATTAAACTACGTTTTTTTTTGTATCTAAAATATAATGGAGTACACTTTTGGGGTATTTTTTAGTTATAAAAAATAAATTTCCAGTAAAAAGCTAAATCACTGTTAGAAACACCCATAGCACAATACCATACCAACGCGATAAAGAAAATGGAGGTGGAGTAATGAAGCCAAAGCATTGAAAACTAAGAAAAAAGTTTTAAAAATCGCGCCTAAAGATGGATAACAGACGTTGCAAGAAAGAAGAGAATTGTGACCAACTTCAAGTCGAGAACTAAAATTGCTTGTTCTCCAAAATTCAACATCATCTCCTTGTGGATGACGACAAAAATCTTTATAGATGGGCAACAAGGAGTTCCGGAAGTCTACGTGCGGATGATGATGCACACTAAGCGTGCATTCCGATGATGATGTACAAGTCTTATGACATCGGTAACTCTTCCGCTCTCTTCAATTTTCTTCACAACTTTACTATTACTAGTCGGTCGATAATGAGAATGACCAATCGAGTGGCGTAATGCACGTAACACGGCTGCGTTTGAATCACCACTTCTGTGGCTAGTTTTAATAATTTTAACCAGTTGCTCGATTGTTCAGTGATCCATTATCATAAATGCCAAACTTCAACTAATATTATGACACTTCAGATGACAGCTAAGTTTGACAGGTGCCAAATGCCAACGCTATCACCTTGAAACCACGAATGACCTTCGACCATGTTTCCAGAGTTAACTTTTTTAGTTTGTTCATCAACTGTAATGCAGTGCAAGTGTAGAAATTATCGTGACCATTTTGAAACATTGGTGGAAAAGAAATTGAAATTGTATTTTTTTTTTGAAAATGATTTTCTTTTTGTTACAGTTTGTATAGCTTTTTAGAAACGCTTTCAATTTTGTTTATTTTTTACCAAAAGAAGAGATTGAGGTGAATTTGAACTTCTACGTGTACACTACCAAACTGAAATTCAAATCAAAAATGAATTTTTCCATTGAGATATGAAAACCCTTTCAAAAATTAATTTCACTTTAATTTTAAAATGTTTATTTTGTTTCATTTTACGTTATTATCTTTTTATTGTAGAGTTTTAGTAGTAGGTACTGTTAAGACAAAAACGTTACGTTTGGAAGGGGTAGATATATTTTTGGATGGGAGAAATAAAATAAATCGATAAGGACGATGTGTAATATCATGAAATAAAAACTGCAAATTACTCCTTAAATCAAAGCAAATAGAAAATCATTATGTACCAATGATGAGTATGCATCAATCTTTAAAAAAAATAATGCTTTGTTTTAAACAATTGCGGAATAAGATTGATTACATGTTAATTAAGATAAATTTCTTTGTGCAATATTATCTATTGTGGTTTTCGATGCGGGTACTGTTTGATGATACAAATTTTCTGAGTTTAAATAAAATGCTCAATTAGGTTGCAGTTAATTGATCTAAGAGTTTTTCTTTTTTTTTGTTGGTAAAGCAAATTGAAGATGTGAGATATTATATTTTCTTTGTCTTCTTTAATGCGGTAAAATATTTTGGGGTGAGTCAATGAATGAGAATAAAAATATAAATTCGTTAAAGAGCGATTTTTAAGGAATCAGTACAAAATGGTTTCCAATATTTGGCGACATGTGCTACCATAGCGAAAATTGTAAAATTTTTGAATATCACAAATTTTCAATTTTCACTTTTTATTTGTCATTAAAGATTTTCCTTCGATTTTTAGAGCGAAAAAGTTTTTGAGCTGAAAATTTTCAGTTCAGGAACTCGCGCTTCCTTACTTTTTTGGTGCTTATAGAAATGTTTGAGATTTTTAGATCTCTTAAAAAGGAATCACACAAAATTCTATAACTTTAATAATTTTTATCATAAATACAACAAAAACTGAAAATAAACCAGAAACCAAATATTAAATCAAATGCTTTGTTCCTCTTCCTGTTCCGCTTCATCTACTAGCTTTATGTTGATTAAATTCAAAGAAATGATCCAAATCTCTTTATAGGAACATTACATGACTTTTATAGGTTACACTCTTTAACTTCGAGGTGCTAACAAATAATCCCGTCCTATTAAAAAAAATCTTTTTTTTTAAAGATTCTGAAAAAAAACTATTCGTTTCCACTGTAAAAAAAAGCACTAAGAAATTTTAATTTAACTTTTTTTTTCTTACATATACTTAATTCGAATCCGAATTTCATCACGTGAAGTTTTTGAAATAATCACCGTTGAAAATTTTTTTAAAATTCTTCAAAAAAGTTTTCTACAATTTTCTTATGTACATGCTTAACTCGTATCCATAAAGCTCAGAATTTCACATTCACCTATGGTTTTGAAGTATTTGGTTTGAAAAATGAAAAATAAAGATTTTTTTCACTATTTTTGAAATTTTGTTTCAAAACGAGTTAAATTTTCATTACCTATTTTCATGATTTCAAAAAGTACAAAAATCCTCTTGTTCTAAATTAAACTTATTTTCTAATATCTCTTTCTTTTCAAGAAAACTGATGTTGGTTTACATTTTTTGACGCAAGCTTTTTTAAATTATGTTATAGAAGCTCTTGATTTACTA
Source organism: Syrphus vitripennis (assembly GCA_958431115.1). Taxonomy (NCBI): domain Eukaryota; kingdom Metazoa; phylum Arthropoda; class Insecta; order Diptera; family Syrphidae; genus Syrphus; species Syrphus vitripennis. The sequence goes on from OY288108.1 coordinate 19,264,605, forward strand.
TCAAACTTATTAATTAATTAATTTTAATAACAATTTTCTCATAATTTGTTTTTTTTTGTTTGGTATAAAAATCCAAGCCAATTTTTGGATCAGTAACGTGGATTAGGTGAGATTATGATAGAAACACCAGAATTTTGTTTACACGAAAGCAACTCTTGACTTTTTTGCATCAATTTAAACCACAAAAATAAAACTCCTTCTCTCTCTTAAATTCCTTAACAAAGATATGTAGAAAAGCATTGCTTCTACATTGAATTCACTTCAGAAATTTACTTGAAAATAAAACTTCAAAAAAATAAAAACCCCCCAACTACACAACCTGCATTTAATAGAAAATTAAATTGATAAGTTTTCGGGATGAATGAACATAGCCACCTATTTTTGTCCTTTAGAAAACGATATTAATGGTTGACAATGGATGTGAGAAACACTTCAAATTCAATTTACCCTTTTTGGCTTAAAAGAGATTATCAAGACAAAGTGGTTCTTACTGAGTTATTCAAATGTTTCATTTTGTTGCTCCTTTTCTTTTTATTTTTGTTGTATTTATTTAACATCCTTAATTTTACATTAAGTGAATTGGGGTGTATATAAAAAAAAAGGAAATATTTGAAAAACAAAACAACAACAACAACAAAACATTGATTGCTCTGTAATTTCTAAGTTCAAACAAAGTGAACAACTTGTAAAATGAGCTTTAAAACGAATTCTTTTTCTTAAAAAAAATTCTTTGTTTCTTTATTTTCGACTTTTGTCAATGTTTTATACAGTGTGGTGCAAAAATCATCGAATTGGGATTTTTAATCATATTTAAGCAATACAGCCGAGAAATATTCTTTCTTATTTTTGAAGGCTTAGGAAATAATATTAAATTGTTATTAAACTTTCGCAATCACGAAATTCACCTTTCGACCGACATCTTGGATTTTATTTTGTTAAATATCTCGGTTTCCATAGAAAAAAAAAATTGAGGCAAAATGTGTTAAGAATTAAATTTCCAAGAAATGAAAAAAAATTAGAATATTTTTTCTTATAATTAAAAAGCTGTTTTGAATAATGCATCAAAACTAGATAATGTAATCTAAAGCTATTAAAAGCTTAATAGCCCTTTATTGAAAAAACAACTTTGGTTTTATATTTAGGACGCTCAAAAAGCCGGAGAAGCACAAGACGTTAGTATTAAATCACGCTTTTAAATTCAACAATTAAACAAAAGTTTTTGAAAAGGGCTACTCAACTTTTTTTAAGTGAATTTCATTAAATAATTTAAACTTCTTTACTAATTTTTATTTCTAAACATATGAGTTTTGTATTGTATTGTATTTATTGTAGCATAATATTTATATGTACATTAGTTCCTTAAGCATTGCACAATTTACAAAGTTATGGTATAAATTAACCTTACTACTGACAATTAATGTTGATAAAAAGAAAAGGATAAAGCAGTCAAAAAAAGAGTTGAAGGAAAAGCTACTAAAAACCTTCATTAAAGAGAAAAAATAATATTGTACGTAAATAATTTATAATTAAGTTGCAGTAAATAGAAGCAGGGGTGGGCTTTATTAAAAAAAAAAACAGGCTTTAAGCTTCACAATAGCAAATGCAAACGTAGGTAATGAAAAAGATACCAATGGACATAAATACATAAATGTTGTAAAAAAACAAGGAAAACATAGCTAAATAATTTATAATATAATTAATAAATTAACAATTTAAATGAACGAAAATAATAAATAAATAAATAAATACAAAAAAAAAACAAATAAATAAATATTAAGCAGAACAAAAATGTATTATTAACAAATTATAACTTTTCAAAGTTAGTATCACAGAAGCAGTCTTAGTTGGAATAGAAAATAAATGACTAATAAATAATAAATAAACAAGTAAATAATAAATAAATAGATAAGTCAATAAATAATAAATAAATAAAAAAAGCAAGTTAAAGAGCTATAAAGCTAGGTTTGAAATTATTACATTATCTGAAGTTATGCAAGAGTTAATGTAACGTTCATTAAGTCTGGCAATTCTAGTTGTTACCAATCCAATATTGGACATAGCGTGGAGTTCAGCTGTTGAGAAATACCATGGCAAATTAAGCATCATTTTCAAGACTTTATTTTGCTCTGTTTGTAGCCTACGGATATGACAAGACGAACACTTCCCCCATGCGGGGGCCCCATAAAAAGGATTGCTTGGAACACAGCTTTATAAATGAGGAGTTTTTTTTCCATACTTAATTTTGATTTCCGATTTATAAAAGGATAAAGCGTTTTAATAGTAATATTAATTTTTTTTTGACAATTTCTTGAATATGCGTTCCAAAAGTAATTCTTTTATCTAAGTGTACAACAAGGTATTTAACATTAGAACACCATTCCGTGCTCAAGCCAATGACTTGAAGATCGTTGCTTGGCAAGAAACAGGCTTTTCTTTTTCGTTTAAAAAATATTAGGTAAACAGAAATATGCCTACGAGCAAAATCACAATAAACAAATTAAACAAAAAAATTAAAAATAAAATATGAAAATTCATAAAATTCCTTATTTGAATGAAAAATTAAAATAAACTAAAAAAGAATTTTGAGCTCAAAACCGAAAAACCAATCAGATATGGATCCAAAAAAGAAAAAAGAACTTTTGATTTAATTTTTTTTTCGAAAATTGAGTGTTTTTTTTAATATTTTATTATTTTTTAATTAATTATTCAACAAACAATAAAATGAAAAATTGTCCACCCGTTTGCAAATAAAGAGTTTTTAAAAAAATTTGTTTGTTTTCATAAATTTGAAATTTTTTGCAATGCAATTTTGTCTAGATTATGTAGGACCTCTCTCATACAAAACGTGTATGAGACAAGTATTTCAACAACATAATGTTAATTACCCACTTATAAAAAAACCACAGAAAAATTTTTTTGAAAATCGTTTTCAAGATAAATAATTAGGAATGTATGACAGTTCAAATTGAAATTCATTTGGGATCTAGAAAATAAACTGAAAACATTATTTTCCAAGCTTGAACCGACCCACAAACCGAAAGACAGACAGTATGTATGATATGTATTTAATTATGTTTATAAACAAAATTAACAGGCATCTTTTATTTTAAGCAATTTGAGCTTCTTTCTTCTTTTAAATTCAAATAGAAAACATTTGCTTCACTCCCCTGTGTGCAATGGATAAAATTCATTGTATTGTTATTATTCTACAGAAATCCTCACCTTTTGGCTTTCCATGCTCTCACACTCTAGTCTATCCACTTAAATCACCCTGTATATAACAACAAAAACAAAAATAAACGAAAAAACGAAAAAACTTCTCAAAAAGTCCTTTTCTCATGCATTGTTAGTTACCACGCGTTCGACATTATTGCTTCCTTAAGGACATCATAGAACAAGAGAGAAGAACACTAACACCAAAGAACAACAACAACAACATCAGCAAAAAAGGATTTTACTCTCATGTTTATTAAATCGTAAATTTACAATAATTCCGCAACAAAGTGCTGTGAAGAATTTTAATGTTATTTACGGAGTTCGAAGAATGAGAAGGAGCAAACACGAACTAAACTATGAAGGGGCCTGGGATCAGTGTTTCAGTAAAATGTTACTGGTTAGTGTGACCTTTTCTAGTTTTCGGCTTTTCGATATACTGTTAGTCACGCTAAGAGATGAGGAATGGCCCGACTTTATCTTATATTTCTAAAATTCATTATGTGCAAAGTTTCTCACACAACAAAAATTTCCAAAATCTGATTTTTTTTTTCACATTTTCTCTTCAGCTATGAATGTTGGCTTTATAATCCGGCACTGGGTCGAATGGGGGGGCGGGCGTTTTAGATATTGGGGTTATTTTTGTGAGAATATATATCTCGAAGGGTTGCTTTTACCACAGACAGGTTGTACAGTAAAGTGCATAAAAGGACCATCAGCATCACCAACCATCATCCAGCCAAAAGCAGAAGCACAAGCCCAGAAGCAACAGCAATAGCATCAGTAACACGAGAAGAAAACAAAAGAGAATTAAAATGTGTGTAGCTGAAGAGTGGCAATGGCACAATGGCAGTGGCAGGAACAAAAGGGATTGCGGGTTAAATGGAAAGTTATGGGTATTTGATGTGTTTACGAGTTTCGAAGACAAAGTGGGATATAAACTTTGAATGTTTATTTGTTCGATTGACAATGATTTTTTGGGATCATGTTACGAGTATATGCAAAAAGTATGTACTCTTTGATTTACAGATTTAATTATGAGTACTTATGTAGGTATCTAAATACATATGGAAGTAGGTATCTAAGTCAAGAAATTCTTTCACAGATATGCATAAATTATTTATTGCATGGGATATATATGGAACACGGAGAATTTTCCTTAACATTGTTTATCATATTGGCAATGATATTTTTAATTGCTCAACACTTCAAATAGGTGTTGAAAAAACCACAGAATTTAAAATATCATTCTCTAAAACAAAATCCACCAAAATTTTAATAAGCAGTTCCATAGAATTTGTTCGGTGGCGTATGTGGAACATTTTTTTTCTTAGTAGGTGAAAAGTCAGATTGTGGAATAATTTTATTAATTTTTTTTTACAGTTGTAGCGTTCAGATAAAGAAGGTTTTAAGTAAAATTGTAAAAATTATTCAAGTTGAACTTCAATGAGGTATTTATAGATTAGCAAGTAACCGTTGGTCAGTAAGGCCGTTTCAGGTAGCTTCCGTTAAAAAATGTAATTCCGAATTTTATTTTGGGCGGTGTCTTTACCTTTCGCCTGCCCTGTTTTCAATTCCAGGAGTCTGAGAGACTTATATTAATTAGTTAATGGAACCAGTCCGAGCTTTTTAGTATTTTTGGTTCCTTTAAATAATGGTATTTGATAGTAGGTTTTGAAAGATTCCCAAGTGTCAAACGTAGTAAAATTTTTTATAGAAGTGGTCGGGATCGCTCCATTAACTGATATGAGTCTATCTGACGCAAAATCTGTTTAGTAGCATTTGAATAAACAAATCAATAGCCTTATTTGTTTTTAATTTTTTCCAAATAATATATAAATGGTATCAATGTTTAAAGCCAGTATTTTTATATATATAAATTTTTTAAATTTTTAAATTCAAGATAGTTCCAAACACAAAAATTTTAGAATCCCGAAAAGTCTACTGATTACAACAATTTCTATACAAAATGAATTTTATTATTTTCAAATCCAGCCGGTTTGCTAAAACATATGTAAATACTGCCTCGTGATAGTGATTGACAAATTCTCCAAGAGTTGTATGATTTAGACATAAAAACATAGATCCCCTCCATTTCTGGTAAAACACGCACACAGAAATAGTTGAGAGTTGTAAGTCACTCAGGTTCTGCTTCCTTTAAAAAGATGCGTGAAAGATTCATAGCTAATAGAATTAGATCGCGAACAGGGCACGTTTATTTGATCACAGCACATGAAACCACAGAAAAGATATTGCGGGCCCTGAAACCCGGGTCGTTTAGGAAAAAAAAACAGTGTAATGGGTTCATAACAATGACGCAGAATTAAGTTGTTTTATCAAAGCTGATATTATTAGCTGATATATTATATTAAAAATAGTTAAGGGGTAATGGTATCTCTGAAAATGTTTGACACCTGGCCGACTCCTACAGTGTTCAGGAACTGTATATCGGTAGGTGCTTTGCCTGGCAGACAGAGTTTCAAAACAACAACGACAGTAGAACGACTAGACCCCTTTCGTGATTATAAGCCATTGGCTTTCCTGAAACCTCATTGTCCTTTCTAGAGCCCTATCAATTTAGTGACTATTTTTATTAAAATTTTACACCCTATTTAATTTCGGACACATAATATACACATACACAGGTACATAATGGCTTAGATTATTGAAAAAGATTTTTTTTTAACAGACACAAAGCAATCGATAACCTGAAACCGCTTATAATTTGCAAAGTATTTTGGCACTATAAGCAAACATTTTTTTATCATTATCCTCGGATTAGACTCACACAACAACCGAAACTTAATTATCTATTTTTCCTGGCACCAGTTTTGTCTGTTGACTCTATAGGTAGCTTTGTGTCGTTTCAACTGTTTTTTTTTTTTTTTTTTTTTTTTGAATATAAAAGAATAAAGGTATTCTTAAGGTAAGTTATATGCAATCACTATTTAAATTAAATGATGATATAATCGTACAGAAGACAAGAAAATACATATATGTTTTCTTCGATGGGTACCAGGACACCGGGACAGTTACGGGTATGAAATGGCAGACGAGCAGGTAAAAACCGATAATCTCTCGATCTGACGCGAACCAAAGCCTCAGTTCTTATGCCAATGGAAAATCAAATAAGTGGAATTCACCATAGCTTCTTAAAGGCCGCCTATGACAGATGGTACTGAATTGACACTTGTCGGTTCTCACGGAACTTATGGCCAGAAACCTTAAGGGAAAAAGTGGATACTTTTGCTAAGCAAACCTAAACTGTCCCTCCAAATTGGAATGCTTAAGAGTTACGATACAATGGGAACTCACATGAGTACCCCCAAACCTAAGCTTCACCACCCCCTTTCTAACCTCCTTCTACTCTGGCTAGCGCAATGGATCCACTGAGATCCGAGTGAAGTGACACCTTATGCAAATCACCCTGTATATCTTGGCAAACCTGCTATTGGTAAATCAAAATTAATTTCACTTAAACACCCAGTTCGTGCGACTGAATGCACACTTAATTTTTTTTTATTCATTTATTCAGCACTATGCTGTAAACGAAGAATTTTTTTTTTTCTAGTTAACTCGTAAAAGAACATGCAATTCCACCCTACATTTCGCTGTTCACTTAAGCATAGTCACACTGGTTCCGGGACAACAACGATGGCTTCCTATCCGATCTGCATTGAGTAAAGTACTTTCCCTAGCCAAAACGAAATGTTAGTTGGTACCAAAACTAGCTATACATCCGTACACCTCCACTGTCTATCCTCAAGCAAGGACGATACCGAACGACATCGGTGATTTATTGCCAACCCCAAAACAATTTCAATTTTGCAATCCCTATCGTGTGTCCTTCTTTGGTTTGAATTCGAATGACTTGAGGATTTAATTAAGGCATCCTCTCTTTTCTATTTCACACCAAATGTTTTTGAAAGCAATATTAATTGAAGGATTTTGCATGGTTTTGCTGGTTTTTCATTTTTTTTTTTTTTTTTTTAATTTTGATGATGTTTACTATGCCGCAGTCTAATTGGCTTTTAACAAGATCGTAAAATTTAACCGTCCAATATATACGTTGGTCGAGAGTAAATATTTTGTATCAGCAGACTTACATATAGGTAAAAAAAATATTTTCAAATAAATAAGATTCCATGCACCGATGCAATATTTCAAAATCTTTTCAAACATTCTTTAAAAACTAGTTTTTCCCTAGCTTCAGAACAGGGAGCACGTCATAAGGTGAGGTCTTCTCATTACTCATATGGATTTGGTTGCATATGACTTTTTGAATCTGTCGGAAGACCGACACTTACTTATGAGGCAATTTGGTGGACATAGCAAAGTCCAGCGATCAGCATGCGTTTGCATCAGTGGTGTTCTTCTCTCAATACCCTCAGCTGCAGTTAATCCCCGACGTAGTACATGACAAACAGATGACTAAGAACACAGCCATCCGTCTTAAGGCTATCTGTAAATGGACCAAAATTGGTCATACTACAATTCTAGGTTTCTATGAATAAATTCCAATACACTCTGATTATAACGCGCCCAAACTTAGTTCGACGACAGATTCCAGATCACCAGTCCATCAACATCATGTTGGGATGTTGGTGAACCTCTAAAAGATGATTCAGTAAATGGGTCGAAAACTCAAGATGCTGGCGGATTGTACTCTGACAAACTTAACCTTTAGCCAATCATTCCGACCCTAAGTCACCGTAGCGTTTTCCAAGCATAAATTCTGCCAATCGAAAATGCTCTATCTTAGCTGAAAAATGTGGTATCAACTTGATATGGTTTGTACTGGTGTGAACTGAGGCGGTATGCACTGTCTTTGCATGGAGAGCGATGACACGGAGAAATGTTTCTTTTGAAGATGTTTATCAAATCAACATTGAAAATTGCCAATTGGCACAGAGGCAGAATGCTAAACCGATATTAGAACATCCCAGGTTCGATACTCAGCGAAAAAAAAGTACTGACTCTTGGAAAAAATGATTAAACCAAGACTGGTATCCACCGAGGGTTTAAATGTTTTAGAGCCTCTTAGCTAAAAAAAATCATTCCTCAGTAGCCCATGAAAAGGAGGAGGATTTTAAGCAAATGAGGAAGTATTTTTCGAGTTAAGAGACTCTTAAGCTTAAGAGCTTTCGATGAATACCAGAATAAATGTCAAAATCATAAATGTAAAATAAATTTGCATTTTTCCGACGGCCATTATAACAGTCAATAAGATTTGCTCCATTGTTTTAATAAGGCCTTTTTCTTTGATGAAAACTAAAGAGAAATCCATAATCTTTTTTCTTGCCTTAGTACATCCTAAATGCTCTAGCGTTTCGTCAATCCTTATGCAAATCACCATAAATATCTATGTGTATGTAGATACTCATATTTCTTGTAGCTTAAGATACAATTTAATTATCTTTTACCTTCAAAATATCTATTGAAAGGCAAACGTTCCTAACCAAACATTTAAACTCTTTGTGTACATTGTTTTTCTATGAAAATACTTTTCTTATGAAATACTCAACATATTCCTACCTTGTGTTGTGTTCCTATACGCGTTGTTGGTAAAATCGACAGAAAATTGGAACTCGATGTAACTTTATAGCTTTTCATCTACCCACATACTACTCTTTAACTTCGAAACTTTTAATTATACTTTATTTTTGGATAAAGAGTCGATATTCGTCGATTTCAAAAGCTATACCTACTGGCTGAAGAACGAACTTCTTCCGTTGGCATTATTTTAACTACCCCACACAAGGCCGTAGCTAAAAAAAAGACGAAATCAAAATCAAAGCAAAAGAAATTTAAACTGAAAATTGTCAAGTAAAATGGGAAACGAACGGCCCATAATCCTTAATGCCAAATTCCCGAATTTCACAATTGTGAATAAATAAGAAAGAACTTTCTTTAGCTGCAAATGCATCGAATTGTAAAATCCCAAAAACTTCCACTTGGTCTTTCAAAATTACGTCTTTTGAGATTCTAGGATTCGAGGTTGTGCATTTCGGTGTTTTGGCATTCTGAGTTCTGTCTTTCGGGCTTTCGTTCCCAACCTTAAAATAGACTTACAATAGGCCAAAATGTTATACACTCAGTCACAAAATTAAAGGATCAAATTTTTTAAATACTGAAGCTTCGCCTGTAAATAAATAAAATGTCATGTTTTGAAGTATTGAAATGAGTATCTAGAATACCTAGATAAAGCTACTAATTGATTTCGAAGCCTTTGCATGAGAAATGTTCCTATATAAAAAAGAACTCCATTTATCATTTTTTCTAATACAAAATACATAACAACACCACTTCTTCATTTTGCATTAATTTATCTATGCCCCAAATATTTTTCTGGCTACGACCTTGCCATGTCTTACTCGTGTCGTTTATCTATAGATATTAACATTGTTAGAAAGTTTTATCAATTTATTGAAAGTGAACACTTTTAATACAAAAACAATGAAGAAGATTAAAATTTCTTCCATAAATGTTCATGTGATGGAGGATTAAAATGAATTTCACTCTTGTCAAAGTATTTTAAGTTACCGTACAACCATCACAGCACCATCATACACCATACTGTGGCCTGTGCTGGGGAGAAGACAACGCGCGATGGTAACGTGTCGTGCGTCTTCTACCCTTTTGAAGTAGTATTATAAATCTGAATGAAGAGATCCGACAGCCGAAAATCTTCATTTACACCTTTTATTTGTTATGATAGTCATAAATTAAGTTGAAATCAAGCTGAAAAGTCGGTTAAAGATTTCATTGGAGTTAAGTAGAAGTGAAATATTTTTGGAATTTCTGCGAATAATTAAATTGTTGAGACCTATAAAGACATCAAGGGCTATAGATTATGTAATTGAAGCATTTGTTTACTTATGTATTAGACTTAATTAAGAAATTTTATTTCAAGGGTAATGTTTTATTTTAAGAACGGTATATTAGTACTTCAGAGTTATAGGAGAATACTTATACATTTATGTAAATTCTGAAATTTCTGATGCATGATTTTGAAATCGTTCCTATACCTCGCTGGAGCTGTCTGTAACTATCTACTGAATTTGGTGAAAAATAACGGTACCTGTCAAATAACCGTTAAGACAAAATGTATAATGTCGTTTTCAATTGGCAATCCGGAATTGGTTTTAGATTCGGAATCCCAATTGAACAGTTTTTTTCGATTCTGAAAAATTTGAAGTTTGGTGTGACTGTATTAGTATTTAAAGCAATCACTTCACAGTTCGCAGAATCTGTAAATGTAAAAAATATGACATTTATCAAGTGCTACATTTAAATCTTTGAATGTGTGAGTGATTCTGTTTTTGCTTCTGATTTCAAATCCAGAAGAGAAATTCTCTTTTTTTTAGAATCAGAACTGTCACTTTTGCCCAATTGAACGCATTCAGAATGCTTTTTTCTGCTTCCAGATTGCCAATTGAAAACGACGTAAGACTCTCAAAAGATTTTGATGAAATGTTTCTGTAGGTTAGGTTTGGTTGACGTAACTGTCAGTATAAACTGACACACTTAGACCAGGATCGGCCTATTGTGATACCACATGCATCTAGAGATTTTCTCCCTACTCGTTGAACCATTTGGAGCTTCTTATGAAGCTTAAGAGACTGTTTATGTCTTTATTAAAAAGATCGCTGGGATCGTTAAAAAAGTATTCTCCCAAGTGGAGCCTACGTTTTTGGGATATAGCAGGGTATGTACAGAGAAGATGAGTAGTTGCTTCTTTCTCCTCTTCATCCATGCAGCTTCTGCAGGAGTCGTTAGAGAAGACACTTAGCCTTGCTGCGTTCTTCCAGTGTCCTGTAATGACGCCAATTAGGGAGCTAATAGGCGATCTATTTAGGGACATCTAGATCACCTCAGATTTATCAGTGGCAAGATCTGCCTTGTCGCCACACAAGTGGTGACGCCTAAGATTTGTTTTCCATACAGTAATTTAAATTTTTTGCTCGAAAACAATTTTCAAAAAACAGTTATTAAAGCTACCTGTCACAAAACCCGATTTTTTATTTGTGATTTTCTAACAATTTTTGTAAAGAATTGAATAATCAAGTTTTGACCCCACATTTTATATTTATATAACTGGCGGCCATTTTAACAGCTGTTGAGTGACTTGTGTTTCGTTTGGTTTGGCGATGAAGCTCACTTTTGGTTGAATGGCCATGTCAATAAACAAAACTGCAATATTTGGAGTGAAAATAATCCTCAAGTCTATGTTGAGACACCATGGTAAAAAAAAATGGTATGATCTGCTGGTGAAATCATTGGTCCGTACGATGCTGACCAGAATATTACAGTCAATGGTGACCGCTATAGAACACCATATAGCTGACCAGAATATTACAGCCAATGGTGACCGCTATAGAACAATGATTACTGACTTTTTAGTTCCTCAATTGAACAACCGTAATGTGTAACCGCAGAGTTTCACGTTTTGAACCCTTGAATTGGCCTCCAAGATAGTGCGATTTAATGCGGCTAGACTTCTTGTGGGGATATGTGAAGTGGCTAGCCTACGTCGATAAGCCCCAAGCATTTAACCATTTGAAGAACACACCGCTTTATTGCCGTTAAGACCACAACTTATAAAAAATATTTTCAAAAAAAACGCAATTCTTCGTATTTTGAGCAAATAATAACTAAAAAATAAATTTTTTGCATAAAACCGGTTGCTTGCGAATCCTGAATTTCAATTAAAAAACCTGGAAAATTCTAGAATACTTTTTGTTCACCCTGTGTATAACAACACACAATCTTACAACCAAACTAATTTTTTTTGTTATAAAAAAGAAAAGAAAAAGTCCTTTAAAGATTTGCATAATATACACAGGTACACAATATATTTTTGTATAATTTTATCTGTTTTCAGAGAAAAGTTATTTCAATAAAAATAATTTTGATCTTTCATCGTTTGCTTGATTTTTCCTGCTTGTTTTTGGAGTACGTTGATTTCGTTTGATGGAACTTAACAGATGACTTCTTGACAAGACGCTCTTGATTTTCTGGTGATTTTCCTACTTTGGATCGTTGCTCCTGATGTTGAACATTTGTTTGAGTACGAGCAGATGGTGGCAGTGGTATTTTTGTTGACGAAACTGTCCGCGTAGGACGTTTTGATTCCATTGGATTCATATCCCTAGGAATTTCTAATCTGCGAGGATTGGCTTGATTCATTACTGGAGGCCCCATTCGGCTTGCACAAAAGTCTTCTGTTGGAAATGGATTTTGCTTCCTCATTTTCATTGCTTCATGTTTCAAAATCTGTGCCTGTTGACCAGGGTATACTAACTCAGGCCTACAAAACTTGTCATTTTTAGTTGGTGCAAAAGTTACTGGCAGTTTTAGCCTGGATGCTAATGGATTTCTTTTCGAAGCAACTTGCTCTTCAAACGGGGCATAATTGGGCATTGATTCGAAAACTTGTCTAAAATCACCAGATCTTTCAACTTCATCATTTCTTGGATTTTCTCGAGGAAACAGTTGGCGTGGGGGGCGTACTCTTGATTGACAATCTTCACGATGGCATCTTGGCGGTAGCCTCGGCGTTGTTTGAAAAGATGGACATGATATGTCTTCTAAGTTTTCATTAGGTAAATATGAGTTATTACGACTTCTTTGAGTTGAATCTTCATAATTAGAGTAAAAAGTGGGAGCTGATATGTCTGCTAAGTTTTCTTTAGGATAATTTTTTACACAGTCATTATTTTTGCGATATGTTGTTAATGGAAGATTTTGCATATCATTTCTGGCAGAATCCTCAAAAGACACTGGAAACTCTGGCTGACAAACAGATTCAATATTTTCTGATAGGTCAATTTGAGGCATGGCTCTTTTATCCACATCCATTCTTCTTCTCTCCCTTGAAACGTTCGCGCTTTCTTGAAATGTTGATGGAAATTCGGGTTGCACAACATCTTCTAAAATCTCAGAAGTATTATATTGCTGGGGCACAAAAAATCGTCTTGAATCTATATCTGATCGATCCAAAGTACTTTCTCTTGTAAATGATTTCTGGTTTGGTCTGGAATTGTTTCTTCTAGAATATTGAATTGATTCTTCTAAAGAAATCGGAAAAGAAGGTTGACTTACATCTTCTAATCTCTTAGAAACTTCGATTGCGGGATATCTTTTTTGTTGGGTGTTGTGTTTAGATAATTCAGCTTGATTAAAATGTCTTTGTTCGGAATGACAAATAAATCTTGGAGCTGAGCTCTCGACTGAAGTTGCAAAATCCGGCTGACTGATGTCATTGAGCCTCTCGGAGATATCAATTTGTGGGAAAGGTCTTTTATCTAGCGATTGTTCATTTCTAACTGAAATTGGCCTTCCTGAGTCGTTAACATGAGGCGGATAGTGTCTACTTGCTTTTGATTTGTCGGTGGAATGGTAAAACGTAGAAGCAAAGTGTGGTTGACTAACATCATCTAGTTTTTCAAATTCATGAACTTGCTGGAATGGCCTTTGAATTGGCATGTTTTCACATCTTCTTGATTTATTTGAAGATTCTTCAAACGAAGAACAAAACGAAGGATGACAAATATCTTCCAAATTCTCAGAAACATCAATAACCGGAAAAGCTCGATTTGGCTGTCTTTGTGAATTTTTCAACGTCTCTTGAAAACAAGCAGGACATGATGGCTGGCTTACATCATTTAGTTTTTCTGATGTATCAATTTTGTTCCAAGGTCTTCTCTGTTGTGAGTTTTGAAAAGGTGTGCTCCTAAAGTCTTCAAAAGACGATTGAAAACTTGGTTCGGTAACAGTTTCAAGATGTTCAGTTTTGCTTTCTTCATGAAAAGATTGCTTTTTTGATTCCTCGTCTTGCAGTAATGGTCTTTGCTCCGATATATGTCTCCATTCTCGATCATACATTGAAGCTCCGAAAGATGAAGGTTGGCTGATATCATCCAATTTTTCAGTTGCACCAATTCTTGACATAAGTCTTTGTCTTGGATCTTGTTTACTTCTAAGAAATCGTAAACCTGGATGGCTTGCATGCAAACATCGATTTGGACTCCGATTGGAGTCTTCAAAGCTTGATTGAAAACTTTGTTGACATACATTTTCAAGCTTTTTAGATTCCACAGACTCTCTCAATGGAATCCTTTGTCTTTGGCATGTGTACTGACTAGATCTGTCTGACGTTGCAAAAGAAGATGGAAAATCAAGCTCACAAACATCATCTAGTCTTTCGGAATTATCAACAAAAGGTAACGACCTTTCTTCTTGAGTGCGGCTGTTTTTCCTTGATCTTAGTGTTAAATCCCCATAAGAAGACTGAAAGATAGGTTGGGATACATTTTCCAACATTTCCAATTCTTTATTTTGAGATCCGTATCCAGTGTCTTCGAAAGACGTAATGTCAGGTTGACTAACTGCGTCTAATATTTCAGATTCGTCGGCTTGTGGCAACTTTCTTGGACCCTGAGTGTTCCTGACTTGCTTCGAAGACAAATCTCTTGAACAAACTTCATCTGCAATTTCAGGAGTTATAACATTTTCTTCAAGACTTTGAATGGAATTTTCGAATGAAGATGGACAAAACGGATAACTAATACTGTCCAACCTCTCTGATACATTCTCTTGGGGAATAAAATGCATGCCTTGGGCCTCCCTTCTTGACTGCTGCGTATTATCTTCAAAAGAAGAAGGGAATTCAGGCTGGCAAATACTGTCTAATTTTTCAATATCATCAACTGGAGACATGCGCTTCCAGCAGTTGGGATGGCTGACCTGGGATAGATGTTCTCGTGTCTCAATTGGAGGTGGAAGTCTATTTGTTGATATTTCATTTCTTCCCCCAAATTGGGGTGACGAATCTCTAAACGAAGACATATGTGCAGGTTGGCTAATCTGGTCAAGTTTTTCTGATATTTCAACTTGAGGTAGAGCTCCTTTCGATAATGGACATTTGCAACTTCTTCTCGAGCCTCCGTAGGTATGTTTGACTGAAGTCAATAATCCAGGTTGACTGACTTGATCTATTCTTTCTGATGTCTCCATTTCAGGCAAGGGTCTTTGGTTCGTAGGGCATCTGGTTCTCCTTGTGGAGTTCTGATAAGACACTTCCGTAGAATGTAGAAATTCAGGTTGACTAACTTCATCTAAAATTTCTGACGTCTCAGCTTGGAATATTCCCCGATGTGGTGAAAAACCCCTCTTTGAAGGTACTGTAGATTCTTGAAAAGAAGCCATGAAGCTTGGATGACTAACCTGATCTAACCTTTCCGACGTATTTATTGCAAGAATAGGTTTTTGTCTTGATAAAGATATGCATTTTCTTCTGCACTCTTTATTATTGTCTTCCAAGAATCTAGGTTGACTTACTTGATATATCCTTTCTGATGTCTCTATTTCAGGTGGGGGTCTTTGGCTCGTAGGGCAGCTGGTTCCTCTTGTTGAGTCCTGATTAGATACATCTGCGGAGTATGAAAATCCGGGTTGACTGACTTCATCCAATCTTTCTGATGTATCAACTACGGGAAATCGTTTGTGTGATAATGTACATCTATCCCGTTTTAATATAGCCTTAGAATCTGGAAAAGAAGCACTATAGCTAGGACTACTAATCTGATCTAATTCTTCTGAAGTATGAACTTGAGGAAAGGGTCTTTGGCTTGGTGGGCATTTGATTTTAGAATCTTCAAAAGAAGACAAGAAGGCAGGGTGACTGACCTGATCTATTCTTTCTGAAGTCTCCACTTGAGGAAGCCGTCTTTGAAAATTAGAGCATTTCGTTCTTGTTCTGGAGTCCTGATATGATACTCCTGTAGAATGCAAAAGTTCGGGCATACTGACTTCATCTAGTCTTTCTGATTCTTCGAATTGGGGCAGGCATCTGCGTGGTGTTATATCCCTACCTCGTCTAGATGGAACCCTAGATTCTTGTAAAGATTGAACTAAGCCTGGGTGACTTATCTGATCTAATCTTTCTGACGTATGAACTTGGGGCATGGGTCTTTGCCTGTTTCTTCTTGTGAGATTTTCTAGCGGATTTTCAGTGGAAGACATGAATCTCGGGTAACTGACTTGATCTAGTCTTTCTGATGTCCCCATCTGAGGTAGAAGACATTGTCTTGTCGGACACTTGTAATATTGATAAGACTTTTCCGTAGAATGTAAAAAGCTAGGTTGACTGACTTCGTCTATTTTTTCTGATGCTTCGTCTAGGCGAAGGCATTTGAATGATGTTTTAGCTTCACCTCGTCTAGTCTTAACCGTAGAGTCATGTAAAGAATCAACGAAATCTGGATGACTTATCTGATCTAATCTTTCTGTTGTGTCAACTTGGGGCAGGACTCTTTGCCTGTTTCTTCTTGTGAGACTTTCATGCGGATTTTCAATAGAAGACAGCATTCTCGGGTAGCTACCCTGATTTAGGACTTTTGATATTTCCGCTTGAGGTTGAGGACTTTGTATCGTTGGACATTTGGTTCTACTTGCGGTATCCTGGAAAGCATTTTCAGTAGAATGTTTGCATGTTCTTGTTCTCATATTGGAGTCGTTGAAAGATTGGTAATGAGGCTGTTCAATATCGTCTAAATTCTCTGATTCTTGGCCACAACACAAAGGCTCATGTCGAATAAAACGCCTGGACTGATCAACTTGTTGACGTCTTTGGTTTCTTGAGTTTATATATCCTTGTTCTCGTACTGAACAAGCTATAGAATCTGCTAAAGTAGACGCAAATTCTGGCTGACGGATATCTTCTAATCTCTCCGAGGCATCATCAACTTGGGCCGATACTCTAGAGTCTTCGATGGTCGTTGGAAATTCTGGCTGGCAAACATCATCTAACCGTTCAATTTCTTTCGCTGGTCTTCTTCCACTTCTTAAAATCGATTTTTGTGAATTATCTTGTTGTCCCCCTGAATAAAATTTGCTCATGTCTTCTTCTTGTCCTTGACAGAAACTTTCCTGCTGAAAAGTAGGTTTCGAAATATCTTCCAAATCTTCTTGCGGTAAATCTGAATAATCTGCTAGAAATCTACGGGGTTTTGATTTTCGATGTTCCGGTTTCTTCTTCATATGATCGCTCAATAATGAAGGTGAGTGTCGTAATGGTGAATTAGAATTTGGTTCACTTACATTTTCTAAATTTTCATCTTCACCGCTTCTTTCTACAACGTTTACATCTTCTTGCTCCAAAATTTTTTCAGTTACCTCTCGTCTGCTACCATTAATAGTAGTATTAGTTTCAATTGTTGTCACGTTCCGAGAGACTAAGTTTTCATTTTTGGTCTTGAAAATTATTCTTGGATCTATTGTCTTATTTTCACCAAATAAAACTTCATCATTCATTTCGGCTTCTGACAAAATTCCCAGATCTTCTTCTGTTTCTTGATAACGAGAGCTTATTACTTCGCATGGTTCTTGTAACGTTATCCGCTCATACGGGACCATTTCGGGTTCAACTTCAATTTCCTGCTGCCGAACTTCTACTTGAGGCTTTTTATTCATTCCATCTCGAATTTTTTGATATCTCGCACGCAACTCTTGTTTTGCATCATCATTATGTTTTACTTCATTCAAAGGACCACGACAAAATCTAGCATTGTCAAAAGATTCAATTACTTCTTCGGTCAATCTTGTTGGCATTGGACTTCTGTGAGTTTGTAATCGATCATCTAAGATGTTTAACAGTTAATAAAAAAAGTATTTTTTTACTATCGTACAATGAACAAACAATCTAAATTTTGGAATACTCCTCGTGGCGAACGGAATCGTTCGTTTTGTGAGAGTCCAAATTGTTCTATTCCATAAGGTATACTTTGTTGTCCTCTGCCACCAAATCTTTGAGGTGTTTCTATTTTCAATTGTGAACATTTTTAAAAAGTCATAGCTTTTATAATTAAGATCTTACCTGGTCTTTCTATATGACATCGGTTGTTTGTTTGTTTTGAACGTCCTGGAGTTATAAAGTTGGAAATTTTCGACAAATTTGGAGTCTTTTGAAAACGCTCACTATATCGTTCGTCATTTGGATTAAAATCTATTCCGGAACTTGTGGTATGCATCACACATCGGGGAATGTCGACGGACGAACATGTAGATCTAAGATTAAGGATATCGTTTATTTCAAAATATTGGCTTATTTCAGCGGGCTTTGAGGTTTTAAAAATTCAATTTTATAAATTTTTAGAAAAATTAAAAGGTAAAAAAAAAGGTCGAAAATTTTGAGGTTTTTTGTGATTTTTACCAAAACCAGGCATCCGTGAAGACGATTTGACTGGACTTATACTTTTTTCACAAAAATCATAGTTCAAAACTCAACCGAAATAGTGCACTTTTTACGATGAAACTTGTGCGACCAGGCAACTGTCCAACTCTGGATAATGTGTTCAAAAATCTTGTTTATTTTTCTCTTATATTGAGATGCCTAACTTGTGATATTTATTTTTATTAAATATAGCATATTTCTTTATTACTGAGTGAGCTACAGGTCTCGTTTCGAGTATTATGTTATTATATCAAATGCGACATTTCAAGCGTGTTTAAGTTCTTCTTCAAACATTATTAATTGTTAAAAATGTGTTTGATACAATCTTCAATTCTATATTTCTTCTTTTTTAAGATATTTGTAATTGAACGAAAATATAGAATTGAAGATTGCATCAAGTAGAACTAGAAAAAACTAAATATTATAATTTAAATTCGTTATACTTGCACTTTCAAAATTAGTAAAATTTGTAAATTTTGTACACACAATAATATTATGGAGTTGATTTTAGCTTAAATTTCTAATAAGTCTGTTTTTTTTTTAAATAAATGAACCATAACTCCAACATAACGCTTTGTGTAAACATCTAAGTTAAGTTAAGTTGTCATTTAATAAAATACGTAATTGCCGAAGTTTGATAAATAAGGAATAACAGATTTGTCTTAAACAAATATGACTGAAGGTAATTTTTGAAACCAAAAGACATGTAGAAATTGTGATTTATTGGAATTGGAATAAAAGCATGTGAGCTTTAAGCTTTGGAATGGTTAAATTTTAAAAATATTCTGTTTTCAATCAAAATTCAAAGTAAATTTTATCAAAAAAAAAAAAAACTTTAGTACTCATACTCTTTGCGATTTAGTTCTTCTAATTCACCACGTTCCTTCCACTGAGCGATCGATTCATCGTCGATGACACCACTTTGTAGATTTCTCCATTTATCAATGGGTTGTTTTGAACAGGCATAATAACAATGCTGTCCAGTGTCTTGATCATTCTGATAAGTGGCCAATTCCCGACGATTTCCAGAAACAGCATAAGAAATTTCAGGACATTTACGTTTATCTTGTTTGGAACGAATCATATTTGAAAAATCGGTTAATTCATATGAATACCAATCGTATTGTGTAAACTCCTTATCGCCTAACGGTGACTTCTCAAATGGACCAATCAAGCAGTTACTTTCAAGGGAGAGTAGAAGAAGTTTTAAGGAGTGCAATTGAAGTTTTATTTCTTGTTCCCCTGGATTAGGTGCCAACTCAATCTTTTTTATCCACTGACAGGCCTTCGTGCGTTCTGAATCAAACCACTGTATTAAAGACTTAATTAAGTTATGTAAAAATAAAATTACCGTTATCAAACAATGTAAGGACTCGTTTCTTTGCTTGTTCCAAATATAATTGAAATAACTTCTCTAAATGCATTGGTTTTAAAAAATATACATTGAACGTACGATTTATGTTTGTATAGAAAAAAACATTGAATTAAAAAAAATAATACTGACACATCGAAAAACTATTTCTATTACAAGGTTGAGTTATTTTTTTTTTTTCGAAGTGAATGAAAAAATTATTAATAAAGGTAAAAAGTTGTGAGCTGCTTATGAAATTCAAGGATGTAGCTAGTTTTTGAATGCGATTTTTAATTACCAAATTTTGTACTTAAATCCAATGGGATATTCCCATTGATCTCTTTAATGCGCTGTATAGTTGAATATTGTCAAAACTAGCAGCCCTATCACAGGCCCGATGTAGTATTATCCCGAAAAAATGCATCATAGAAATAATTTCCTTAAATTACATAATTAGGATACTGTCTCATCTCATCTCAACTGTCTCGTCTCATATCATCAAAGAATATTTTAATACGCTACTAATTGTTCACCTTTATTAAAACTATCGTTCTCTTAATCGCTTCTTTTTTTATTTTTTTTTTTTTAATTTTTAAAATAAGGATCTAAAAAATGTGAAAATTTTATTCTTGTACATAATAATTTCTATAACTGTTCTTTTATAATTTTATTTACACAGTTATAAAACTGAAAACAATATTAACATATTTTTAAAACACTTGCTGTTTTCATTTTTTTATATTTAATATATATACCTATAATTCACTTATAACATACGCGCGCACCGGCTTTTAAACACGAAACGAAGAATCCAAGGTTCAGCATTAGCAGCAGCAGCAGAAGGAGTAGCAACAAAAAGAATTGTTTTTGTTCTACGTTTAGCGATGGAAAATCTTTGGGACTAGGTCATTGCTGTTATTTGTGGTTTATTTCGTGGGATTCGGAGCAGATAACTCAAAAGAGTCCTAAAATCTCAAATTTAACAAATTCGTACACATCAACGTGTAAAAGAATAATAAAT
The DNA here is from genome assembly GCA_958431115.1 of Syrphus vitripennis. Taxonomy (NCBI): domain Eukaryota; kingdom Metazoa; phylum Arthropoda; class Insecta; order Diptera; family Syrphidae; genus Syrphus; species Syrphus vitripennis. Next base: position 19,285,425 of record OY288108.1, read on the forward strand.
TTAAATTGTGTAGTAAGAATGTACATTGTACAATTATGAGGGAATGGGTAAATTGTTTGAGGACTGTTTTTCTAGTCATGCGTGATTATTGTGATATGCGGTTTGTTGTTGTTCTTTTTGTTTTAGAATGCTATTCTTCTTAAAATAGTTTTATTGTTGTTTCTGTTTAAAAGCTTTATGCTCTATTTGTAGATTGCTTGATTGGTTTTATCTGCTTTTTTTATTATTAATATTATTTGATTGAATTTGATTTTTGTTTAACATAAATGTGACTACGCTAGTAAACTCATTAAACTATTTGCATAGGCCATCGGCTTAACATCCGGATGAGGCTGAAATAAGGTAATTTAGATTAGAAACATATTTGTCGTAGGAAAAAAAAGTTATGTTAACTTACCACAGACACAAACGGCTGGAACTTTGGTCTCAGATCGTTGCCTTTGATTGTTATAAACGCTCCCATATTTCCCATTGTATCGCTGAAAAATAAAAGATGTTTAAATATACCGAAAGTCATATATTACAAATAAGTGCATTAGGGCGGTTGTTACGTGTTTTTTTGGATTTATGTTTTATGGAAAAAAAAACTTACCAATAATTTGGAGCAGAAAATACAGTTATGCACTTTCCATCATGAGTTTCTTCATAACCCATGTCCTTAACTTCATGACTCCTTACTATATAGTCAAGATTATTACGCTTACAGAATCCCTCTGTAATATCCGGACCAAATTGAATGCCTACTCCTCTCTTCGAAGGACCACGGCCTGCCCATGGTTGTGGATCAGACCATAACAACTCACACATGATACCCTCTTCTGGTGGCTGGCAATTGCGCTCGATTTTACGAATATCATCCAGCGTCACTGTATCACTTGAGAAGAGTCCACCATGCATGACAAGAATTTTATTATTTATACAATGACATAATGGCAGCCAGTTGAACACCTGAGTGAAGATATCTGCCATTGTACTTGTGTATTTGGCAGTTACTTCACCAGTAAATCCATACATTTGGTTCATGTTGATACTTTCATGATTACCTGAAAACATAAAGTTTAATGAAAAACCTGCACAATTTTCTCGCTTGAATATCAAATCATGCTTTAGATGTATTTTGTTTCGTAAGAAGTCTACACATGAAAAATATGGGAACTTGAAAAAAGTACTGATTTCAGCTGTTGACTGAGGTTATTAAGAGTGTTTTTCAATTTAAAAAATCAGAAAACAGATGTTTTGACAAATATTTGTCATCAAATATTAACTATTTGTTAAACCATATGCGAAATTGGAGCTGCAATCTTTATATTAATCGAGAAATATTAGAATCTTTTTAACTTGCCAACAAAATGTAAAGTTATCTAATGAATGCTTACTGTATGTATTTATTTATGCTTACTGATTAAAATTTCACTCAATATGTTATCATTGGTATCTTTGTTATCATATTCGTCAAATCCACTCAATAGCTTGCGCAAAATGAAAATCAATATATATAAAATTTGGTATCATCTCAGCTAATAAATCCTTATTATTATTGAAATATTTGATCAAGTTATCTTATTTTAATTGGTATTTTTGGTTACAAATCTTGCTGACCTTCATTTATGTTTTTTAATCTTTTTTTAGAAATTTTTTTCCTATGTTCTCTTTTGATACTTTTCAAATATTAATATTTCATTTCCTCGCCGGGTTTCCACCTTGTAGCGGTGGGGAGGCTTACGTTTGGGGCCTCAGCTGATCGGCTGTAGATTTGTATTTCTTAAATCTTCAGCCGATCAGCTGTGATCCCAGACTAACTAAGAGAAACCCAAAACGATAAAAACCATGGACAAAAAGACAGAACAAACTATAAAAACATCAACGGGGATATACGTTGAAGCGTCAGCAGAAGTCACGGCTGCCGGCGTTGGCTTTGCCTCTCCAATAGAAGGAGGGGAGAAGTCGCCAGTGACCAAAAAACAACAACAACAACAACAGCAACAACAACAACAGCAACAACAACAACAGCAACAACAAGACAACACGACAAAGACTATCACACAGGAAGACGAAGACCTTCTTCTTCTCACCCCTTTTTCCAACCTCGGTGTAGAGGATGGAGTTAGCATCGGAACACTGACTGACGACGACGCATGTTCCGTTGCCAGCTCCACCTTCTCACGATTGTCAAACTCTTCAGTTCGGAGTAAAATCTCCAACTGCAAGAAAACAATCAAACGACTTGGCAAAAGGAGTTGGGAAGAACTGACTGACACCGAACGCCTACGACTTCAAAGCGCTCGTGCTTTCCTGGAGAATGATCCTAAGAAGGCAGGAGGGGCACTTGCCCCACCGTCCAAAGAGGTGACCCCTTCAGGAGGTACGAGCGTTAGTACTCTAATGGGACCGCCCAATCCACCGACTGTTGCCAAGACTCAGTCAAAGATAGGACGATTCTCATTAGACACGGACATGACGAGGACGCCTACGTTGACGCCAACCATGCAGACAGCGGTATCACTTCCCCCAACCGGGAAATTGGAACTGTTGGAGGCAGGGATGGGAGGGCCATGTGGGAGTTGCGCTGGGGGCACTAGCCCCGCAGGTAACTCCGGCGCGACTCTTCCATCTTCGTCGAGCAGAAGTAGCGTCATAGACCTGACAGGTAACACGACGACGAACACCGTCATTGAGACCAAGGCCTCACAGAGAGCTGGAAGTCTCAATGAACGCATACAGAGGAAGAGACGACGAAACGCTGAGAGGATTGTCCGACGTCTTTCTAGCAAGAAACCCGAAACCCTAACGGCCAGGGAGAAGCTAGCGTTGGACAATGCTACTCAAAGACTGAAAACTTTGACGACTATTGACACAACGAACAACCGGACTAAAAAGGGAACAAAGACCTTGAGGACGGTAAGGGAGACGGTTGGCACTTTGCCCCACCCCGGACCAAGCTCAACGGCGTTCAAGAGAACTAGGCAAGACGACAAGTCTTCGCCTACGAACCCCTCACCTAAGACTAAAAAACCGAAGACCTTGATCACGGAAGGGACCATTGAGAAGCGGCAATTTGCTATTGCAGATTTTAGCACACCTTCTCGGAAACTTTCGAATGATCAATGGCAATTGATGGAAGTCAGAATCCTGGACGAGGTGAACGATGCTATCGTTAAGAATGGGCCACCGCCCCTCTTCGGTAGCTTAAGAACCGTCCACGGATTCAAGCTGCTGACATGCGAAGACGGAAACACTCTCGTGTGGCTGCAGGACTTCGTTAAAAGAACGGTAGCTCCCTGGCCTAACGCTGACCTTCGCCTAATAGGCATTAAGGAAATAAAAGACTTAAATAAGCCTAAGGCGAAGATGATGCTACGGGGTCCGACCATCCCGAGAGATCGGATTGAGAGATATCTGCAATCTCTAAACACCGAGCAACTCAGTGCGAACTGGAAGGTGCTTGAGATAGGGGAGCAGACAAAAGACGGTACAGAAGTGGTTGTGCAGCTTAGTCACAAGTCTATACCACTTCTGAAGAAAATTGGCTTCAAGGTGCGCATCGGGATAAACCGGTGCAAACTGAGACTAATGGCCAATCAGAACAATCAAGTAAGTAAGAGGCGGGAGGTTTTTAATGTACTTGAAAATGAAATTAATACAAATTAATCTTCAACACAGTAAAGCCGCCAGCGCCAACCTTGTCTACCTCATGGAGAGTAGACAAATAGATATCGCCCTTATTCAAGAACCCTGGATTGGACCAGGTGGCATAATTAAGGGTTTAAACTCAAAGGGACTTACGCTGTTCAAAACTACACAAGCGGTAGCAAACAGTAAATTTAGAACTTGCATTGTAGCTAGGAAACAGTTTAATCTCTTTCTTTTATCTACATATAGCAATACAGATCAGACTGCCGTGAAGCTAGAGCGGATCGGGCTCCCACCACTCATCCTGGCATCCTGTTATATGCCTTATGACGGGACTGAAGGGCCACCTGCAGACCTCACAGGCCAGCTAGTGGAGCGTGCAGCCATTGAAGGATGGGACTTGGTCCTTGGTTGTGATGCTAACTCCCATCATGCTCAATGGGGTAGCACTGATACCAACGTCAGAGGTGAGTCTCTTTTTGAATTTATAATAGAACATAACCTACTAGTCGCAAATAGGGGCAACGAGCCCACTTTTGTTACTAAAAATAGGGAAGAAGTAATCGATATAACTGTTACTAATAACACAGACACAGTTTCTATCGATCAATGGAGTGTCCTCAAGGAGGAATCATTCTCAGACCATAGACTTATATGCTTCTTGATAAACGATACAGTGGAAACTCCGAAACCCTATAGGAATCTCAGAAATACTAACTGGGATCTCTTTTATAGGGAATTAGAGATGAGAAGCAGAAATCTCAATAACGCTGTGATTCAAGAACCCAAACATATTGATCAGGCATCTGACGAACTCAGGGTGATTCTAAATAACGCCTTTGAGAAAAGTTGTCCACTGAAACACATAGGGAAGGGTAAAAAGAAACCACCATGGTGGACCTTACAACTCAGCAATTTAAGAAAAGAAACGAGAAAACTTTTCAATGTTGCTAAGAGAACTAGAAATGACAATGACTGGGATATATATAAAAACAGTCAACGAAAATTTAAAGCAGAAACTCAAAAAGCGAAACGAAGCTCATGGAGAACTTTTTGCAGTGAAATCGAGAGTACTAACGAATCGGCCAGACTAAGGAAAATTCTTTCTAAAGACTCAATCCCTCTGGGATCTCTCAAGATACCCACTGGGAGCTGGACCGAATCCTGTAATGAGACTCTAGAACACTTGATAACTACTCACTTTCCAGGATGCGGGTCAAAAGACAGCAACCTGGAAACAGAATCCTACACGGAACACGCTGTACCATCGGACATTATAACGGATGAAAAGATCAGATGGGCATTCCATTCCTTTTCTCCATATAAATCCCCTGGGCTCGACGGCATATTTCCAATGATGTTACAAAAAAGTGAAACCCTTATAATACCGCGCTTGAAAAATATATTTATCAATAGTATAAAATGGGGATATGTTCCCCTATCGTGGCGCGAAGTCAAAGTGGTTTTTATTCCTAAAGCTGGCAAACCCAGCCACACAGAAGCAAAAGATTTCAGACCAATCAGCCTGACATCGTTTATTCTTAAAACGTTTGAAAGACTGATAGACCTACATATTCGAGGCACTCTGAAACTGGTTGAAATATCCCCAGCTCAGCATGCCTACACTAAAGGGAAGAGTGTAGAAACCGCTCTTCATAGCGTCGTTAGCACGGTGGAAAAAACTCTTAACGACAAAGAATATACCCTTGCTGCGTTTCTCGATATTGAAGGTGCCTTTAATAACGTGAAGAATGAAGCGGTAAAAACAGCCCTGGTAGACAATAAAGTCGATAATTGTATAATAGATTGGGTTATGTGCATGTTAAAAAACAGACAAATTAACTCAGAACTAGCAGGTATAAAGATGAGAGTAAACACATCTAGAGGTACCCCACAAGGAGGAGTCCTGTCGCCACTTCTTTGGGTGCTAGTAATGAACTCAATCCTACTCGATCTGAAATACTGTGGAGTAAAGGTAGTAGCCTACGCTGACGACCTTGCGTTATTAGCAACAGGAAAATTCCTATCCACTATCAGCGAACAGATTGAATACGCCCTTTCTAAGGTTAATAGATGGACTAAGAAATGTGGACTGATGGTTAACCCGTCAAAAACAGAACTGGTCCTCTTCACAAATAAAACGAAAATACCAACCTTCAGAATTCCTTCAATCGAAGGTACACCTCTGAAGATTTCAGATAAAGCGAAGTATCTTGGTGTGATTCTAGATAGGAAACTAAACTGGAGTCTTAACACTAAGGAACGAGCCAAAAAAGGAATGATTGCATTCTATTCTTGCAACAGAATCTTTGGGAAATCCTGGGGACCGAGTCCAAAAATTATCAGGTGGATGTATTTGGCAATAATTAGACCAATACTAACCTATGGTAATCTGGTCTGGTGGAATGCAATTGAGAAAAGCACAAACCTAAAAACTCTGACAAAGGTACAGAGACTTGCGTGCATTGGGATTACAGGAACCATGAAATCCACTCCAACTGCAGGGTTGGAGACGATACTCGACCTGAAACCCTTAGACCTCTTCGTACAAGAATCCGCAGCATTTAGCGCCTTGCGGCTGAACCAGACAAATTCATGGAAAAACAGCACAAAAGGACATGCTCAGATTCTTTACAGATATTCGAGTGATAATATCATCACGGACTATAAAACACCCGAATTTGACTTTCATAAACCATTCAAAACTGCTTTTCCAGGCAGAGAAGAATGGTTGAACAATGAACCATACACCAGTGAATCTGCAATAGCAATATATACAGATGGCTCCAAAATGGACACGGGTGTAGGTGCAGGTTTCTTCTCAGAATCTCTTGAGCTAAACAACTCAATTAGGCTCCCAAACTATAGTAGTGTCTTCCAAGCGGAGGTCATGGCAGTGACAACAGCTGCTAGACAGGTATCAATGATGGCGATACCACGGGCTGATATCACCTTTTACATTGATAGCCAAGCGGCAATAAAAGCGATTTCTGCCGATATTATTAAATCGAAGCTTGTTACTTGTTGCCGCGAAGAACTGAGGGTTCTTGGCACGCAGCATAATATTAGACTCTGCTGGGTCCCGGGGCACAGCGAGGTACCGGGTAATGAAAAAGCCGATGAGTTAGCAAGGCAAGGATCGGCGCTTGACGCCAGTCAAGCAGAGCTGGTCAATATCCCACCCTGCGAAATTAAAAAGAAAATTTCAGATTTAATTCTAGAGAAATCCAATGAAAGGTGGAACCTACTGGACACCTGCGATACAACTAAGAAAATATGGCCCTGTTTCAATAAACAGAAAACGGACAAAATTATGCAATTTAGTAAGAGATCCCTTCGCACTCTTACGAGCATAATCACCGGACATAACTTACTGAAATACCATAAATTTAAAATGAAACTCAGTACAGACGACCTATGCAGGGGATGTGGTGACGAAGATGTGCACGAAGACACAACGCATTTTCTCTGTCACTGCCCTGCGCTCTGTCACCAAAGAAGGAAATTTCTTGGCAGATACTTCTTCGATAATCTCGAGGATCTATCTGATACATCAGAAATCCTAATATTGAACTTCATCAATGCCTCTAAATGGCTTGATTGATTATAGAACACATAGGTTTTTATCAGGAAAAGAGTAACACACTCAAGGGTAGCACAATGGATCTACATTGATCTAAGTGTGACGATAGCTACATCAATTGTCAGCCCAACAACCTAACCTAACCTATAGGAAAAAAATACATTGGAACTTTTCGGACAAAATTCGGAAAATTTGGATTGTTTACCAATTATTTAAACTTGGAAATTTAATTTTAATTTAACACATTTAACTGGCCCCCAAAGGTTGACGATCTGCAATTAAATCTCATAGTCAGATTACAAATTAGGCTTTGCAGTCAAAATAACAGCATTAACTGATCCCTGTTCAAATGGATGAACCGAAGTTAAAAATCTTGATCTAAAACTGAACCAAGACCAACAATTCTAAAATTATTAAATTCATGCAACTGGTCATTTGCACTTTTTTTTTGTCTAAAAAAATAATAATTAAAAAAATAAAATTACCTCTTGACAGGAAGAAATGATCAGGATAAAGAAGTTTAAATCCAAACAATGTGAAAATACATTCCACAGAAAATGAGCCTCTGTCGACAAAGTCTCCATTGAACAAATACGGATTAGTTGGCGATGGCAGCCCATTGATGCTAAAGATATTCATTAGATCATAAAACTGACCATGAATATCACCACAAATTGTGAACTTTGATTCATCTGGCACACGAATATCCACCAGGGACGGTTGACTACGCAGATACACATCAATGTCACACAGGATCTAAAAATAATGATGAAAAATAATAAATAAAATATTTAAAATCACATCATTTCACAACTAACTTTATAGGCATATTTTCGATGGAGTTTCTTTTGTTTCTTGTAGTGTTCCATAAGATCTTCCATGAATTTAAGCGTAACCTTGCCATCCTCCAACGCCGGACCTTGATAATCATCTTCAATAGCTATTCAATAAATATAAAATCATTAAACATTTTGTTAATATTAATAATCTTTTTTCACTTACTTATATTCTCCAAATCACGGAACATCTCGGAGAGTGTCTTTTCTGGTTTGTCAACAGCAATAGCACGTTCAAATGCACGCATTTTAACGATTTTGCTACATTCTGTGAATTTCATTTTAGCTTCCTTATCATTTGGTCTGCATTTAGATACCTAGAGATAATTTTTTTTATGAATATTTGATAAACAAATAAAAATACAATTTTCTTACATATTCAAAATCAGATAAAGCCTGTTTGAATTTTCCTAACGACATTTGAGCGGCTGCACGTCTGTAATAGCCCTTCAAATATGCAGGATCTGATTTCACGGCAGAAATTCCATCTTGTAGTGCAGACCCAAAACTTTCCTGACGCAAATGAGCTAAACTACGGTTTGCGTAGTATATAGCATTGTTGGGATTAAGTTCTATGGCTTTGGTGTACATATCTATCGCTTTGGAAAAATCCTTAGCTGAAATTTATATAACACATACAAATATATAAATATTAATAAATATTTTAATAAATTTCATTAAAACTCGATCCGCAATGATTTACATTTACTAATTCTTTTCATTAAAAAGTATTAGATCACGAAAAAAATGTAAGGTTAATCTTTTGTGCGGGTTTACTAAGGACAAAAAATGTCCTCTTTTATTTAATGGAAAAATAGCCACTTTGTTAATAATGAACATAGAGCATGAACATTATAACTGTTCCTAGTTTTCGATATGTATATAGTTTTTCTTCTTCGTTGACCCACGGTTGTAATAATCCAGTCCCTGACTGGAAGACTGGGACCACAATTTTCCGAATGCACTGCTTCACCTTTTTTCTACACTTGAGGGGTTATCTGGACAGAATTCAGGATTTTTAGAATGTTGGGCAGTTCCAATTGCCAAAAATACCAACCCATTAGGCCCTAAAGAATACCGACCGGTTAAAATACGCCCAAACGAAATGCATAAAGTGGCATTTCATTAACATACATTATAAATAACAAAGTCCCTAAAACAGATACTTGTGGAACATCTCCCCTACGTTCTCCAATATGATTGAAACTACCTCAAATCCATTCTATTTTGTTAAAACTTCGTGTCGATGATAGCCTTCTATAAGTAGTATCCAAAGATTTAAATGATTGTGTTGATAAAAATAATTTTGATAAGAAGTTAAGTTTAAATAAAATGATAAAAGGAGAAACAGACGCAGTGTTAAAATTGAAAATCAGGCTATAGAAGTAGTAGACAAAATAAACTGTTCAGGCAAAAAATATGAAAAAAAAAACTCGAAACATGCGAATCAAGGTTGAAGTTTTCAAGAAGGACTTTGAGTTAACAATGAAGTTAGCGATCTAAAATTAAGACATTTAATATTCTTGTGATGGTGCTAAAGCTTTCTGTCCTAAATGCGCGTGCTGTCATACAAAAACCATTTTAATGTTTAAAAACAACAAACTGAGAAAGAGCAAAATTATAAATATCTTCCCAAATATATAAAATTCAAAAAAGTATAAAAGATTGATTCCAGTATTTGAGAAATCCGTTAACAAAACTTGCTTTTTGCATATCTCGAAAACTGTTCTGTGAAAAAACAAAATTATTTATCATTTTTGGTTCCAGCTCCCGAAATTAGTTTTAGTTGCGATGATGTCCAAAACATTTGTAAACTAGTGAAATCGATGAAAAATCCAGCATGTCTCAACAACCCATAAAAATGTTATTATTATTATTTAAAAAAACGATGCGAAAATGTACTCTCATACAAGATTATCATTTGAAATTAGCTAAAATATAAGTTTCGAAAATTTTTTTAATTTAACATCTTTTCTTATTTTTATTCACTAACCACCACTTCAATAATTAATTGAAATATATTTCTTTAATAAATATGTATGATACAAAAGACGAAGTAAACCTAACTTGTTTGGCTTCCTTTAAAACGGAGCATATTATGTAAAGTACGTATTGCCTTTTTAAAGGATATAAGGCGAAATATTGAAATGAAATAGTTTAGAAGTCTGAAGGTCATGAGTTTGGAAAATTCGAAATTAACTATCCCACAACAAACAAAAGAAACCCATTCTATGGCATTCTCGGAATCAATTGCTAGATACTAAAAAGGGCCTAGTAACCTATAAAAGCATGCTATAGTTATGAATTGAATATCTAAATGCATAAAGGTACTCTGTTAAGTTTATTATTACTAGCTCGAAATTATCAAGAACTTCATTGTTTCTATTTGATTATTGTCTTAGGAGATCTGAGAACCAATTTCACTACCGAGGTATTTTCTTATTTTTTAATTGCTATCTTTGTCATAGCAATACAACGTGACAACAATCGCTTACATCATTTTAAAATCAGCAGCACACGGTTTATGGGAATGAAAAAAAAAAACAAATAAATTGTTTTCCACTATGAAATTCACCCCATTTCTTTGTACAAAAGCCCAATCTTATCCAAAACTAGTCTATTTCCATGTTTGACAAAATCCGCACCTGATTGAAAAGTGCGTGGGATAGGACACCCTTGTGTGGTCGAGATACTCGTGTCATTTCTGTAGGACGACGAAGACGTGCGAAACCTTTGGTACTCACAAAATCTCGCATTATTGAAAAAAAAACACAATTTTGAGGTTATGTGGGCTGTAGCAGCGCAGCAAAGAAGATAATATGGTTTTCTTTTCAAGATAATTTTTTTTTTTAGAAAAATTGTAACTCCACCATGACTTTAAGTACACTTACTTTTGAGCAAATCATTTCCTTGATTTTTGAAATTTTCAGCTGCAGCTAGTTGTTCATCGGCAGACGGTTTTTTGTCTTCATTATTGGTCTGCTGCAGCAGTGGCTGCTGTTGTATGGTGGACGACATTTTTCGCACAAATTGGTTTCAGTCGCTCGAAAAAAATGTTTTGATGGTCGAGTTCTTTGAGGTTTTTTTTAGCCAGAATCTGCAGATTTCCTTTTTTATTTTGAAGGAACTATCTTGAAAATGTTAGGCTGTATTTCAAAAAGAGAAACAAAAGGAAAACTGCATGTGCAGAAAGTGAATTAACTTTGCCAACAGAAAAACCGAATGCGAAACGAACTTATAGGCAGAAGAAAATGGTCTTTCTTTTTTTCTTGGTTGATGGAAGCGGCAGTAGGAGCGGGTGGGAACTTTGACACGACGGTGCGACAGTGGGCAACAATACACTTGCAATCCGAATAGAATACCGCACGTGTGTGCTATAAACATGCGGCTTTTTGTAGTGGTGGTAGCAGCTGATGTGTTTTATTTTTTCGAAATGTCATTGGTGACAGATGAAAGAGTTCAGCTTTGGAAGAAACTTTTTTTCGATCTTTATAATTTACATGTTGCTTTGTATATGAAAACTCTTTGTATATGAAAACTATAGTACTATCATGGCGAGTTTTTTTTAGGGTTGCAGAGGTCCTGGTGGTGGCGCTGCAAAATGTGAGGTGTAAAATTCGATTTGGGGAGTCTTTAAGCGTCGAAAATTAGTGGTAGGAGCAAGAGGAGACTATTTTTTGGATTATTGCATCCAAAAAATATCAATAAATATCATTTAAAACCTCCATAAGCTCTCCGCAAAAAAAAGAGTAAGGGTTGCATAAATTAGATGTCGCTCCATTCGACTTCCACCATGATAGTACTATAGTTTTCATATACAAAGCATGTTGGACACATTGCTCTACTTTCAGCGAACTCCGCAACTTTTCTTTACTACCAGTTCCTTTACCCCATTTCTTCGCAAAACTATTTCACAAAACTATTAGCACTTCGCCTGGGTGTGTCAGAAAAATGTTTGGTAAATTTCGTTTAATTGATTAATTTTAGATTGATGTTTGAGTTTAAACCGTTTGTCTGTATCCAGAGATCTCGTTAAGACGTCCCCAAATCAATGCGAAACCGATGTGACATGACTTCGAAGAAACAATAACAACAATGTGTTATCCGAATGTTTCGGATCAGTTTGAGAATGCCTTAATTCTTTGCCATAGTACTTAGTATGTAAGCCACATATTTATTGGAGTTGCTTGAATAAGAAAATCCTTATTGAAGTAAAAGCGCTGATATAACGCTTTCCTGATGTATTTATTGGAGTGCACTACGATAAAAAAAAATCTTTATTGAAATAAACGCGCTGATATATGATATATCTTATTTATATATATATTCGACGAAAACAAATTTCGTACTACAAATTAGGTAATTTCGTTTGACAGCTCATTGTTGTTTTCTCTTCAAATGTATGAGGTTAGATCACAATCGAATTCAATTGTTTGTTTTGCTGAATGAGTTCACCTAATTTCCGAAATAATTTCTTAAAAATTTGGTTGAAATTATTACCATAAGTATAAGATGTTTCTAATTGTATCGAGTACCAGTAGCTGTTTTATGAAACAATTAAATTCACTTCATAATGCCCAACCTAAGCTGATGAGGAACGGGCGCGAAATTTTCGTGACGTTATTGTCAATCATAACAACGTGTTGTTACAATTCTTTCATCGTATTATCCGAATGTTTTGCATGGTCTGGGCAAGCCTTAAAGGTTTAATAGGAGTTAAAAAAGTTCTACTTATTAATTGTATCTTTGTATATGAAAACTATAGTACTATCATGGCGAGTTTTTTTTAGGGTTGCAGAGGTCCTGGTGGTGGCGCTGCAAAATGTGAGGTGTAAAATTCGATTTGGGGAGTCTTTAAGCGTCGAAAATTGGTGGTAGGAGCAAGAGGAGACTATTTTTTGGATAATTGCATCCAAAAAACATCAATAAATATCATTTAAAACCTCCATAAGCTCTCCGCAAAAAAAAAAGAGTAAGGGTTGCATAGGTAAATTAGATGTCGCCCCATTCGACTTCCACCATGATAGTACTATAGTTTTCATATACAAAGATTCTTTGTATATGAAAACTATAGTACTATCATGGTGGAAGTCGAATGGGGCGACATCTAATTTACCTATGCAACCCTAACTCTTTTTTTTTTGCGGAGAGCTTATGGAGGTTTTAAATGATATTTATTGATATTTTTTGGATGCAATTATCCAAAAAATAGTCTCCTCTTGCTCTTACCACCAATTTTCGACGCTTAAAGACTCCCCAAATCGAATTTTACACCTCACATTTTGCAGCGCCACCACCAGGACCTCTGCAACCCTAAAAAAAACTCGCCATGATAGTACTATAGTTTTCATATACAAAGAAAGATTGTATGAACAATTATACAATAATTTAATGAAGGCATGTAAAATTAAAACGACCCGAAAGAATCATTCTGTTTCAAGAATAATCTTTTCTCTCATGTAATCGAATTCGAAGATCGAACTTCTACTTTCGAACTTAAATGTCATCTTTTCGATTCGAAATACAAAAGAAGCTGGAGCTGCATTGGTAACAACTAAAAACAACAAAAAATCTTGTTTTTCCTGTGAGCTGTGAGACACCTTGGCAATAAATTTTTTTGAGTTAAAATGCGTTTATCCAAAGTGCTTTTTAATAAATACTAAGTCCATATTGAAACCATTGTCAATAAAAATTAATAAATTAATAATAATAATTTAACCAAATACATACATACATACATTGCACTCACTAAACTAAAAGTACAGACAATTTTGTTTTTTTTTGTAAAGAATGTCGATGAATAACTTAACAGTAGAAGGAGAATTCCGCTATATAATCCAATGGTTCAATGAATGGAGTGAATTGCAACGTGATGATTTTGTTCCAATTCTTGTTGATTACTTGACCCGTGAATCTTCCGGGGTCTACGTAAATGGAGTGGTTAGCGGTTTGGCGAATGCCGAGGTTATAGACAAACCAATGAGTCTATTTCAATGCAGGGTGAGATACATTTGGTACTTATTTTTGGAATTAAAATACTTCCTTTATCTTATTTATTATTTTAATAGCTGTTTAGTTATAAGGTCATAGTTACTAAAGTAGGTATAATACATTATTTTGAGTCTTCCAATTCTAAGAAACTAAATTTAAAAAAATAATAATAAGTCGGTAGGCATTCAATAAAAGCGTACAGGCTGCGATATAGATACATACGACATACCCTACATAGGTACCATTTGATAAAAGTAAGAAAAAACTGACTAATGTGAGTGCAGTTGTAGATATATTGTTAAATTGGTTAAATTGAAATATATTGTTAAATTGGTTAAATTAAGCTAAATAAACTTGATTTTATCTAACGCACTCTGAAATATCAATTTTGAAGAAAGTTGAAATCAGGAGAGTCATCATTTCAGCATCAATTTATACTCTTTTTTTGGCGCATTATCCCCTTAATATTAGCAGAAATTTTAAATCGAGAAAAAAATTCTGATGGCTCTAAGTTAGCAGTAATGCTCTGGTAAATTTACATAATGTACTTGCATCCGGTCACCGAACAACCTCTTCCTACTTTTTATTTCATTTTGTTCGAAGATACATGAGATGTATTAAGATTTAAATTTTTTACGAATAATTGCCTGACAAAGTTCCAAAATCAATTTAAAACTCGACCTAGTAACTTTCCGTTTATTTTTACATCTCAATTGAAAAAACATTTAGAAATCGAATATTGCTCCTCACCTGACACTTTAATTTCGGGGTCTAAGTTTCGTTCTATATACCTATAACTGAGTTTTAAATCAGAGATCAAAATCCTTAAAACTTGACGAAGAAATGGGTTCTAACTATAACAAGTTCAATTTTTCGTTTAACCAAGTCTTAGGATGTAGAACTTTGTCAAAAAATTAGGACTTAGTTCTTAAAATTCGTTTCAATAAAATAAGTTGCTTTGTACATACATAAAAATATTAATTTTAAAGTTAAATTCATATTAACTTTATTAAGTTGTTTAAATCATATTTTATAAATAAACAATATTATGAATGAGCATAGTACGTATCTGAGTATGAAGTTAGGAAAATAAAAATAATCAAAAATTAAAAACTTTGAAAGTAAACAAATTTATATTTGATGCAGAAATAATTTCCTGTTATAAGCGGTTATTGGGACAGTTGTCTCTGCAATTTGTTTGGAAGTAAGTTCCACAAAATAATTGCAGATATGGATATAAGTCATTATTAAATAACGAACACAAAAATTGGAGTAAACCCGTATTGGTTATAATTGGATTAGATGTACCATTATCAGTTCTAATTTGCTGCGCACGATCGATGTAAGAAAAAATAGTTGTAAGCTTGAGCCAAGTGCTGGTTAAAGTTGTTCTTAGGCTTAGGCATAGAATGACCAATACAGTCGAAGGCACTCGAAAAGTCTAGTAATACCATCACACCAAGCTGTGTTTGCTGCGAAGCCCAGATTACTATTTTGAAAGTAGATTATTAACCTTTATAAAGACTTTTATTTGGTAGTGAATAATTTTTTCCAAGATAAAATACAGGTAGGCCTGTAATCAGAAGAGTTGGAAGGGTAGGTTTTTCTAGGAACTATTATGATGCAAACATGTTTCCACGCGTCAGGATATTGAGTGCTATATAAACTAAACGTACAGAAACTAATTACATACATATGTATATGAAAAAGCTCATTGCCAAAGGAATTATACGTTTAAAAACTTTGGTAAAATATCTTTAGGACCGAAAGTATTTGATCTGAATGAACAAAGTAAGTCGTTTAAAATTATGTAATCAAAGAAAAGGAGTTTTCATATTCAGACAAAAAAGTGAAATCAGAATATTAGACATTTATTGTGTAACTAAATATGTGAAATGCAATAAGCTCAATAAAAAAACATTTAAAAGTATTTTGGATAATCCTTTGTAATCAATTAAATCAAATTAAAAATAAGTTGATTGATTTATGCAGTCAAAATCTATAATTACTTTTGCTTTTTTTAAAATTTATTGATTGATATGAACCGGTCCTCAACTAAACACAAATTATGAATGTAGTAATTTGGTATGTGACTCTAAATTAATATGTAGGTATTTTATTTATTATTTCAAAAAAAAAAAAGAATTATTATTTTCATTAATTTCATGTAGGGGGTGGGGGGTAAAATTCACATTCTTACTGTAGTTTTTGTAAACGAGAATACCAAGAAATATGTTTTGTCCAAGCATGACAAAAACCTAGCTGTTTATATTGGGAAGATTGAGTATGGACACACGTCACTTTGTAGGCAAGAGAAGTGCGGTGTGAAGATCTCGTGAGACATCTAAAAATATCAAAACCAGATTCATCATACCGTTGTTGTTTCAACATGCCAAATGTGAAATTGTTGTTGTTTCAATACATTTTGAGATTCCTCACTGATTGTAATGTAAAAATGACGATACTCATCAGTCCGTACTCAATCTTCTCATTTTTCAATTGGAGGATGTTTGACGTTATTGTTTTGGGTACTCTTAAAAAAGTAGACAAATCTTTACCTGCAGAAATTGAAAGTAAACTTTGACTTAAAAATCATTGCCGCTCGTCTGAATATATCCCACTTCAATTAAAAAAAGATTATCATATAATTCCAGCTTTTTGTTTGTTTGCACACAAAATGTAAATAATTAAAATGCAAGATTACGAAGGAATAAACAAAAAGAAAAATACAAAGCAATTATGAAGCATAAAATTCATTATTTGAATTGCTGATATAAGCAAAAAGAAGTTTGAGCTCAAAGCTGAAGTTGTCATCTTATGTATCATATAAATACAATTTAAAAAAAAAGAAATTCAAAAATCGTTTTTAAAAAAATTAATTTGCGATTACACATATAAAAAATCATTGAAGTATTTTATATAAAAAAATTGGCAAGCAACTTTTTGGTATTTAATAATGTACATACGTATACTTAAAAACGAAATTTCCAAAAAAAAACGTGATAACTTAAAAATAAAGAATTTAATTTTTCTCTTTTCAAAAGTTCAAAAAATATTTTTTATCATAATTAAATAAAAATAAATTAATTTTTGTCCACAATACGATAATCATGACATTATTTTTAAATTTCAGATTAAACTCTTTAAAGAATGGTCACCGAAATGGCCAGAGGAAATGAAAAATCGGCTCAAGGAAAAAATAATCGAAATGGACTCAAAAGTTGCTGAAAAAATTATTCTAGAGTTAAAATCAGCATCAGGCGTTGAAGTAACAACAAATGGCATAGCAACTTCTGAAGAATCAGCTGAAATAGCCAATGGCAACAATGACAACAACGTTGAAGAAACTCATGATGAAGTCGATGTTCATGAATTTGTTTCTCCGCCAATAGTTGTCAACGAAGAAGTTCCTCCAGTTGCTTGAATACGTGAATCCACATTTGATTTTTGAGCCACACAAACAAATAATATCAATTTAATTTAATATTTACTACATTCCCTGAAACTATTTATATAATCATTTTTAAAGAATTTTTTTTTTATACGAAAGCTATTTATTATAATTTTTTTTACAACGCACATTGCAATATTTAACAAAAAAAAAAAAACGTTATATTAATTATGTGGGAAGGGTTCAATTCATACGTAAGATTTTTATTGTAACTTAAAACTCAATTTTTCGAAAAATCTGTTCAGCATTCCATTATTTTGCTCATTAATTTTAGGAAATATTTTGTTTTTTACTCATTTACACGTGTTAAGGCTATAATTCATAGAAAAAAAAAAACGAAATGAAAATTGTCTCGAAATTCAAAAGACCATACAAAAACAAGACTTATAACCTAATTAAAATAAGTTCAAAGAACAATTTACTTTGTTATGTAAAAATATATGTAACAGAAATATAATTCTTTTTATATTGTGGAAAAATTTGATATTTTTTTAACACAAAATGTATGATGATGTCCAAAAAACGGTCATAATGTTTTTATGAAACTGATGGTTTGTACAGTACATGCAGTAGCTTTTAAAGCTTATTAATAACTAATTGAATGTGGGATTGCGAAGGGTAACACCACACGACTTTCATTATATGTTTTGATGCAATTTTCAACCATTTAGTATTCCATTCGCCCATTTCAGTATTAGTATTCATATCGTTTAAAACTAGCACTAGAAAATTTAGGCTAATTGAGAAGTTCAATATATTTGTTATATCTTCTCTTGAATACAACATATAAATTCCTACTATGGGTTAATTTATTAACTACTACTTGAATAATATAGATTAAAATGTTACATGATTCCAAAGAAAAAATGGTTAAATAAAAATACTTTTTAATAAAAGTATTTCGTTCAATTCTATGCATCCACTTACATCAACATATGCTATAAATTACATTCTAATTATAACAAATTTTTCCATTTTTGAAAAGGAAGCTAAAAAATACTCATTCTTTATTACCTACTTTTATTCACATATGTATATATTAATCATATCATGTCATTGACCAAATTTTACTAAAATATAATTATTTCCCTTATTAACGGAATTATCAACCTCATTAAAATATGCTTTGTGGATAAACTGCAATGAACTTAAGTAAAATTTTCATTTTGGTTTTCATTGTTTGCACTTAAAAAATACCAAATCGGGTTCATCAAACCAAAAGCGCAAAATGATTTCATGTCTGAATTCGTTTAAATTTTTAGACTCATCCGGCCATTGAAAGCATTTAACAAATAAACTATGAGTAAGGCATATTGGTTAAAGAATATTTAATTATATGTCCATGTCCACCTTAACAAAAAATCGCATAATGCATTTTGTACATAAACAAATGATAAGAAATTCAAATGAAGATGATACAAACATTTTACATTGTAATTACAATGAGGTGCTATTTAACACAAAAGAAAATGATTTTCGTACATTTCTGGCATTTCTGGCATTTTTCGGGATTTTTTTTTTTAATGTAGCGTGTTTATAGTTCAAAGCAAATCTTAAATTTCTCTTTATGAGACTAATTACTTAAAAAATCCTACCTCTTTAGCTCATGAAGAGGAAATACTTATGAGGTAATGAGGTTTTATGAGTTTTGAGTCCCATAAACTTATAAGCTCTAAGTGAACACTGACCTTAGAGAATATAAAATAAATTCATTACCTTTCAAAACAACTGATATATTTATATCAAGTTAAAAAATATTAGTAGCGAATTTCGGTATGGCACTATTACATACATAGGTTCACTATCAATAATAAAACAAAAACGAAGTCCGGTTAAACATTCGCATTGGATTTACTCATTGGGCAAACTAAATTGATTTATTTTTGATTTAAAATCGAATCTGCAGATCTAGATTTTTCACCAGATTGACATATGTTTGCAGATATAAATGCATAGCCTTATGCTTCACTTATGAAAATATTTTTTTTTTATTTCCAAAATGTATTCCTTATAACAGTGGTATGTATTAAAAAAGCACTATGAAAAAATAATGAAACAAATGAAAAATTTCATAACTTATGCTGGGAGTCTTTGTTTTATATAACATTAAATTAGGATTTATTGAATTATGTAAATTAGATAAAACTAGGAAAACATACACATATATTTTTTTTATGAAAGAATTGATTTTAACTATTTCTTTCATGATCGTAAGTTTAAAAGCTTATTGGTTATCAACATCGTAGTCGTTGTCTAAAATAAATGTCCAAACATTTTGAAATAATTAGGCCTTATTGTAAGCTTATTATTTTTTTTTTGTATTTTTAAGCAAATTTTAAAATAATTTACCCACGTAAAATTTTCATTTTAGTGGAATGTTTGGAAGTGAGTTGGAAGACGATATAAAACTACATAAGGATAGTTATCCTTACATACGTCGGAAAAACTTAGTGCAAGAATTTTTGTTGATACTTTGTTCAGTAAGTTAAAAACTCGGTATTTTAACATTGAAAAAATTCGACAACAATCGACATTTTAACCAATCAACATTTTTTCTCACTCAATCTTACGTATTTCAAGTCACGCGGTGTGCCTAATTTCCTTTTTTTCTGTTATCTAAAATTGATTGATATAAATAAAATCAAACTTATTAAAAGAAAATAATAAATTAAAAAAATAAACTTCCGGAATATTTTCAAGGATTTGGGAATTTCAGCAAAAGTAAAACAAATTCTATATTCTTACAAGAAAAAAATAATAAAAAATGAATCACTACAAACTTAAATAGTATACCTATAACTATACTATTTTACCTACCATAAGGAGGCTTGGTTTTGCTATGTACCTATATACAATACATAATATATTTATAAACTTATTCAGAACAAAATACCACTAAATAACCGGCAAAAAATCCCGGTCATTCATAATTCTATACATATCCACATACCTACCAACTTATAATAGAGCAATTTAAATTTGTATATTAGTAAAGTTGTTGTCTATTAAAACCCAGACTTGATCAAGTGGTTCGGTTGCCCCGAGCTATAAGATTAGTTTGTGCGTCATCACCATAACACCACAAAATTCAATCTATAATTGAACTGGTGTATTCTTTGGTGAATAATGTTGCCATAAATGTTGCAAAATGCTAAACATTTGTTTGTCTCTCTGTTTTTGTTTTGACTACAAAGACGATTACATTAAAAATTAAAACTCATACCATAGTTGAATGAACTTGCGGGAAAGGTAGTTAACGAATAAATCTAAATTAAATTTGTTTAAAAAATAACAAATATTGAAAATAGTTTAACAAAAAATTACTTGTGTCCTTATGTGTTTAAACTATAGTTTAAAAATTTAATTTAAATTATTGATTTTTTTTTTTGAATATTATCATACTGAAACTGCATATGTATTATGAAATTTTACTATGATACAGTTTGAAGATTAAACTATGATTTGCGAAAAACAAACGGTCTATTTTAGTAAACAGCATATATTTTAGTAAATATTTAAAAAGTTATGGGTGACTTAAGTAGTCCTTCTTACACTTAATAAACATTTTAATTTTTTTTAAATTTATTTTACTAAACAATATTTTATTTTCAATTTTCAGTGAAGATCGATTCAAGTAACAAAAATTTCACATATACTACGATAATTAATTTTTTAATTGGACTTATTTGAATTATTGATTTAACAGCTTTTATTTTACATAATGCATTAGACTTAAGAGGAAGAATAAACTAAAAAGAAGAATTAAAAGTAGGTATGCTTTATTTTACATCCCATCAAATAGATAAAAAGTAAATAGATCAAATCTTTGGCATGCTTAAAGTCATGATAATAATTCCAAAAAAGTTAAGACTTTAAACTTTAAAAGTAGTTATACCTTCGATCTTCATTTTCAGTGGTCTACCTAGGCCTGGCCACAAGACCGAGACGAGACCAATTCTAGGCATCCGGTACGAGACCAAGACAAAAAATGTAGTTTTTTAATACTAGACTTACAAAGAGTGTCAGAGGTATTTCCAGTAAAAAAAATTCACTCGAAAATGTTGTTTTCATAACTAAAATTGAATATTTCAATATATTCATTATATCAATATAAGGCAATCTTTATATTCAAATTGTAGTTCCTCAACTATTACATGAAAATAGACGATCAACTCCGAAACTAGACTAAAGTTTTTCGATTTTGACGAAACTGAATACGTGACCCATATTTTGCTGGCCATTCTCCTTCAGATTTTTAACAAAACCATGAACTTCACTTGAATATTAAAATAAATTTTTTTTACAGAACCATTAATAGCCCTAATTCATTCCCATAACGCAAGTCTTAAATGAGGGTATTGATTGCACCTTCTCAACATGATAGAATACACCGATCAACACCTTTTACCCAAGACTCTATCTACGAGAAACATGAATCGCATTTCGGTTTCGAATTTAAATTTAGTCTGTGCCGGACTTTTATGTGAATAACATCGTACAGTTAACGTCGTCGTCATCGCACCAAATGCAAACTAAGCGCGTTAAATATCAACCAAAGTAATATCGGTTTTTTTTTTGTTAAGAACTTACAAGAAGCGTGTCCAAGGAATATTGTAATATTTATGGAGACAAAAACAATTTATTTGTTATTGTTTTGTTAGTGTGGTTAATAGTCCAAAATTTGTGAATAATTAATTTGCCAAAAAATGTTGAAGAAATATAAAACTGATATACTTTTCTCTGTGATGTGTTTTTTATCAATGCAATGTAAGTCGAGTTGTGAACTACTAACTTATTCGTTTAATTTAGTTTTAATTAATACAGATAATTTTAAAAGATTCCAGATTGCCATATTAAAAATAAGTTTCGAACTTCTATTATGTCATGTGCAATGTGCCCCCAAGTGCATTTAAAGACGGTTAAATGTATATTATAGGGCCTTGTTTTATTTTTGACCTTGATATAATAATAAACATACACATTTTTTTGAAGCTACTATTAACTTCTCAAAACTAGCAATTTAAATAATAGTTGATATACCTAAACAAAAAATAGTTTCATAATTTTTGTGAAAGAGAATAGCCTTAACTCAGCAATTGCGAACTCTTTATTCCTTATCAATACTGAAATATAATATTTTTTTCCATTTAAATATGATGAAGACTGTTGTCAATTAAAATAAAACAGAAGATTTTCAATGAAAAAGTGATGTTTTTTTAATAAATATGGTTTTAAACGATAAAAAAATAGTTTATTGACCAAAAATTTAAACTCGCAATAAGGGTGATTATTTTACGTTTGTTTACAAAACAAAGTTTTTATAATTATCTACTTCATTTTTTGCCGATTTCATTAAAAAAATTTAGTTGATTAGCTTTTACTAATACATGGCCTTTTATTGAAAACAAAAAAAAATCGTTACATTACCTTGGTTCTAAAATTATTAAGCAGATAAAGCGCTGGATTTAGATTTCTTGGACCCTAGACCTTTAAAATACAAAGTGCTGTTTCTGAGTTTTTCACTCGTAATCTTAATTTTAATTCAAATTTAATTAATTAATTTTAATTTTAATCCAAATATTACCAAACCAATATTACGGTTAATTTTTTGACAAAATTCTACCTCCTAAAACTAGGTTTAACGAATAATTAGATCCCCGATTAAGGTTTCAGTTTAAAAATTTTTTTTGCCATAAGAAGTGGAAAAAATTTAATATTGAATTCGTATAAAGATCAACTTCATCTTATCAGCAGTTATATTAACGTCAAATCGAAATTATGAGAGTCAATTACAATAACACCGAATTAAAAAAAATTAAAGTGATAAGATCAATAAAATTATAGTTTAGTCTTTAATAGCTTTTGTCTTTGAAGCAAAAAACCTGGTGAGGGTTTTTTTGCAAACTACTTACCTAATTCGTTTTCAAAAATTCCAATTTCTACATTACGAAATCATTTTAACAGCCATTTAATATGATTTGAATATTTTTTTATCGACTCAAAATTAGTCTAGACAAAAATTTATTTATTTATACTTAATTAGATATGTATGTCATACATATATGTAGATATATATGACGATTTAAATTCAATGTAATTTTAGTTTGATGACATACATACATATGAACATAATATGTAGAAATGGGAAAACTTCATTCACTTTCTAGTTTTGATTTAGAAAAGTCGTTTAAAATTCAACAAACTGCTGAGTAATTATGCTAGTGTTCACTTAAAATGTTGCCCCTAGATGTTTTAAATATTCAAAATTTTATATTTTAAAAATACTGTGGTGGATAATTTTGTTAATGTTTTGTTTTGTTTCTTTCTCTGAAACAAAGTTATTTTAAATTAATTAATTTCAAGATGGCGACCACCCTTAACAAAATTGTTTATACCTCTTACACACTATAAAAATTTATTGGGCCACGATTTAACTCCATAACATAAAATACCATTTGTCTGTGATATTTTTGTTTTTAATTATTTTCAATTTCGCTAAACAAATTTCGGCATTTTGCTTTTTTGTTTTTAAATGACATGACAAATAATTCAAAATATAATTATATTTAAATTCAGACAAAAAATTGCCAATTTAATACAACACAAGAACAATTAATCAAAAACCAACTCGGAAAAAATGGTTAATATAAATATAAAACCGATGCTAATCAATGGTCAAACAATCAAAAAAAAAAACGATCTATCTTATATTACCTGCCAGGGAAACCTAGCGGTGTTTTGGGGAAAAGACGGTGAACCGTATATACATACATTGATTAACACTGGTCCAAATAACAAATACATAAATAAATATTGGAAATAATTAAAAATATTTTTCAAAAAGCCAAACGTTTTTGGAAAATGGTTAACAAAAAATAAGAATTCTAAAAGATTCAAATTAACAGAAATATTTAACGACCACGGTAAACAAAAACAAGGGTGGTCAAGGGTGGTCAAGGGTGATGTATATATTTGAAAGAAAAAGTTTAGGGCAGTGCACTTCCCTTCAATGTCAAAAGAATCTGACCGAGCTATTTTATTTGCGACCTTTAATCCACAACAATTGGTGCTTTGATTTAACGATCTCACTTGCATTTGTGTGAGAGTTTAACTGTATCATAATTAAGTCTTACTGCGCTGTCTCTGATACTTTGAAAAAAATCGTTCATCAACATAATTACTTGCACAAATAAGTCATTCTTTGATTTTAATCAACAACATTTTGTGGTAAATTATGCAATCTACCAAAAGTTGACCGTAAAGTATTTTTCCACTTTAATTATTTCTGAACACTAAAAATAAAAAGAACTTAAATCTTGATTCTGGACTGAAACAAACCGCAAAAGCCAAAACAAAATTTCAATTTTCAAACCAGTTAGCTTGGATTCTTGGATATGGTCAAGATTCAAGAATAATGCTATTCAATGTCACAAGGTTTCATAATTGTAAATAATTTCATAAATATTATGAATAATTTGTTTATTGAATCAATTTGTCTTTGATGTTTTGCTTCTTTGTATATTAGTATAGAGAAGAATATTATAATGTAGCTTTCTTTGAAGAACTTTGTATTGTTATCAGTATCATATAAAAATCCCATCGAAACTTTACAAGATCAAATCAATAAACCCATTTTTTGTTGTTTGAACTTCAGAACCTGATTAAAATTTAAATATTGTATAAAATATTCATTAGAGTAGTTTGTGTTAAAGAAAGCTTGGCCATACCATGTTAATTTGAATAAATAATATGCATTTTGCTTTGTGCTTTTAAGCGTTTAATAGTTAGAGTGGTAACTTCAAAGTCAGCTGTGGTTTTCTTTGTTTGTAATCAACGGGTTTCACCAATAATCAAAAGTTTCGATTTATTAATTTCAGTGAAATGGAACATAATGAATGAATTCTTAAAAATAAAAAGCAAATATTAAAAATGTCATCTTATTAAATATTTCCTTTTGAAAAAAAAACAAAGACCTTATGGTTAAATGAACAATAATGATTTAATAATAATAAACTAATTCAATTTTCCCAAAAACATTTTAAGACAATTTACTCTAAAAAATTTTAAAATCAAAGCATAAATTATAAATTTAAAGTACTTAACAATAAATTTAAAAGTGCATTTCCTCCAAAATACTTAATATTCCATGCACGCTATTTAGGAACCATACCATTAAAAATCGCTTTACTAAAATATTAAAGTCGTCACCTATTCTGTTTGTTGTGTTCAGGAGTTCCTTTTATCAAAAAAAATAAATTGAGTAATTTATCAACAAAATCAAATTTATAAATAGATATTTATTTACCACGCCTTTACCACGTCTAGCCAAAAATTAAAAATAATTAGTTTCATATTTAATATAGCGTTAACACTAATTATGCAATTTAGTATTCAAGCCATTTTTGGGGTCAACACTCTGCATACAACCATTATAATAATCATTTTTGTCAGTGCACCTTATGAAAACAACACTTAATAAAAAAAAAGACACTTATTTAACATTAATCATTTTTTTATTGTTACTCTGGGAAAATCACATTAAATCAGTTAGGTATAAAGTTGTTGAAGAAGTAACAAAAACATATCGCTATTTTGAATAAAAACTGTTTGGATATTTTTTATTGAGATATTCTGCGGTATCACTTTGAATAAATAGGTAATAAAATGCAATCAACAAAAAGCAGAATAAAGTGTAAGGTGGTGAATATGAATGATAAATTAATTTCTAAGAAATTACGCTCCTGGTGTCATTTAAAATAAATTTCACTTCAAAATTTGATTTTATTATTCCTACACTTAAAACAAGTACAAGTAGCTAATAATAGCTCTAAACAAGAATATTAAACGACTTCTGAAATGTACATTTACACCTTTATTTATAAATGCCTGTATTAAACGTTTTTGTTCATAAAAAACATATTAAATTATTTCTAGGATTTAGAAAATTGTGGGTTAAAAAACTGTGTTTTCAATGTTTTGTGCGTTTACATTTATTGCAATTTTATTTAATAATTTTTTGAGTATTGAATCTGAAACGTTCCGATTACCAGCTGAACTTTCTATGCCAGTTTGCAACAAAAATTTCAATGTTAAAATTTAATCTCATTACCGAAAAAATAGAAATTCCTCTGCCTGTGCATGTCCTTTGCATTTTTTACAAGAAATATTGAATTTTAAAAAGTAACTTTTAAACCAATAATTTGTTCATATAATTGCTGTCTATTAATGTTTAGTTGCTACTCTCCTAAAAAGTATACGTAAATCTTATTAAATATCATTAGGCTTTATTATGTGTAGGCCAAATTGGAACTTACAGTTTTAAAGTTCCAAAAATAATAGTACCTACTTGCCAAATGTGTTAAAATGTTGATTATTTAAAATAACTCCAAAACTAATAAAAATGGTTTTCTAATCAATTTAAACATTTTTTTGTTCACAACTTATTTTATTTTCAGTTACAAATGCCTTCCAAGATTTTAGATTTTCCCATTTAGGGGCAACTTCCAATCCAGAAATTAACTATTTTATTGAAAAAGACTGTGAATGCGTAAAACTTAGAGACTGCAAAACTATGATTAACCTTGCTCTCAAATCTCAATCATCTGAAAGAAATTACATTTACGACAAAATACGCAAGGCTTCCTGTGGCTTTGTAGAAAACCACCCACTTGTTTGCTGTCCGGCATCTGACGAAAACTACTCCCATCAGTTTGAAGATGAAAAGCCTTGGGTGTGGGATGCCACCAAGTTAAACAACAACAAATATTTCTCGGAAAACAATAAAAAGAAAATTGTTAGAAAATTTAACTACGGAATAGAGGCTTTTCCTGGCTACGAACAAAACCTGGTGGATTTTGAAGATCCTCATACCCATAAAAATTGTCCTCCATCGTTTGAGGATGGATTTGAAGATGAAATTAACATAAATTCAAAAAAGAAGCAATTGAACCTATTCATCGATCCACAAGGATATGACAGTTTTGATGCTCTATATGGGTATCCAGCTCCTAGTGGATTTAAGTTTTCCAAATTAGAGCCAACAGTGGAGCCAGTTACGAAACGAACTATCGATAGCGAGTATAAATCAAAGCTGTTAAACTCAGAATATTGTGGACTTTCGGTGAATACACGCATCGTTGGAGGAAAGGATAGTGGGCCTGGCCAATTTCCATGGATTGCTCGAGTTGGATATAAAAACAAAAGTGAGTATTGAAATATTTGTATTACCTACATAACATTCAAACTATCAATAATGTATCTCATCTTTCGGGCAAGCGAAACACCAACAATAAACATTGTGGCACTTCTTAGTAATGATTTTGTCGATTTATCAATTTGCATAATGGCATCAAAGTGGCTTGAAACGTTTTTCAAGCTTAAGACTGATGCATCTGGTGCTGATGGAAGACAATTGGGCGATTTTGATGTACATGGTCTAGATTCGTCATCATATGATTTCATTGATGATGATGATGACAGCGATTCACTGCACTTGGGGTCTGATTTAGATTTAGCTTTGATTGTTGATAAAGTTGTTGGACATGAAGTCGTAGCATTACATGGTTCACAATTTAATGCATGCACCTGCTTAGATTGACTTAAATCGCACATTGCTGCTTTTTTGCTTCGTGTGCTGTTGATCTGAAACGAAAAAAAGATTAATTTGGATTTCAATCATTTCTATGTGCATATGTAATGTTTGAAATAATGTAATTGAGTATGGTAAACAAGAAACAAAGGCAATATCTTAGTTAAATTTCCGAATTGTTGATTATTTATTGTTCCATGCAAGTTACATATACCAAGATTTGCAGGTCTTACAAAAATAAATGCAATTTAATGAAGAAAAACTTCTTGGAGCTTAAAAAAATGGAACTATGGAAAATTGCTATTTGGAAATAGTAAAAAAAGGCAATGCAGATGCGAGTATGTTGCAGAACCTCAATTTGCTTGGTGTAATCGCTTGCTTTAATTAATTTTTGCGGTGTACCTAATTATTATTATTTATTATTGAAGTCGATTTAATATATATTGATCAGGAATTTGTTGTTTTAACCTGCGTCATTGGATTCTGAAGGGTAAGGGTGATTTGTTTGGAATTAGAAGCAGTTTTCCATTTCGCCAAGTTTTATTTTCGCAATTTTGTACATTGCTTAAAATGTTTCGCTCAATGTTTTTTTTTTGTTTTTAGGCTTCCCCAAACCAATGCGAAACCGGTGGGAAACAGTTGTGATGACAATGAAATAACAATAAATCATCTTGTTGTTGTCATTCATAGCAACGTGTTGTTATTGTTGTTTCATTATTATCATATCCGAATGTTTCACATTGGTTTGGGAAAGCCTTAAATAAATTAATTTAACCCAAAAATTAGATTTCATTTAAAATAATAAGATGTTTTGCAAATAACGTGGGAAAAAATATAAATGTTCAGATCGATGGCAACAATTAAGTTTCCTATAGAAATATAAAAAAAAAACGTGCCCCAAGAATATGCTGTGCATTTAAAAACAAAAACTTTCATCAACAAATTAACGAAATCAAAAAAAAAAAAACGAATTCATAAGCTAAAACTTGTATATTAAATTAAAAATTAAACATTTTTACAGCTTCTCATAAAGTGAGCTACAGATGCGCTGGATCACTCATCAGCGATCGATATGTCATAACTGCTGCCCATTGCGTTACAAATCTAATCGATGTTCTTGAACTGTGAGTATAAATGTGATTTTTAATTCCCCTTGCATAATGTATAAATTTTTAATTTATTTTCAAGTTCTCACATTCGGATTGGAGAAGTGCGTGGGAAACGAAAAAGAGACTGCAATAATAATCCTGTTCTGTGCCGAGTTCATCAGGATTACGAAATCGAAAAAATCATCGCTCATCCCAACTACGACTCACCGAAATACGCAAATGATATCGCATTAATTCGCATATTAAGACCAGATGAGGGAGGCAAGTCAATATAAATTTTTTTTTGTATAAAAATTACATTTTTACTCATAAATATTTTCATTTTGTAGTTCCCCTTACGCCTATTTGCTTACCTTTTAATAATCTTGCTCTGAGGGATGTTGAACTAACAGGCAACTTGGCAATTGTTGCTGGTTGGAGTTCAAATCTTGCAGGTAAAATTTTTTGTTTTAGGTTTATTTGAAATAATATTATTTTTTTTTTAATTTTTGAAACATTTTTGAAATATGTAAATTCAAATTCAACAGGTACTCATCAATCAGAAATAGCTGTGAATAAAAAACCTTCACTACAGTATGTTCGGTTACCGATTGTTAACCGAACCAAATGTGCCGTTACCTATGCGCAGTTTAGCGCAAATTCTTGGACACCGATTTTTATACAACCTTCCCAAATTTGTGTGCAGGGAAAAGAAAACATGGACGCGTGTCAAGGTATATACATAAATTAAAATTTTGGTTACTACGTATGATTATAAAATGAAAATTTAATAATATCTTTTTTAAAGGTGATAGCGGTGGTCCTTTAATGGATGATGGATCTTATGATAACAGGTTCCGTTATACCCTCCTCGGTTTGGTCTCATTTGGTCCGAGAACGTGTGGTGTTTCGAATTTTCCTGGTGTATATACACGGGTTGCATCGTTTCTCGATTGGATAAGATCGAATATTCAGTTTTAAATGTGATTTTATTTTAATTTCTTTTTAAGTTTTTATTATTAGCAGTAAAAATTCCGAATTTATAAGTTAAATAATCTACGAAAATTATGCATTGCAACATACTGTTCGAGTTGTTATATAAAATTGGGAATAAATTAGCCAACTTTTTCTTGTACAGTATTAATATTTAATGTATGTACATTGTACATAATGTAGTAGATATCTGTACAGAAAAATATACATTTATGAAAGTATAATTTCACCTATAAACGAATAAGATTTTATTATGACTTGAAGCAAAATAAGTATAAGTAGGTAATTGAGTTAATTTATTCCATATAAAGTTGAAATTGTTAAAATTTTAAGTACAAATTTAGTTATGTAGTTTACATTTATACGTGTTTTAAAGATAATAATAAATTTAAACAAAAGAAACCCAATTTTAAAGTATGAAACTTTAGAAAAATTTCGAAATAAAATTCCTTTAATCATAATAAGATTTCTTCAGTATTTCATTAACTATTAAATTGCGGTAACGTTTTTTTTACTAATCCTTGTTAATGAAAAATCAATAATTCCTTTGTCAAAAGGTTTCGCAAAATTCTAAAGATAAACCAGATAATTTCTGTGAAGTCCTTGAAGAAACTCAGTACTGCTGTGTTAATCGTTTATGGCGGTCACAAGCAGTCTCATTTAGTTACTTAATTAGCGCTGGATTGCGCCATTTTGATATTATAATTCGTTTGAGCTATAAAAAAGTTAAAAATTATTAAGACGGTAGAAATGCTAAGCGGGTCTATGCGAGAACAATTTCTACGCATTGAGAAAAAAAGAAGTGTTTTATCTTCAGTTCAGAAAGCTCGTTGAGATCATGTAAAAATAAATTTCAAAATTACTAAATTCTAATTTAACCGAAAGCAGGGCATTGGATCGGGGATTATTAAAGGTGGGTCATATTTTTCTAGCTATAATGCAGCTAGTTAGAAAACTATTTTTCCGTTTCACCCAGAGGAATTTTAACACTTTTCGCAAGTGATCCATGAAAAACTGATCCTTGCCGGTCCAGCTCGTCAGTCCGTTCCCGTTCACGAATCCATTCTCTAATTGGTAGTGTTTCAGCTTGAAAAAATGAGTCAAAAAATCCTGAGTCAATAACATACTCCATCAGTGAGCCGTGAGTAAAGATAGTTGTGTCAAAGTATCTCGTCACGATGTCATCCTCCCAGTCCTTCCCGGGTGGAAATATGACTTTAAAATCCTTACTGAGACTCAGACACTACTGCACAATTTTTGTTGTTGTGACTGTATGACTTTACAAACCTAAGATACTAAGTATCTAATATTTAGGTGGAGAGGTAAAAGAAAATTTTGGTTTATATCTTTGAAACTGCTCATGAGAAAATCAAAAATATGATTCTTACCATATACATATGTATACCAAAATCTGGTAGGTACCATTAATTTAGGCTTTTTGAAAAAAAAAATTATAAAAAATAGTTCTGTTTACTCTTAGAAGCCCGCAGAAAAAATAAATCGTCAATACCGTTAGAGCCGTCAAGGCATAGGAAATCCCAACCAAAAGTGCTGATAACGCACACAAAATATTATTCCAGATCTCACCATAAGATGAAGACATTTCATAACAGCACATCCGTGCATCCAAACAATAGAATACCAAACAATAGAATACCACACAAGCAGCACCCACGCAAATATCAATCGATTCGGCGATTCAGCAGAACCTTTGTTGGCGATCGTCGCATCATTAGTATTAATTAGGTTACATTGGATTTAAATAATTTTTGTATCGTTAGATTTGTTATAAGTTTGAACCCGAACGCAACTCTAATTTGCTTTACAAATTTAATAAAAATCGTTTAGGATCTTTTTTAAAAGATCCTCCGACAAATATTTGTTTAATTTACATACATACGATTGTATTTCAGAAATTATGATTTTTTTATTTATATTATAAAATTTATTCAAAATTTAAATTAAATTTTCGTTGAACTTTAAAAACAACTATACCTGTCATATAACGGTAAGACAAAAATGTTATTATCTACAAAAAGGTTGCAACAGTTTTAAAATTTGTTAGTGATAAAATATTTGAGTTCGATTTAAGGTTTTCGATTTTTTCATAAATAGTTTTAATTTTTTTTTTCAAAAAAATTGTTTTGGGATTTTAGAAAAAAAAATCAATAATTTTTTTAAAATCCAATATTTTACTAACACATCTTTAGTATTTTTTTTGCAATTTTTTTTTTAATGTTATTATCAATTACTTTAACGATTTTTGAAAAAAAAAATCAAACATTCGTATTTTTTAATACAATAGATTGTATCTTCAGTGTATAGCTCAAACTTTTTTGATCCAGTCGTGAATTTTATTTTACTACTGTTTTTTGAACCTTTAACACTGGGAAGATTAAACTTTTCTGAATCAAATGAGCGCTAAACTTTATCTTGAAACTTTTCCAAACAAGAAATCAGATGCCATTTTGAGCTCAAACTATGTGCAGTTGCTTTGGCAATTTAAAGAACGATTGTCTCACATCTTAAAATGTTCCGGTTATTAAATTCATGTTCTTAAGTGAAAAAAATATTTAAAGCTCCAGACCACTGTGCTAGTTGTTTGTTTTACTTAATTCTCCACACGTAATTATACGAGTAATTAGCCACAGGTAATAATATAAACAAATAACCGTTTTTTTATATGTATATAATTTTTCCTAAGCATCTTGTGGTAAATTATTTGTTTCTCTAAGCTTTTTTTATTTAAGCTCGGATTCGGTTTACTCGTAATTACTTAAGATTATGTTTTCTTAAATAGTTTGATTTCAAAGACCAAAGTCATTGTTGTGGAAGTATTTTACATGAATTTTAAAATACGCTGTGATTGTCTCAAGATCAAGTTCATCTTAAAGCTTTTAATTTAGATTCTCTTTAGATTCTCTTTAAAGCTTCTTTTAATTTAATACCTGTTCCCTTAATTATTTAAGTATATGCATATTACTATACCGGTTCAATATTCTGTTGCTCTAACAAAAGAGAGTTTTCTTATAAGTACATGATGATCATCACCATCAGTCAGCGATGTTGAAGGTGGTCTATCAAGTTGTCAGTTACTTATCCGCAGCCAGAGAATCAATTGTATTAGACTTGATCGGTTCGTGTTAATTGAATTAGCTGTAGTGTTTTTGACATTACCCCTTAGCAAGAGAAGACAAAAAAAAATTAAGTGATATTTTTAAAATTGTTATCAACGTTTCAAGTCGTTGTTTATTTTTTGGTTTCTCGTTGAACCTTGCTGCGTTGCAGGATGATAAGCATATCTTCCCTTAGCATTGCCACTCTCCTACTTATTACTATCGCATCAGACACCAGTGCACGTAAGTGGGTTTTTTGCAATTTATAAAATAAACCAGATTTGTTAATGTTATTTTAAGTCATCTTTTCATTGGATTAATCTTTTTTGTTTAACTTGACTAAAAAACCTCGAGATCATCAGCAAATCCGTGGATGCTGCAGTGTTTAACAACATTAATTTTTAGTTTATTTTTCTGTAATTTCCCACAAATAACCAGCTTTAAGTTATGTTATTGATCTATGACTGTAAGTCGTTGGTAATTAACTGATTATATAAAATATGCGCTTAAACAAGTCTTGAAGGGTTTTGCCCGGAAAAGAGAAAAAACCATGGAACAGTTAACATAGTAAGTCACTATTGCCGTCTAAAGTAAACAAACCAAGAAAAAATTTAGACCCTCGTAATGACACATTAGCCCAATGCAAGGCTGTCAAGTAGGTATGTACCTACATACATTTGTCGGAAATTATTTTGTGCAAAAGGGGATTTTTTTCTGAAAATAACTTGAGAAACTGAAATTCTCAATTTACCAGAAATACAACATTTAAAACATTATCCGCGCTAACTCATTGAATAATTTAATAGACGGAATATTTTAAAACAGAAATTGCAAACAAAACAAAAGAAGATCATGAGATAGAGATGTATAGCATGTAGACAAGAATATTTGATATGAAAGCCGGTTTTTTTGTACGAACAGGTTCAAGTTATAAGAAAGCGATTTGTCATTATTTTATATTCTCTTAATATACACATAGTTAATATGTATTTTTATTTGTTTATGAATTTCCCAAGGATTTATTGTTAGCTTTAAAAACTTATTTTATGTTCGATGTTCAACATATTTACATATTTATTAGTAATGCTTGTAAACTTCGTTTTATTCATAATTGAAATCTTTACTAAATGAAATTTCCTGTTTATAAATAAAGTTTTATTAAAACCAGGATAAACCGCAAACTAAATTTAAATTTAAAAAAAAGCTGCTTTTATTATGCACATCGGGGTTTAATTTATAATTTTTAACACAAATAAGGCAACATTTCGAGATCCTGTTTTCTATCTGGCTTTATTTTATAAGCACTAAACACTTTTTGACAGAAAATGCATGTAAATTTTGAAAGTTAACATCAGTAGCTTTTAAGAAACGGTGTTTAGTATTAGAATGATATGATTAAAAGTGACCAATTAGTAAGAAACCAATAAGCAAAGTATCCAGTTACACTGAAAACAATCCATCTTATAAACAACCTATTTTATAAAAAGCTTGATCACAACTCATCAGACTTTTTATGAGAATATTGAAAACCAATAACAAAAACCAATTTCATAAATTTCATAAAATTCGGTAGAGCCGTTGACGAGATAAAT
Source organism: Syrphus vitripennis (assembly GCA_958431115.1). Classification (NCBI taxonomy): domain Eukaryota; kingdom Metazoa; phylum Arthropoda; class Insecta; order Diptera; family Syrphidae; genus Syrphus; species Syrphus vitripennis. The sequence goes on from OY288108.1 coordinate 19,320,293, forward strand.
TCATATTTTGTGCTAGCGGTTAAATAATAGTTACCGTTATTTTCGGAGCCAAAGATTGGTTCTTTTTTTATTCGTCTTTTTTTTACCATGCATCAGATTAATAAAAAAATATGATTTCAGTTTCATTTATAAATAACTCGAAAAGCAACTTACGAGTAATATATGTATGTATGGTACTTATATGTTTTTCTAAGCAAGTTCTCAATCATTACATTGTTGCATCAAATTTATACATAAAAAAAAATAATATTATCATCCGCCCGATCTACCCGTAGAAAATGTTGTTAACTATGGACGATGTATAACACCAAATTCAGAACGTGCTTTGTGCATTCACTTGGAACAATGCACATTTTTGTACAACATGCTTCTAAAGAAACCCCTGTTAGATGCTGATAGAAATTTTCTGCAACGTAGCCAATGTGGTTCAAATAATGGAAAAGTTTTGGTAAGAATTTAAAATTAAACTCCAAAAACCAGATTTCTCTTTATATAGGTACATACAATAATATTTCATTTAACATTATGTAGATTTGTTGTCCAGAACGACAAATTGGGGCTCAAATGCCACAACCAGAAACTACCGAATCGAGAATTCGAGCAAATCTTCCTGAACCTGGTACTTGTGGTAATGTAATTTCAAATCGAATCTACGGTGGTAACGTAACGAAAATCGATGAATATCCATGGATGGCTTTAATTGAGTATAAAAAAGGTATAACCGCCAACTTAAACGTATATGAATTAACCTTTCATTTTGTCTTAAATATTTAAAGGTGCAAATGGAAACGGACATCATTGTGGGGGTAGTTTGATTAATGATCGTTACGTTCTGACAGCTGCTCATTGCATAAGTGCCATACCGGAAACATGGACGCCAACTAAAGTTCGTCTAGGTGAATGGGATACCTCAACTGACCCTGATTGTGAAGTAGATGTTACTGGCTACAAAGATTGTGCTGTTCCTCATATTGATGTTGAAATCGAGAAAGTTATACCTCATGAAAAATATGTTGCTTCATCAAAGAGTCAACCCTACGATATTGCCTTGTTAAGGCTATCACGTAGCATAGCTTATACTGACTTCATTCGGCCAATTTGTTTGCCACTCAAAGATCTCCTGAAAAGATCTACTTTCGATGGAAGCGTTATGGATGTTGCTGGTTGGGGAAAAACAGAACAAGGTACATCGAGTACTGTTAAACTAAAAGCTGAAGTCCCAATTGTACCTTTGAGTGATTGCAAACGGGTTTATAGCCAACGTAGCGTCGATTTGCAGAGCTCACAGATATGCGCTGGTGGCCAACAGGGTATTGACTCATGCCGAGGTGATTCTGGTGGACCACTTATTGGATTGGATTCATCAAACAAAATGCGAGTTTATTATTTCATTGCCGGAGTAGTGTCCTTTGGACCGACACCATGCGGATTGCAAGGTTGGCCAGGCGTTTACACAAAAGTCAGTGATTATGTTGATTGGATTCAACAAAATATCGAACCTTAAGTGTGTCATGCATTAAAATAACAAAAACGATTATTTTTGTAACAGAATATAAAACAATATTTTACGATATTAAATTGTATTGTAGTTCGATTTGTAACTGAAATGATGTGTATAATATATTGCTGAAATTAAAGACCAGGAAATGTGAGACCTAACGAGGTACCAATACCAACCCAACCAAAATTTGACATTCGTAAGTAAGTAATTTTCAATAGTAAATGATTTAAAAACGAAATATAATTTGCAAAATAATAAAATGCCAAATAAAAAATAGCTTAATTAAAAATGGGGGAAATAAACCAAAGCTAAATGTTAATTCGCGAAACAAATTCGGTGAAAACGTGACTCTCAAGTCATCTTCAGGTAAAACTTACTTTTTAATTTAAAAACTTAGCTTTTGAATGCAATCACAACAGGTACCAATATTACCACTTAGGTAATTGGAATTCTCAGAACGATTTTTTTTTTCATATTTTGTAGTGTTAAAAATGTGAATTTCGTTCTATGGCTTAAAAGGTCGAACTTATTTTAATGCAATAAACCCCGCTGAACCGACACTGGAATTATATTTTGCATTTTTTAATCGATACGAACTCATTTTCGTATCATTTAAATGATTCAATAACGACTCACATATTGAGTTATAAAATGTAAACATAATGCCTTAATCATTTAAATAATCTTTTTAAGAGTTATCGTTGGTGGTAGATCATTGCTTACGGTTAAATGAATCAGTAAACATTTTCGACCCATGGGACATAATCATAGTTATTTTTAGACTCGAGTTTTTCTTGTCGTAAGATTTAACCTATGCAAATAAGGATAAACTCAATTTTTTTCATAGCAACAGCTTTAACAGCGACTATATTACCTATATGTATGATAGCGCTTTAAATTATGCTTCCCAAAATTTGAACTGACTATGGTCGAACATTAACTCTGCATTTTGGGTTCAATCCGACTAATAAAAGTGCTCATACCCTGATGTTATCTCCATTTATATATGAATCACATATGAATATAATTCATTTCTGAAAGAACCAAAGAAGCTGATTGTTTTACCATTAAAATGAAACTCATGAATTAAAAATACAATTAATTTCGTCCATAACTAAAATATTCGTTTTATTGTTCTATAAACATTTATTAACAATTTAAAAAAATACACGAAACTTGAAATTCTTAAGTTCAAACACTCAGAAGAGATTGATATAGGAGCTCGCACAAAAAAAATCTAAACCAAGCATGATCCTAGAGCGCTCAATGACCAGTTCTTATAATTTATTTACTGACATGACTGAACACAGTGGTGTGTTGAGTATTTCTAGTCGCAACAAAAAAAAAAATTAAAGATTGTCCGCTTCTCCTCCTTGTTGGTTGTATCTTCATCCGAATTTGTGTCGTTTGCTACAAGTTCTGCTTCTAATTTCTCTGCAACAGCCGCCAGCATGTCGTCCTCACCTTGTTCGTCGAAAAGTGTGCTGTCACTACTACTAGCTAACTCTTTATCTTTCCCACGATGACTTGGTTTTGTGCTGGAAGCTGGTTCTTTTTGTTCTTTCGTTGGAGTTTTGGCGAACACACGTAGTTTTCGGCTAGTGCTCGATCCCTGATTGTTAGAATGACGATCGGTATGATAAGTGCATATGAAGTCAAAAAGCGCACTGGGCGCTAGATTTTGCTCTTGGAACTTCTTCAAATACCGCCATAGCTCTTTGACTGTGACGTTATTTTCAATGAAAAAAGTATGAATTTGGTGAACAGAGTCCCGGAGCTTTTCATCGCCAAATGTGAAATAAACCAGTGGTCTTTTGGCCACCGTGCAGGCCATCAACTGTAGAAGGGCCTTCAGAGTTGCTTCTCCACCAAACGCACCACAACCCCAGTTTCCAGATGCCACTCCGGGTGCTATTGAATCAAGTGGATGAAAAAATCCCACATAAGCTTTATTAAGTTCCCTCAACATAAGATCTTCTTTATATTGATGTGATGGCCTCGCAATAGGGAGAGCATCTATTGCAACTATGTGTATACTTTTCCGACGACTGCTATCGAGTGGAGCGTCGTCTTCAAAGTCCCCGTCCCAAACAAATGTGTTGGCGTAACCTTGATATTTGCTGTACCTTTCGCAGCCGATCATTATCAGTGCCTCTGTTGGCCGCAAGCATTCTGTGAATAATTTACTTATAAGCAATTCCGGACAGATGCTGAATCTGATCTCTTCTTGGACGCAACCTTGTCCGAGAACTCCTCCGCCTAGAAATTTATTTGCAAAGTCAACTTGCAACAGACCACGTCCCTGGTCTTCGATTGTTCCACACGATGTTATGTGCAGTGGAGTCACTGCTAATGGGGCTTCGACGTGAGACCAATTAGGGAGATCAGCGGTTGGTATACTGCGCCTTATGAATGAAACCACTCCTGTGGGAGTACGATTGCAGACTCTCTTAAAGTAGTGACATATGCATTTTATTTTCTCGATCACTGACTGTCCTCCTGATTGGAACAGTCTGTTAAAGTTTATATCTGGAAAGGTGTTGTATTCGGACTTGCGTTTGTATGTGTTTCTTCTGGGGAACGTGCACAGAAATGCGTTTGCCAGCAAACAAGCTACTTGGAGTTGTGTTAGCGACAGCGATTTATTTTGTCCCTGCTTCAGCAACGGTATCCCACATGGGACGATAGAAGGTAGCCGTATAGCAAGACGAATAATCTTTGGAAGTAGATATTCAAAGAATTCAGTCGATTCGGTTTCGTCGAGCTGCTCCTCGAAAAGTGTATGCAATGAACGGAAATTCCATATACCGCTGTATTTTGAATTGTAAGATAGTATAGCATCTTCGAGTTCTTGGGTAGTTTTAATTGGACGAAGCAAAGCCTGCTCTACCATCTTCCAGCGACGTTCTATTGTTACATTGCCGTCATCTCCAACAATTGGATATTGACTTCTCGGAGAACATGGCAAACGGACGTGATTGGCATCCCATTTATCTTGTGCTTTGAGAGGGCGTGGAGCTTCGGTAGCATCGCAACGAATTGGGAAGTGATATAGCACCGAATCATGGTCGGATGGGCGAATTGGAGGAACATGCTCCAATTCGAATTCGTTGAGATAGCGGTGGATTTCATCCATGGAACAACCACGCCACGAGACGTTGTCATCGATTGAGGAATCCATTTGAACTAAGTATAAATGTTATAAATTTTTTAAGAGAACTAAAGAAAAGCTAATATAATTAATTAACAAACCAAAATTCAAAAATCATATTTTGCATTTTTTTATCGATACGAACTCATTTTCGTATCATTTAAATGATTCAATAACGACTCACATATTGAGTTATTGGGCTCTAAATCGACCAACAGAAGCTGATTATTTTACCGTTTAAATGATACTCATGAATTAAAACTACAATTAATTTCGTCCATAACTAAAATATTCGTTTTATTGTTCTATAAACATTTATTAACAATTTAAAAAAATACACGAAACTTGAAATTCTTAAGTTCAAACACTTACTCAGAAGAGATTGATATAGGAGCTCGCACAAAAAAAAATCTAAACCAAGCATGATCCTAGAGCGCTCAATGACCGATTTCTTATAATTTATTTACTGACATGACTGAACACAGTGGTGTGTTGAGTATTTCTAGTCGCAACAAAAAAAAATTAAAGATTGTCCGCTTCTCCTCGACGTCTTTTTAAAGGACTATCGCCTGTATAGCACCTATCTAACATCTCCAAAAGCGAAGTTTGTTTAAGTTTAACTTTCTTTTCGTCTGATTTTGGTAGAAGTGTTTTGGGGGATGAGTCTTCCTTAGATTTGCTGGTTGTATCTTCATCCGAATTTTTGTCGTTTGCTACAAGTTCTGCTTCTAATTTCTCTGCAACAGCCGCCAGCATGTCGTCCTCACCTTGTTCATCGAAAAGATCTGGAGACAATACTAAGGGTGTGCTGTCACTACTACTAGCTAACTCTTTATCTTTCCCACGATGACTTGGTTTTGTGCTGGAAGCTGGTTCTTTTTGTTCTTTCGTTGGAGTTTTGGCGAACACACGTTGTTTTCGGCTAGTGCTCGATCCCTGATTGTTTGAATGACGATCGGTATGACAGGTGCATATGAAGTCAAAAAGCGCACTGGGCGCTAGTTTTTGCTCTTGGAACTTCTTCAAATACCGCCATAGCTCTTTGACTGTTACGTTATTTTCAATGAAAAAGGTATGAATTTGGTGAACAGAGTCCCGAAGCTTTTCATCGCCAAATGTGAAATAAACCAGTGGTCTTTTGGCCACCGTGCAGGCCATCAACTGTAGAAGGGCCTTCAGAGTTGCTTCTCCCCCAAACGCACCACAACCCCAGTTTCCAGATGCCACTCCGGGTGCTATTGAATCAAGTGGATGAAAAAATCCCACATAAGCTTTATTAAGTTCCCTCAACATAAGATCTTCTTTATATTGATGTGATGGCCTCGCAAAAGGGAGAGCATCTATTGCAACAATGTGTATACTTTTCCGACGACTGCTATCGAGTGGAGCGTCGTCTTCAAAGTCCCCGTCCCAAACAAATGTGTTGGCGTAACCTTGATATTTGCTGTACCTTTCGCAGCCGATCATTATCAGTGCCTCTGTTGGCCGCAAGCATTCTGTGAATAATTTACTTATAAGCAATTCCGGACAGATGCTGAATCTGATCTCTTCTTGGACGCACCCTTGTCCAAGAACTCCTCCGCCTAGAAATTTATTTGCAAAGTCAACTTGCAACAGACCACGTCCCTGGTCTTCGATTGTTCCACACGATGTTATGTGCAGTGGAGTCACTGCTAATGGTGCTTCGATGTGAGACCAATTAGGGAGATCAGCGGTTGGTATACTGCGCCTTATGAATGAAACCACTCCTGTGGGAGTTCGATTGCAGACTCTCTTAAAGTAGTGACATATGCATTTTATTTTCTCGATCACTGACTGTCCTCCTGATTGGAACAGTCTGTTAAAGTTTATATCTGGAAAGGTGCTGTATTCGGACTTGCGTTTGGTTGTGTTTCTTCTGGGGAACGTGCACAGAAATGCGTTTGCCAGCAAACAAGCTACTTGGAGTTGTGTTAGCGACAGTGATTTATTTTGTCCCTGCTTCAGCAATGGTATCCCACATGGGACGATGGAAGGTAGTCGTAGAGCAAGACGAATAATCTTTGGAAGTAGATGTTCAAAGAATTCAGTCGATTCGGTTTCGTCGAGCTGCTCCTCGAAAAGTGTATGCAATGAACGGAAATTCCATATACCGCTGTATTTTGAATTGTAAGATAGTATAGCATCTTCGAGTTCTTGGGTAGTTTTAATTGGACGAAGCAAAGCCTGCTCTACCATCTTCCAGCGACGTTCTATTGTTACATTGCCGTCATCTCCAACAATTGGATATTGACTTCTGGGAGAACATGGCAAACGGACGTGATTGGCATCCCATTTATCTTGTGCTTTGAGAGGGCGTGGAGCTTCGGTAGCATCGCAACGAATTGGGAAGTGATACAGCACCGAATCATGGTCGGATGGCCGAATTGGAGGAACATGCTCCAATTCGAATTCGTTGAGATAGCGATGGATTTCATCCATGGAACAACCACGCCACGAGACGTTGTCATCGATAGAGGAATCCATTTGCAAATAAGTATGAATTTTATAAATTTTCCTAGAGAACTAAAGAACAGCTAATAATTAATTAACAAACGAAAATTTTTATGCAAGCTTCGTCACTTCGTGTTTTGTTACCGAAAAAATTTTAACGTCAGCCAGCCAGCTGTTTGTTTTTCTCCAAACTGTCAAATTTCAGTTTTCTTACTTTTCAATCCAAAGAATCGATAGTTGCAACAGCCAAGGTTGGTTTTTTTCATAGGTCCATTTTGTTTTATGTCCGAAAATTAATTTTCGTATTTTAAATTGCGAGGAAAGATATGCTTTGTATATGAAAACTATAGTACTATCATGGTGGAAGTCGAATGGGGCGACATCTAATTTACCTATGCAACCCTTACTCTTTTTCTTTTGCGGAGAGCTTATGGAGGTTTTAAATGATATTTATTGATATTTTTTGGATGCAATAATCCAAAAAATAGTCTACTCTTGCCCCTACCACCAATTTTCGACGCTTAAAGACTCCCCAAATCGAATTTTACACCTCACATTTTGCAGCGCCACCACCAGGACCTCTGCAACCCTAAAAAAAACTCGCCATGATAGTACTATAGTTTTCATATACAAAGAGATATGATATGTATTATAGTATACCTTTGTATATGAAAACTATAGTACTATCATGGTGGAAGTCGAATGGGGCGACATCTAATTTACCTATGCAACCCTTACTCTTTTTTTTTTGCGGAGAGCTTATGGAGGTTTTAAATGATATTTATTATTATTTTTTGGATGCAATAATCCAAAAAATAGTCTCCTCTTGCTCCTACCACCAATTTTCGACGCTTAAAGACTCCCCAAATCGAATTTTACACCTCACATTTTGCAGCGCCACCACCAGGACCTCTGCAACCCTAAAAAAAACTCGCCATGATAGTACTATAGTTTTCATATACAAAGAGTATACTCGTATTTTAAGAGAGTTTTCTTGCAACTACATAAAGAGTTGTGAATAATGTAGTGAATACATGCAAATTTGAATATTTTGTTCACCTGTGAACTTGCTTGTGAACTTGTGTGGTGAGTTTTCGTTCATAAGCAATTACCGTCCCATATATACGGGAATGAAATAATTTTCTTGTAGGCATTTTGGTTCCGAAAGCCAGACGTTCATAGCGGTATTCACAAGTCTGTACCAGCGATTAATGTCTTTCTACACTGATTCTTGTTCACTTCATGAGGAAGTATGTACTAAACTTATAAGGCTTTTAGAACAAGAATCAGTGTAGAAAGACATTAATCGAATTTGAATAAGTACAGAACGTTTGATTATGAAAAATGGTTGTAGCTATTCATCCAACTGGTATTAACTTGAAAATAGTAAGATCAGAGTCGACATTTATCTTTTTTGGCTAGTGAAATGAGATAGCTTGCCTTAGTGCTGTCTCATCTATTAATGAAACGGGTAAAACCATATTATATTTTTTTTTAATGAAAAAAAAATAAAGCAATTAAACGTTAACAACAAAATAGTAAATCATTCTCTCGATTTTACTAGCTAAATCGATTTTCAATAAATAGTGACTCATCTCACCCAATTCAATTAGCTAAATCTGGAATCAGAGCTTAGCAAACGATTACAATATCAATATACCCCAATATTTTTCTTTGAATATTTTCCTATCTATGTATTATGGAGCCCATTACTCATTGAGAATTAAGAATAAATTAAGAAATATATTTAATTTTTGCAATTATTATTTATGTAACTATTATAAAAAAATTAAACGTGAATATTATCTAAAATCCAGTCCAAATACTCTGCAACTCTTGTATAAACTCCAGGCAAACCTTCATCGATCCAACATGGTGATGATCCAAATGATTGAATTCCACCGATATAGAATCTACCAAGTCCTTTATTAGCTGTATCAAAGCTTATAACTGGCCCTCCAGAATCAATGCGACATGTATCGTTTTGCATTCGACCTTCCACACAAAATTGTGACTGTTCCAGCGTAATATTCTTTCCTGCAGAATATTTACTGCGGCATTTGTTCAACGGCAACACTTGAACTGTTGCTTTTTCTTTTATGCTATACAATAGTTCTTCGTTTTTTGATGTTCCCCAACCAACCAAATCCAAGCTTTGTTCATCAAAGGCATGCAAAATATTTTCACCATGTGGTAAGCAGATTGGCTCAATGAAATCAGTGAAATCAACTTTAGTCGCCAAACGAATGAGAGCAATGTCATGGAGTTGGTTTTTAGATGTTGATAAATAATCTTTATGAGGAATAACATCTTCAACAGAAACATTTATAGGTGGGTCTGAGCAATCATTGAAGACGTCGTGTTTTGTACAATCCATTTCTGTGGCTGTATCCCATTCACCTAAACGCACACTTTTAAAAGACCAAGTTTTGGGTAAACCTGTGACACAATGGGCTGCAGTAAGGATATAACGATCACTGATTAAGGTGCCACCGCAATGAAATTCAGTTTTGTTTCCACCTTTAAATTTAAATTAATAAGGTATAAATTTGACTAGAAATGTATGGAGAGTGTAGAAATTAAACCGTTAGTTCCAAGCACTTCAGAAAACAAAAATAATACTTGTAAATATCAATGATGGTGTTCACATTGGGCTGCTTCCTTCGGCTTTTTTATCAGTTTCAGTACTCATATCTCGCTTAATAGTCAAATCGAGATGTAAATATTGAAATAAAGAAAAAAAGTCGGTGGATGCGGTAGAATGTGAATGTCAATGAACAACTTATTTTACCATTGTCATATTCTAGTAAAGCCATCCAGCTATAAGAATCGATTTCTGTCTGATAGCCACCATAGAGGCGATTTTCTGCCATGAATCCACAAGACTTCAGGTCTGGCAGTAGGGACCATTTCGGAGATATTGTTGGTTCGGGTACATTGTCAGGACAGCATGCCTATAAAAAAAGAAAAGAATAAAGCGCTCATTTGAACTATTCCTAAAGTTTCAGAGATTATGGAATAGAAATATATGTACCTATATATAGTACTAACCAAAAAATATAAATATTTATTTGAAAAAGCTATAAATACGTACCAAAACTGTTTGATTTTTCAATCCGCATTGACTTCGTTGAAGGTATAATTTATTCTCCACCAATAATGGTTCCCGCATTAACAATTTTCTCAATGAAGGACATTTAAGTATGTCTTTGCATTCACCATTCTTACCCACCGGAGTCGTACAGGTTTCATGGATTGTAATTATCTCAGGAGCAATCGATGTTGTTGCGTTAATTTCAGTAATTGGAGTTTCTTTGGTTGATGTATCAATTTTGTTACCGAGAACAGATTCTGTAGGTAGAGTTCCTTCTTTACTTCTTATTGTCTGAACTGATAATGCTTCAAAACTAGTTGCATCATCTTTAGTGGAAGGTTGTTCTGTGGTAAATGGTCCTTCTGTGGTCAGCACCAAACCGGATTCTTCTTCTCTGAACTGAATTGCTGGACGGGTTGAAATTCTTGCAGTAGAGGAACTTATTTCAATTGACTGAAATGACTCTTCAGAGCTATTTGGAGGCGTTTTTGATAGATTGGACTCGTTTGAAGTTTTCGGAGTTGTTGTAAATGACGTTCGTTCTGCTTCATTAGTTGTAGTTGTATGAGCTGCTTTTGTAGACAGAGGTGATAGTGTAACACCTGGGGGAGGTGGATAAACTATTTTTTCGGAAAACGGTTCATTAGAAAACGTTTCTGGTTGGGCTAGCGTAGAAGCTCTTAGTGAAACTTCTTCTGTGACCGGGAACAGTTTAGTTATTTCTAGAAAAAAAAAAAAAAAAATTAAAAAAATAGTTTTAAGAAAAATAACTGGCTGTGATTTAAGAATTTTTAGAAAAAAAAAATTGGAATACGACATACGAGTTCATATACTTATGTATGTATATACATTTTGAGCTTTTCAACTTAAAAGTGTTCTGTGAATACCAGCCTGCATGTTTTTTTTAATAATTAGTGTCGATAGGATACAAGAACAATTTTTCAGTTAAGCATCAACTGAACCAGTTATATTGAAATAAAGAAATCATGTATCTTTCAATACTCGGATACAGAGCTTATTCTATATATTTCATCAATCTCAGATAAAATTATTCCTAGATGGCTCTTTAAAACCTAGTTTCAAAAATTATAATTGGCCTTTTTTTGTCAAAATGATTTTCTCCATTGTTTTAATACTACATATATTCATTTTGGATTAAAACTATTAATACATTTTATTGCTTTTCTTTTATTTATATATGGTTTTTACGGGACAATTTCATACGAATGTATTGTGAAACGTAGTTTCGTTGACGTGCAATTTTGCTGAGTGCGGGCTTACCTTAAATACTGTTAAAGATTGTTAGGGTTTTTATAAAGAACAAAAAAAAAATATAGCAATCGATTAGCAAACATATTAAAACTTAAAATAAAGAAAGTAACAAATATTTTAAATTAAAAACTTTTTTGTACAATATGTTAATTCAAACAGATTGAGGGCGAGCTGCTTGACATTAGGTTTATTAAATATTTTTCAGAAGTTCTGATTGGCTGTTTTCATCTTGATTAACATCTATGCGAATTTCTTTACTAAAATTTTGATTAAAATGCATATTTGGGGAGCTTATTCTCATTTTTTTAAAAACTATTCGTTAATCTATAAATAAATAGAAATAACGTAAAAAATATACCTACAAATGAATGTTTTATATCGATAAATTCATTTCTTATCCTTGGTTGTGTACCATATACTGATTTACTGTTTTCTATTCTCAGGGCCAGTTTGTCTAAACAGTAGTTGGCTATGTTAAAAGATAATGATTATTCCAATTGAAAATCATGGTTGGGATTTGTTTTTTGTTAACAAAAAAAAAACAATGATTAGAGCTGTTAAGTGAATATTAGACTAATCATCCGATTTTTGGTTTTTGATAGCATCGTTCATGGTACTTTTATTAACAAATAATATAAACAGGAAACCATACGTATTTGAGTTTCAGTTGTACATATTCTTTAGTTAATTTTGAAGTAAAACTGTGATGCTCGGCTAAAAAAAAACCTCTGATTTTTCATTGCATTGAATTTCACTTGGGATTTGATAACTCCCAAATCAACTGCATTTCATCAATTGTGAATTTTTTAATTTATATTTCTGCAAAGCTATGTGATTTACGAATCCAAGTTAAATTTTTTTTTGTTTAATTTTCTTACAAAATTTATTTTGGAAGAAAAAAAACTTATGGATGAAAATTTTTATTGACAAAATTGTTTTAAAATACATTTTCGTTTGAAAATTCTACTCGCAAAATACTTTTAAACAAAAAAATGCGCAAGCTTGGTGATTGAAAACAACAGTTTTGTAAAAAAAGACACGGTCACCTCAGGTGCCCTGCAACCAACTAGTTAAAAAATAGAACATAATAACGTACGTTAAAACAAAAAAATTGATTGAATTTTCAGATCAAATTTTTTTAAACTATTTATTAAAAGAACTTCGTTTAATTCTTTTTTTTTCTTTTTTTTTATTCTTTGTATGTTTAGTCATTGCTTTTAATAAAATTGCCCCATTTGGATTGGGGAAGGGGGGTATATAAAAACCCTCCTCTTGACTCTAATCTATATATATTAGTATTTTGTTGAATTTAGGATAATTGTCTCCTAAGTGCCTAAGTAGGTAACCAGGTAACTCACTTAGGTGAATAGTTTCTGAGGGAGTGAAAAAGTGAAATTGTTTTCTTCTCTACTCCTCATAAATATCCTTTATTTTGTTATGTTAGAATAATATTGGTCAAAAAGTGTAGAAAACTATTAATTATAATGAGATTTAAGTCGTAAAATTTAATAAATTGAAAACCAAGTTCCCTAGTTATTGCATTCAGGAAACAAAAAGGAATTTACTCTTGTACAAATTAGTTTAGGGCCAAACCACAGATTTATTTGCACCCAAGAATGCAGCTACAAACATTTGTACTTCAATTATGAAGCTCAAAGGAATCTTCTTAACCTGTTGGTTTGTATGTTCTTGCTGCCTACGATGCGATTTGCCCTTCTTCCAATAATATTATTCTTAAACACATTCAAGTTTAAAGAAAACAAGTTTTCCGAATTCCATATTGTATCAACAATTTTATTTGCGTTATTTTGTCACAAATAAATTAATTCGAATGTTTTCTTAATTATTTTTTTAATTACAATTAGATCAGTAATTTAATACAATTCAATGTATTTCCCCATATTACAAAGCAAATATACATATTGTTTGTACTTACGTGCCTTCGCTGGAAATCGCGTTATAATCAGGATAATTCCCAGCAGCATCACCTCCGACAATCTACGTATATTTCTCATTATTTTTTTTATTCAGTTCAGATGAAATTAAGGAACACACTTTGCGGGAAATACCAAATTTATTCTCGTTCGTTTAAAGTAATAACTCGCTCATGACATTTAACTACAAGCTAAAAATGGATGAACTTGTTTTGCGACGGCTAACACAAGACTAATTACAATTCGGCCGGTTCGAGAATCAAGATAAAGTATTTCTCAGCGTTGTCTTTAAAATACAAAAGTATAAAGAGATATTGCGATTGGTCAATAGTTCAGCTTAATATTTAAGTCTGAATCTGAGATAGAGTATATTAAAATTCTCTTAAAAAATTACTCTTCTTCCACAAAAAAAAAAACAAAACAGAATGGACCAACAATCATTAGTTGTACATATTCTTTGTTACAAACTCGACTGTAGTATCTATTTAAATTTTTTTAAAGAAAAAAACATGAATTAAACAAAGTACTTATTAAAATCAGGTCATGCGAATTCGTTTTTTTTCACATTAGATATTAGTTGTTGGAGTATATGGATGGGGATACGAAGGTGTAAGAAATGCTCATAGTAAAAAATTTATTATTTGAGTGTTGTTTATAGAAAACTCAAATTTATATAACAAATATATAATTTTGGTCTTCATTTTCCGAATCTTTGGGGAATAAAAAAAAGGTTAACGGTATTTTAGTAAAGTTTTAATTCTTGATAAAAAAAAATACAACTTATACCAGTGTATAATTGTATATAGGTAATTTTCTAAACATTTAAAACAAAAAAAAAAAAAATTTGAAAAAATTGTGTTTTGATTTTTTATTAATTTAAAAAGAAACACATTTTTTTAGGTGAATTTAAATTTTTGATAATATAAATTTTCAATATTATTTTCATTCCCAAGTGTAATAGGTATATTTTAGGAAATTTTTATGAAAGTCAACAGTATTCCAGTAAGAAGAAAAGTAAGCGTTGCGAAAATTCTCGTGAATTTTTGGATATAAAGCAGAAAACACCATCGGTAACGTTTAAGATAAAATGCCTTTGAGTAAAATTGCTCAAATGCGAAAATTGGTTATACCTAGATATAGATAGCGGTTTTACAGTAGTTAAGAGCTATTTTAATTTTATTTCTTTTTAGATTCGGCTGAAAGTTTGAAAAATAAAATATTCTAATTTATGCGTTGATTATTTTTTTCTTCAATAAGTTGAAGAAGTTAGAGAATAAGTTGCAAAAAAATACTTTTTTAAATTATAAAATGTTTAAGTTTTAATTTTGAAAGTTCGAAAGAAATTACTTTAATTATATTTATCTACTGTGGTTCTTAATAGCGTAAATTTGGAAAAATATCAGTATGAAGTTTAATTTAATAAAAAGATTTAATATTGAAAACAATAATAGAACTTAATAAAATAAAAATTTTAAGAAAAAAAAAATTCAGTTTGAATACAAAAATAAAGTTTTTTTGTTTTATATGTTGCGTATTTGTTGTATAAAATAGTTATTTTACGTTTTTAAATAATTTTTTGAAAATTGCTTCTCCAAGACAAGCTGGACAGAAGCAATCCGCATTCAAACATTTTTGACTCAACTTACACTCACAAGACTTTGTCACACAAATCACCATCCAAAAACATCGCTTTTGGCAAACCGAAGACCAGTTTTCACACTGTAGATTATTTTAAATCCTTAATTGTTTTTTTTTCGGAGAGTCCATAGTCCATAGCTTGAGTTGTTAGTTATGAAATTACGAAATCATCAAATTTCGGTCGATTAGCTTGATATAACCAGGACCTCAGAAACTTAAACCACTGTAAACAAACTCACTCTTAAGGCGAAGTGGAAGTTGAATGGTGCGTCTGGCAACTTGAAATTTCTTACAAATATTTTTAAAATTCTTACAAATTTTAAAAATACAATTAGCAAATTCTCGTCTTTGGTTCTATGGAGCATTATACAATACTTTTACTATTGCGAGATATTGTTAAGTATAACTTCTTCTTTGCATGAATAGAGGATTTAAATTGTTAGTTGTTGGGTAACAAAATCTCTTTAAAATTTATCTTCAAAGGAAATAGTACTCAGATCAAATAAAATGTCACCCAAGTAAAAATTTCAACAAATTTTAGTCTGGCAGTTCGTGAGATTTACTCAAATTGCAATCTAGTGTTTTTTCAAAGTTTCAATTTTATAATATTTAATGGCTGGTTGCACGTTTAAACTTTTAAAAATTAAACACATTTTTAAGTCTTAAAATGACATTTGTTCCACATAAAATACGCCATTTTAACATTTAAAAGCATGTTAAATATTGAGGCAACCTACATAAAACATTTTTTACAAATAAATTTTGACATTTAATTATAGTTCAAATGAAATCAGAATGGGAGGGATAAAAAACAATCTAAATAAAACAAATTAATATAGACAAAATAAAGAAAATTAAATATCTATCTCCAACTTAAAAATTTATTGAGACTTATAGCAAACGGTTGTAGGAATACAAATTGAAGAGATAAAATAAAACTCAGCTTTAACTGCATCAAAGGCCCTAAGGCTACTCTTAGTTTTAAAAGTCTCTTAACTAAAAAAACCTCTTAGGTCATACGAATT
Source organism: Syrphus vitripennis (assembly GCA_958431115.1). Taxonomy (NCBI): domain Eukaryota; kingdom Metazoa; phylum Arthropoda; class Insecta; order Diptera; family Syrphidae; genus Syrphus; species Syrphus vitripennis. Next base: position 19,336,380 of record OY288108.1, read on the forward strand.
TCCTTTTCCTGAGCTAAGAAGGGAGGATTTTTTAAGTTGAGAGTTAAGTAGCTGTTACTGATTTCTGCTTCTGAACTCAAAAGAACGCAGTAGGGCACACTCATCCTTTTATTCGTAGTATTTATTGTGTTTAGGCCGTAAGCTTTTAACAATTCACGGAGATCACGTTCAAGAAAACCATATGTTCCTCTTCTTTTGACACTCCACTGTCAAACTTTTCGCAGAAAAAAAAGAACAATTTTTTAAGAAAGTCATCACGATGGCGTCCAACGCAAATGTTTCCACATATTTATCAACTCAAAAGAAAACCACAAATAAAGAATTAGCTTCCGAATGGACAACCATTGAAGATCTTTACAATGAAAAGTAAGTTTTTCTTCTATATGAATACAATACTAATTGATCTTCATTCGAATGTTGAGATCAAAACCACCGGTCATTAACCCTTTTTCCCTTTTTATTTCCTATTTAAAGGCTCTGGAATGAACTAACAATCAAATTAATCAAATTCATTCGTCATGAATCCCTCCAGGATGAGGATTCCCTGCTGCAATTATATCAAAACTTTATATCCTCCTTTGAAATGAAGTAAGTACACCTAACCAAAAATTTTTCATCAATCGAATGATGATGCATCAAAATTTCTTTGTTTCGAAGGATCAATCCGTATGGCTTAGTTGAGATTCTCGAAGTTGTAGTGGAACATATTGCGGATAAAAAGGAAGCTGTTGCATTTTTGGAGAAATTAAAGGACAAAGTGAAGATCTGCGATGAAGCAGTTTGGTATACACAGGTAAGGTGGTCTCCTAGCAGTCAAGGACCAATTTTTTTTTTATTAAACGATTATTTGTAGGTTCTTCAAGGTAATATCTATCTCACTAATTTAAATGACCTTGAAGCTACAAAAAAGATTATCGAGGAACTGAGAGAGGTTCTCGAAGAAGCCGGCAATGTCACTCCAGTTCATGGAAAGTACTATCTGCTAGCTTCTCAGTATTACCGACGTGTTGGCCAACACAGCGATTACTATCGTTGCGGTCTGCAGTTCTTGGGATGCTCCCTCGAAGATTATCCAAAAGAAGAGTGGTCACAACAGGCCTTTTTCCTTGGACTTGCCGCTCTCTTGGGTGATGGTGTCTACAATATTGGTGAATTGGTAAGTCGCATCTATTTCATATCTCGTTAAAGTCATATCTATTTGGTTGGTTTTTTCCCAATAGCTTGCACATCCCATCTTAGAATCCCTCAAGGGCACCGAAAACGAATGGGTTGTTGAATTGCTCAAGGCATTCAACTTTGGAGACATTGAAAAGTAATATTTACATTCTTTCCATCAATAGAACTAAACTAACAAATTATTATGTTAACAATCCTATAGATTCAATTCCATGAAACCAGTTTGGAGTAAAATTCCAGATTTGGCGGCTAAGGAAATAAAACTTCGTCAAAAGATCTCTTTGTTGTGTCTCATGGAAATGACATTCAAACGTTCAGCCATACAGAGGGCGATTACATTTGAAGACATTGCAAAGGAAACCCAACTGCCAATTAAAGAAGTTGAACTTTTGGTAATGAAGGCTTTAGCACAGGGACTGGTGCGTGGGGAAATCGATGAAGTCGCTGGATTAGTAAATATGTCTTGGGTAAGTGAAATATTTTAAACAATTATACAAGTTTTAAGGTTAAATGTTAAATTGCTTAAAAAATGTTGTTGGCTGTACGCGGGTCAAGTTTTTGGAGATAAATTATCAAAACTCCTAAAATCAATTATCTCTATTTTTTGCACTCCTAATTTACTAAAAATTTCAATTTCACTTCAGTGTGGTGCGCTTGAGGAACACTTCCTAGGTTCCTACGTACTTGACACGCTCAGTTTTCGGAATAATAAATCAACATTTTTCATAATGCTCATTGCTTCAGTACGAGTCTTGCAAGTCATATAAAATTGGACAAAATCAGTAACGTTCTTAACTGGGTGAATCTGTCAAAATTTGTAAGGGGTTTTGTCATATTTCATACGACTTAATGCACTGCACAAATTTTTTATTTTGTTTCCTTATGCTTTTGGGGTTGCTGAATCCCACAGTACATATATCTGTATTGAAGGTAATATCTTCCGAAACATTATCAAAATCATGAAGTTTTGGAGAACAACATTTCAAAAATTACATGATTTTGAGAAAGGCTCAAAATATATAATGTAACATTTAATATGTCTACTATAGCTGAATCTAATCTGAGGTTTGTCAATAAAATTTTGTCTTTGCAACATAGAAACAAAATTTAAGAAAAGTATTTGAAAAATGATTATCTTTAACATTTGGCTTATAGCTCGAAGCTTGAACAACTTTTCGTAAATGTTGTACACACCTTGAAAAAAAACCTTATATGTATATGTATATTTGTGGGCAATTTTATGTACATTTAGTTATGTACATAAAATTGCCCACAAATGTACATATATAAGGGTTTTTTAATCCGTTTGTGCTCGTAACAAACAATCTTCTTACAAACGCCATTTTTCAGGATAAAATGACCAGACCATATTGGATTTAATGCGCTTTGTCATATTTCTACCATGACCATGTCTAGGTTTTAGCTTAGTTTGCATAGGGAGCAAGTACGTTGCGATCCAGTTTTGCATTTTATTTTCCATAAACTTATTGCGGTGTGATTCAGTCAGTACCAAAAGTCTCAATAAATGCAAGGCTCTTTTTTTTTAATTTTTGGGTTCGAGTCCCAGTCGCGGCTGTTTTTTTTTTTTTAATATTTTAATAAAATTGTCATGCTAAATTGAACATTTGATAAGAAGTTTCAAGAGAAGACTCTATGTTTGTGGATTGATTTTTGATTTGTAAAACATATCGAAAAACCGGGAGTTATCTTTTAAGGGGTTAATAATTTTGAGTTTTAATATTTATATAATATTTTCATTAATTGTATACAAATTTTTAGCACCACATTTTAACATTGAATGTACATTAAGTGATACAGTTTTTACTGTATATGTATATATGTAACTATATTCATAACTATCAGGAGTGATTTTAGCCAAACTTTATATTTTGTTTTGTCAATTTCTTTCTGGAACGATAATATATAAAATATAATTAGTTTTATTACAAAGGAGGAGATTAAAACTTTATTTTTCAGGTACAACCACGAGTTCTGGACAGAAAACAGATTGCGAATATGGCAACAACATTGGACGTTTGGATGCAATCGATTACTACAATGGAAAAACTTATGGAATTGCGGGCTGCAGATATACTTACAAATTAAATGTCTCAAATTCCATATAAATATTTTTAAAGAAAAAAAAAATACTGTAAACCATTTTGCATTCTAAGCAAAGCAAAAAACTAAAAATAAAAAAAAAAACAATAATTATTCTGTATTTTTCTTCAAAATTATTTATTAATTTCATTTATTTGTATTTTGTATAAAAGTTAGTACGATATTTTTTTCATCAGTTTTTTTTTTATAAAGCTTTTCCAATTTATATCAGCTAAAAACTATTTAAAAAAGAAAAATTAAAGCAATAAAATAAATATCAAAAGCTAAAATGTTATTATTACAGTTACGGTTCTTCAGTTGTATTGTATTATAATAAGATAAGACATTTTAAATGTCCAAGCAGCGCAACTTTCTCTCAGATATTCGCGATGAAAATTCAAACGTTGGTGGTTTCTTAATATCTTCGTGCGAATCCCTGCGTATTCTCACTGGGTCAACACCCATCACAGATATTAAAGGTATTTCCTTGTCTGCAATTAAATCTCTAACATGTTTCTCCAATGTAAACAAGTGCTCATCTTCAGCACCGGGAATTTCATCACGCATAAATGTGGCCAGTCGTAAGAGGTATTCAATATTATGTCCACTTGGTCCCTGAGCATTTACGATTTCATGAGCGACCTTTTTGAGGCAATTCTCACCCATCCAATGGCAATTTTGGTCAGTGGCAATGTATACAACCACTTGAATAGCTTCTCCACTAAATATTGCATCGTAAGATGCTACTCGAGGATAGAATTTTGTATCGACAGTTATATAGCCCCCTAAAGGAAATTAAAAAAAAAAAGATTAGATTGTGTTGGAAAGAATTAGTTTCAGTTGTAATTACCTAGTGTACATTCTCGTTGCTTTAAATATTCTAAAGCGGTATCTCCTGAAATTTTGTATGCACAGCCCCAAGTAATGCCCTGAAAAAAAAAAAAATAAAAACACAATTAGCGACATCAAAAAGGTAAATGAATTAAAAAAATGATCCCTTGTTAGAGTTCAGTTCAATTTACTACTTAAAAAAATGTATTCTAAAAGAAATAATAAAATTAACTATTGAAGTGAAATATTAATAAATGCAATAAATTATAGATTGTGTCACAGATTCTTATTGTGAAATTTTACGGTGTACCTCTTTTTCTCTTTGTCGGAGCATTTTTTTTAAGAATTTGATAAATATATAATATTTCCGCAACCAAATCGAATAACATTGACATTATTTATTAAATTTCAAAGTTGGATAGGCTGGTTGCTTAATTTGATAATCCAAGTTATAATCATGCATACGCATATGAAATTCCATCCAAAAGTGGCAAGTAAAGCAAAAGCCATTTTGAATCAAAACTGCTTAATTTACTAAACTTTAATTTATGTTTATACAAATTAATTACAATTTATAAAAACAGTAGTTCAACGGAATGAAGTACAAAAAATAATGTTATCATTTCAAACAATCGGTATCGCCTCACCATTTATCATTATACATATTTTACATTTTAGTTCATTTCTTACAGTTCACAGTTTTTTTTTCGTCATTGTGTATGGTTAAATACAATTCAAATCGTCTGTCATCGGCAGTGGTTGCTTGTGTCTTCTAGGCTTGTCTCTCGGGGTCACTAACGAGCTCTTAGTAGCTCCGGAAAGAACAATTTGTAATGAATTGTAATTTTCATGATACCCTGGGGAAAGTCCCCGGGCCTAGGATAGAAAGTATCAAGGCGCAAATACGCCTATATTCCAGGGAAACTCTCCATTCGCTATTGGGAGGATTTCGATCTGAATAAATGCGTTTGGTGTTCCTGGAAATGTGCCAGATGTATTAGATATCGACAAATGTTTAAAAATCAACACACTGAATGGGGCTTACTTCAGAAGACACAACACCTTACTTTTTGTTCTTTCATTTAAAAATCAAAAAAGAAATTGTTATTAAATAACTAGACATACAACACAGATACATAGAAGATACATTTGGAAGATCGTAAATATTATTTAATATGTACTTGAAGGGGAAGAAGGAAACATTTGAAAAAGAATTCAATTAATTTGTAGGTTGTAAGGAACGTATAAATGGTATAAAATCATGTCTATCAAATGGAGGGCCTGTGGCCCTCTGGAAAATAAAACGTTTGCCTTATTACTTAAAAAAAAAATCGAACCCGAAAAGGTGGATACCGCAATTCTGTCTTTTTGTCTGTCGGTTTGTCCGCCTGTACCTCGATTTACAGCCAAAACCCTAAACTACTTGCGAAAGAGGTTTCTTCAAACTAGGAACATTAGGTTTTTATTCCTTGGAGGCGAAATTTTAAATGTATGTTTGCTTGCCCCACAATAATGTTCTTAGACAATTTAGCAAATGTTTTTAACGTTTAAACAATGTATTATTAATGTAGATATGTATGTAGGTGTATCTTAATCATAATTTAAAAAAAAAACATTCGTTTACATTTTTTTCGGCAAAATAAAATATTATGTAACGAAGAAAGCAGAAAAAAATATATTTATTGCTTGTAGCTATGCTGAGAGATATTTTTCCTTTATTTTTATGAATTCAGATAAGTGCTATCAAAGCAGATGTACGATAACAGTTAAAAAAAAAATTGTAGAAAAAGTAGGTTTATATGAAAAAAAAGTCATAGTTGAAATAATTCAAAATTTTAACCGTCTATTTTTAAAGTGGTCTAAGTTTGTTCTCCATTAAAAAAATTGTTTTTTTTTATGATAAGACTAGTTGTATCTCACCGATAACATTACACTTAGTGATTTGGTAAAAATTGCCGTCAGTAGAAATATTAATTATTTGGAAAAATTGTTAAAATTTAGTTAATGTTGAAAAAATAACACAGGGCTTCTTTTTTGTTCCGCTAATTCACTTTCACTCCGTTTAGGGTCACCAGATATTTCTGTTTTACAAAGCAAAACAGAAATATATTTTAATGTGCAATTCAAAAATAACATGTTGCTAAATGATAAAAATTTGGGAAATAAAATTTTGGGTGGAATTTTTAAAAATACAAGAAAATAAAAATGCGAAAAGGGGAAACGGAATTCTGACAGGCCTTGTGCAGCGCAACGCGCGCCGCTCCTGGCTGAAATGTTTTCAACTGATTGTGAGAATATGTATTTAAATTTATTTTTCTTTTAAAACACAGCGGCAATTATTTATTGTATTTGTTTATGGGTAGGTAGGTATGTACATACATAACATATTCCCATTTTTCGCATGCGTTAACGTACATATTTAGCTACGTAAACAATTTTGTTTGCCAAATGGAAGAAGTATCTGTACGCGTGCTTATGTAGGTATGTAGGTAGTTTAGAAATTTAATAAACATCATCATTTAATACAAAACACCTGAATTTAATACACATCTTTCTCTACATTATAATGTTCATATTTATCTACCTAATATTTTAAATACATATCATTTTGAGCACGCTGCTAGAAAATGCTCATCGGTATGTAGATTGTAGACATCAAAAAGATGCCTTCAAAAAAATCAAGTTTGAAAAATGAAAGCAAAATTAAAGAAAAAAAAAATAAACAAAAATAAAAATAAATAAAAACGGTCACTTTTGTTTTTATATCTACATCTTTGTAGATTTACATACATACCTAAATATATACCTATATGTACATAAATATGTACATATATAATTATTTTGTAGAATGCTTAAACGAAATATTTTAAACGTGTAGGAGTAAACAAAGAAAATTGTGTCACACACATTTCAATAAAAAAAGAATGTACCTACTTATAATTTGTATTACCTACTATAACAATTTATTATTGTTATATCAACGAAAAAATGAAGAACCATTGAACTTTCCAAGGGAAATGTTTACATTATTTGTCTTCTTTTGAAAAAAAAGAAGAGGAAAATGCTACTAACCTCTTTGTCTTCCGTCAATGTTGCCACTCGTCCTGGCTGAAAATATATAAAAAAAAAAAATTAAAATAAGCTATTTGTTTTGCAATAAATAGGTACGTAGGTATGTAATTTTGTAACTACATATATAATGAAGATACATGTGCATGGTTCATGCTTACAGAAACGTAGAAAATTCAAACAAACGAAATAAAATTGACATTTGCATTATGATAAAATAAAACAATTAATAAAAAAGAAATAATATAATTGAGGTTGAGCAGGTTAGTTTCGTGTAAATTCGTGTCGTTATCATTGCGTCAGCAATTTCAATTGTTTTTAATCACTCTATTTACTTTCGGAAGATATGAGGTTGAATCTTTGTTACAGGTTATTTTTTGTTGTTCATATTTTTAAAATAAAATTGACAGTCAAAATTATTTTTAAAGAAATCAAAAAATCGCGGTTTCAAAAACTGACAAATCTTATTTATAGAAAAAGGAGTAGATATTTTAAAAACCAATGTCCAGTTGCACCAAAATTGACTAAATACTAGTTTTTGCTAAAATATTTATAAATTTATCGATTTGATAAATTTGTGCGTACCATCCCAGTATCTAATAATTCAAGAACTGAAAGTGAAAATTTTACAGAACTAGTGAGATGGGAAAGTAAGATAGATAGTTAACTTCACCCTGGAAAGTGAAGTTTGTCCGCAATTTTCACATAGGCACTGCCATAAGACAATAGAAAAAAAGTGAAAGATGATGGCAATGTTTCACTTCCGGTCTGTTCATAAGGTCCAATGTAAGGTATCTTATGTTATCAAGCTTCACTAAAAAAGAGTTTTAACACGTTATCAAAAAAGCATAAGAAAATGATACATGTATTAATATTCTGAGGGGTGGTGTATTTCCGTTAAAACTTGCGTTTTAAAATTGACTGGAGGAAAGTGGCATTTAAATTTATTGGTTTGTTTATTGTTTTACAGAATTAAAACCGAAAAATGACATTTAAAAACAGAAATTGAAAGTAAAAACAATTTCGTCTTAGTTGCCATTGTTTAATCCTATAAAACCAATTAAAATTGACACCTAACTTTTTTTTTTATAAAGCCTTGAGCATCCCAGAAAAAGAAGTTTAGGCCTCTCAAATATTAGCAACTAATTGTTTGCATCTGCATACATACATGTATCTTTACCTACCCATATATTCTCAGAAAATATGCTATTTAAAAATTCAATATTAAATAATTTTGTAAAAGATTGCAATCTTCGCTAATGCTAATGTAAAGATTGCATTCATTAAATTTACATTAAGACCATTTATATTTCCTTAAAAAGATTGCAATTATTTTTAACCCAATCATTTTTCACTAATCATCTGATTGCAATCTTGTTCAAATATTTTTTTTCAATAAATTTGAATGTACCTACTAACTTTATTTAAAGTCGACCTATAATAATATGGCAGTAATATACTAGTTCACTCTGGCGTATACGCATTTTTTTATTTTATTAAATTTTCAAACAAATGTATCTCTATTTTTGTCTGTGCACGTTACTTCGGTTATTGTCAATTTAAATACTACATTATTTAAAATTTAATTTTCTTTATAACTTTTTACATCAGAGCACGAATATAATACCTTTAAAATAACATTATTTACATTTGTAAATATCTTTCTATAAATTGACAAATTTAATCTGGATTAAAGTTTCAAATAAATTCGACTGCTTGATTGTGTGTGAAATAAAAATATTAATTCTCGAGAAACCCATAAACACTGTAAATATTATTAAACAGCTAGAAGTATTTTCTAACATCTGTTTTCGGATTATACAAAACGAGATGTGTTAACGCGACGGCAAAATGTCTATATCACAAAAGAAATTGAACAAAAAAAAAATATAGTTTTATTGATCGTTTTTTTTTTTAACACGAGAACTTATTGCAATAACATTGTAAAAATACCAATATTCTTGTGTAAGTTCTAATGCCCTGGTAGTCTAGTAACTATTTGCTAAGAACTTTGAACATCTTATCAGTTCTAGACACCGCACCACACTAAACAAACAAAAACTATATATTTTTACAGGACCGGACTTTGGTAATAAGCTAAATCTTTTTTTTTTAAATTTGAAATAAGGAATTGAATATTGATTTTTCGAACTTCTTAATTTTGAATTCGAATTATAAAACATTCTGCAATTTTAATATACTTGTAAGCAAATCTTATATGTATATGTAGTTGGCTTTATCAAAATGACGGACAAGTAGAAGGCATATTTTTCGTGTTTTGTTGATCGTTTATATTTATTATTTCTTATGTGCAAATTTAAAGATTTAGTACAATTTTAGTACATATAGCCTGACTCTCGTTTTATTTTAATTCGAAATGAAATTTTAATCAAGTTAATTTCAATTTCATTTAGAGTGAAAGTGAAATGCAGAAAACGGGCCTATAAATATTCACATTTTGTGGATTAAATTAATCCTACAGTAATTTTTGTTTGCTGACTGTCAATAGGATCTGGTGTAAATTAGATATGTAGGTGTCTGAGAAACAGATGAGTTCGAAAAATATTTGCACTTCGTTGAATAAACACAACCGTTATCATTCCGAGAAATTGTTAATAAAGCTAGAGTAAATTACACTCATCTGTACCTATCATATCTGCCACGATGTCTATGATGACAAAAAACTTATCATATCAGACTTATAAATAAGAAATAAATAAATACATATGTACATATGTATAATATAGAAAAAATTAAATTAAAAACTACAAACCTTATTTGGAGTTCCCCGATGTGTTATATTTCCCTGCCAAAATCTTCTCACGAAGCCTCGTATATATCCTGTTATGCACTTTGAGTATTCAAATCCAGGATTCCAGCACAAAGATCCATAGCCAAATACCCATATTGAAGGGGTGCTGCCAGCAGCGATGTTATTGTTATTAATTTCATTAAGATTTTCATCCAAAAAGTTTCCATTGGCAAGCAAATCCTCAAAGTTAATCGGTGGTCGATTCATTTTGTTATTTTGTTCTTTTTTTTTAAAGTTATTTATATGAATTTTGTTTTATTTATAAATTATTCAAAATTTTAGTCTGGGTTTTTTCAAAAGAAAATTAGAAAGAATTTTTGTTAGCTAAATATTTCCTTTAGATTTATTTGCCTCCTTTGAGATCTTCGTGATGCGCGCTTAGATGTTTTGATAAATTTTATACAGCCGCTGCAAGACATTGATGCTTCAATACTGCATACCGTTAGTTATTAATTTAGACACCATTTTGAAGATTTTTAAATTTTGTTTTTGAAATTAATTTATAAAAGGAGCTAATGCACAAAGGTAATTTTAAACTTTTTCATATTTTAGTTTTTTGATATCTATTTTTCAGAACGATTCCATTCGAGATTTTATTTCTGAAAAAAATATGACAAAAAATACACTTTATTTTCGAAAATATAATTCAAGACAGAGATACAAAGAAAAAAAAAATAAAGACACAATTTGAACAGTAGGTATATTATTTTAACGACCGATATTATTATTGTCTATCTTTTAGTTCTACTCGCTTAACGATCTTTGTGTGGAATGAAATAAATATTTTTTTTTCTCAAAATAAAACGAACAGAAAAAAAAACTTGATTAAGAATGAAAGCAATTTTCTCTGTGTGCAAAAAATATTAACGCCTTGAGTGGGGCTACTATCATGGTCGTCGTTTGAATTTGTATGGCCTGGAACAAAATTAAATGTGGATGTGGGGCGGCCAGTCTTAACTTAAAGGTAAAATCGTGTCAGACGTTTATGAAGGAATTTGAAAATACAAATCGATAAAAAAAATACCACTTAAATGATTTAAAATATAAATAGGGGAAAACACACCAATGGCCGGTTGCACCAAATGCTTTTAAATAATTTAAGAGGCTTTTAAGTCTAAAGAAGGCGTTTATAATGGTGCAACTGAACATAAGTATCATTAGAACAGTTATATATCGAAAACAAAAAAAATGTCTTCTTAGATTTTTTGACTTAAAATGTTCTTCAGGGGCGGGGCTAATTGCTGTACAAGAATGAATTTATTAAGAATAAATTGTGTCATGAAATAAAATGAATAGAATACATTAAGGTAATTTTTAACTTTCATCATTAAGTTCCCTATCAAAGTTCAAAGAGGCCCTGTGACAGTGCCTCGGTTGCCCCAGTGAAAGTGACAGTCCTGGCTACAATACTGCTGACATTTTAACAAGCGTTTTATTTTTGTATATGGGTTGATTGCTGATGGGTGATACAGTCGCTATCATCAAATAACTAATGCATAGGACAACGTTTTTATGTGCAAATAATATATAAGTATGAATGCCTTTTGTTTTCCAAAATTTCTCATTGTGAAAAGTTTTTTATTGTTTTTTTCTAATTCTCAATAAAAGGAGTAAACGTTTAGTAAAAGACCGTCGGGTTGGATCACAGTTCGATAAAAAAATTTGTTTTTCCGCAAATTACTGCGATGAAAGAAAAAATTAACTTTATTACCGTTATTTTTTAATGATTTTTTTTTGAAAATTGTCTCTGCCGCCTAAATAGACCTTCCTCTCACACGATTTTTTTCTTGTCTATTTATAACCTACACGCACGAGCTTTTAGTCACACCTTATGCAAATCACTTTTTTTTTTAACACTGACTTATGCCCGGTTACACGAAGCGTTTTTTTTAAATATTATTTGCTTCCAAAAATGAAAATACATTTCTTGAATGCACCAAGCAATTTTAGTTCTGTAAGCCTCCTGATACATTTCAAAATCCATCAGTCTGAGTATTAACACAATTATCATTTTCTTATACTTTTTGACATTGTGTCGATTGTGTGGAAGGCGATAAATCCAGGGAAGGTTCACAAACAGTGAAGCCCAATAGTGCACCTATGATTAATCATCATCTGAGTATAGCCTAAGCATTTTAGCAAAAATTGGGGACAATTAAGACTCATCGAATGTTAAACACATATGTATAACTCTTGCAATAATTATTTGTTTTTTTTTTAAATTTTTTTAATGCATTTTTTAATTTTTTTAATTGCATATGACATCGAATAAATGCCCCCTTTTTTGTTCGACACAGAAACTGGGTGTTCTTAGATAAGGTACGTACTCGTTTACACCATGTACAATTTTTTCTCATTTCTGAAGTCTTCAGCTGTCTAATATTGTTTGGTTTAAAAAAAATATTATGTTGAAAATTAAAAAAATTATTCGTGTATTATTGTTCGTAGGTGTGATTCCCACCCTGTACATAAAAATATGTTTCTTTACGTTGTTTTTCTCTTCTATATAGGCGTTAAGTATACATATTAATGCATGCTTTTTTGAAGCTTTTAAGTAACGAATCAAAGTAAAAATGATAAACGTGATTGCTTCTTTTAAATTGATTCTAAATTTTTGGGATTATTTTCATTCGAATTATTAACTTTGAAAAATTGGAATGAAATTGTTTGAAATAATAAAAAAGCTATTCAGTAGAATAATAATTTTGAGTCATAGTGTAGTGACAAAAATGTTTATATTTGTCTACAAACAACGGTAGTCAGTGCAAAGTGGTTGTAGAATTAAAATAAATAGATAGCACAGCAAATAAAAACAAAACAATAAACTATTTTGCGAATCTCACAAAAATCTAGCGTTTAAGCCCCCATTTCCGATTCTAACATATTATATATACATAGTTTGATATCTATTCATATTATATATGTATGTACAATTTTATTTTTATTTCATTTTGATGTCTGCATAGACGTAATATTGCTGTTTTGTAGATTTGACGCCCAGATGAAACGACTTGTCAGCCGTTAATAGATTACGCCTGACGAGAACGGTTTATTATAGTCATCATTTAATTTGAATAAATCTAAGCTTTGACCATTTCAAACACTTAAAGTGTGTGTAATCGTTTATGTGGGTGCACAGACGTCATATTCATAAAATTTAAATCATTTTTTACTTGTTTGTTTACATTCTTTATAAGCAATAGGATTATGCGCGCAAATTTTTATGCATGAAAACACGTGAACATTTTTTAAAAGTTATTAATTTGAATTAAAAAAAAAATTAATAACATTACAAATATGTAAAAAAAAATAATCAAATGGAAACTGCTTTCACATACGATCATTATATTTTTGATTTATTACATAATTTTTAAATATAATTGTTATTGTTTACTTTCGTAATAATTTATCAAATTTGCTGTTTTTTTTTAATTTATTGAAAACGTTCGATTTACATAATATATAGATACGTTTAAGATTACAATGATGTAACATTCTAAGTGCACCCCGCGCCACTAATAGACCAACCTGACATGACGTCAAAAACCAGCAAAACAATGTTTGACCTCACCTAATGCGGCAGTTAGATGTTTACATCAAAATAATCGTCCTTTTGTTATTGTTTTTTCGACGTCACTACTGTTTCGCATTAGTTTGAGAAAGCCTTCATTTGTGAAATATCACTTTTGCAAATTTAAATATTGAACGTTACTACATATATTGAAAACGGTATTTTTTTTATACATTCTATATGACACATGCAATGCATACATAAATAGCTACTATATAATTTCTTTATTTTCCCTATTTACTCTATAATTTCTTGGCATCTCAAAAAATACCTAGTGTTCACTTTCAAATGCTATCCCTAGGTCTTATTGGCATAAGGGAAGCTAGTCTAAAATAGCACCCCTGAGGAAAATACACTTAATCATTGTAAAAATTGAAATTCTATTCAAAATTTTTTGTTCAATTGCGATCAAGTTTTTAAATAAACCGAAATTAAAAACGTTCTAAAAATAATTGAAAATAATTAATTTTTAAAATGCCTTTACATTACATTTACATTATACGTCTTAAACGTCCAAAAACTTTTTAATAAAATCAATCTGCAAAGCAAAATAAAGTCAGACAAGAACTCAATAAAATTATTTAAAATAAACGCTTTATAAAAATTAAATTAATTTGAAGTGAAAAATAAATTAAAACAAACATTTTCTTTAAATAAAATTGAGTTAAATAAAAAAATTAAAAAAAAATCTATTTTCTCAAACAATTATTATTTTGAATAAATTATTTCATTAAAATCTCTTGACCATAATCATCTAATTTTATTTAAATTTTTGAGTTGAAGTATTCGCTATAAAATATCAGGTAGATTTTTATTAACATTTTGTCAAATTACAGCTTAAAATTGTCAATATTTCGTCAGGCCTAGTAAACAAATTACAATTCATATGATAGGAAGTAACGAAATTATTTTTTTTTCTAATACACAATCAGAACATTTTCATATTGATTAGAAATTTCTCCTAATCTAATTTTTTGGACGTTTCGAATTTAAAATTCACATGTCACATTATAGTATTTTACATTTAAGCTTTTCAGAAAAAATTTTGATAACAAACATCTGTCGAAAATGAAATACATAATAAAAATAAAATCAGGTTCTTGTTTGTTCTTAACTCGTGTTTTTGTTGTCCATCGAAAAAAAAACTAAATAAAATTATTTTATAATTTAGTGATAATCTTCAAGTGATATGTACATACATATATAACAAAAATTTCTAAGACTTGGCATAATTAAATGAAGTCTAAATTTATAAATGATTTGGGGTGTTTATAAGATAAATTAAAAATATCTTAGTAAAAATTTTATTTTGAGAACTTAGAACTGAATGAAACATTGCCATTAAGTCTGTGGTGTTAGCAAAACTATAATTAAAATCGATGTAAAAACGTACTTAAATTTTGCGCAACATGTAAACAATTAGACACATACATACGTATGTATATAGATTCAGCAAAACAGAAGTTTATTTAAGTAAACAAAAAACAAGCACATATAGTGTTTCGCGTATGTAAATATATTTATTAGAGGTAGGAACATAAATATTCGAAAACATTTCCTTTCTTTAGACCTTATGGTAAGGTATAAGTATTGGTTTCAAATAAGATACAGTATGTTCTCGATTAACGTAACTTGTTTGCTGTGCCTAGGCGAAATGCCATAATTTTAACTAAAACAAGAACAAAAAATTGAAACTATGCTACCTACATACTTTGAAAAATTTCTTTTAAGGTGACCTAGTAGATTATGTAGATATTTATTTTTTTCAGAAACCTGCAAAATTTTAATTTATTGACAAAAAACGGTTAATGTTTTCAAATTCAACGATTTTTATTTAGTCATTTGTAAACCAAATTAAGGTTACTTTAAAATTCCTAAAAGATAAATGTGCATAATTTTTAAAAATGTAAACATTTATATTTCTACTTCGAAATTGTGTGAAGAATTTTGGAATAAAACTAAAAAATCACATTTGTTCATGTTTGTCAGACTTTGAACAAAGTTGAAAGCTCAATTTTGAATTTATTTATTTTATTTATGTATTTAATTTTTATTTTAAATAAATTTTATGATCTACAAATTTATTTCTATATTCTGCTGAACCAAATGAGTTATCATTTATTAAAATCGGAAAGCAATATTTTTGACTATGTCATGAGAAAAATCAAAAACCATAAATGCTCTTCTATTATGTACATAGATACCGTTAAAATTGGTGTTCTGAAAATAACTATTTCAACTATTTCTATTACAACTATTTCTTTTTATCAAAATCGCTTGAAACGTTTTTAAGATAAATAATTTTTTTTTGTAAGGGTTATATGACAGGTACCGTTATTATTTAAGCTGAAAACTATTTTAACTTTGCCTCTAGGGAATAACCTTGAATCTTAAATTAAAAGATTGAAGAAAATCGCTTCATTAATGTAGGGTGCGATTAATATCTCAAGTTGGATTTTTTTTTAGAATCAAAAAATTGATTTATATAGTCAAAAGTAAAGTAGAAATAATGCACCGCCTTTCTTAAAATTTGGTTTAAATTAATTTAACTCCTTATTTTCTTTTAGTACTTATTAATTCTATTTTTTATTTTTCTTTCATCTTTTTTATATTTATTTTTTTTAAGTCGACATGACATTCTAATTTATAACTCTTTTCACGTTGAGTATATTTTGTACACACCTATATACTTCATGCCAAAAGTAGGTACAGTAAAATGCGCATTTTCATACAAATGTAACCGCTTAACTTTAGCAATTAATTTTAAGAGTTAGCTTTTGACGATCCTATAATCTAATGCAAATATTTTATTTATTTAAATTTCCTATTCTAGCTAATTAATAAAGCTTTAGATTCAATTTACAAATTATTCACGCTTACATATGAGCGTAGTAATTATTTATATTAAACTATTACACTTATTAATAAACAAAGCCCTTAAAAAAGTCCTACTAATAGCAATATACATTTTCAAATACGAATACCGACTTTTACTAATTAATATTGGTACACGTTTTGTATAAACCGATTAATCCAGTAAATCAAGAAGTTTTGCTGATAAGGAGTCGTAGTTGGCATATACACATAGACCAGACATACCTGATTGTTATTGGTGAAGTGAGTTATGATTTTTAAATATATTAATAAAATAAATCTTTATCAGTAACTTAACTTTAGACAGATATTTATTGTTTTTTTTTTTGTTTCAAAACATAAAAGGAAACGATAAACGAGTAGGTAATTGAGATAAAAAATAAATTAAACAATTTTTTGTACTGTTTTTTTTTGAGATACAGTTTTAATTGTCTAAACGATTTAATATCGATGAGATAAATCTGAGTATTTAAATGTTGTGAATATTTTAAATTATAATACATTTTTTAAAATACAATAAAACTAATATTGTTTTGGTAGATATAATAGAATTAATTATTGTGCATTATTTGTTGTTTTTGTGATTTCTGGTTTTATTTTTATTAAATTCTTTGCATATCCGGCAATGGAATAAAACGATGATAATTTTGGAATGATCTTTTTGAAGCAGGTTAAGTCAAAAAACTGTTTCAATTTGTATACAAATACGTTTTTTCGCACAGTTAAAAAAATTATAACAATAATTTTATATACATTTAAAAATAATACTTTTAAGAAAATGAATTTAGTTATCTGAATTTTGAATTTGAAAATGATTTATTCAAAAATTCAAAGAACTTGATTTAAGAAGCAAACTATAGAATGGGCTTCTAGACTTAAAAAAAAATGTATGACCGGACATTTTAAGTGTTCCCGTTGTGTTTTAAATATTTTTTACTTATTAAAGTATTTTTTTTTTAAACGTGTCTTAACGTGAGGAAAGAGACCCCTCCTATATATTTATTCTTTCTTGCTTTGACCAAAACTACACAATCTAGCCTTTTGACACATCTTATCAATAAATTACTGGGAATTTGAGACCAGTGGACTTTGTGATTTTTCGTTTTTGGATCGAAAGATTTTAGCAAATTATTTTTGAAAAAATTTTAGAACTGTTTTATATTATGTTTTTACAAAGTCAATATTATAATGGTAAAAAATAAATAGCTGCTTGTTTATATGTTTATGTTATATGTTTAAATTTGGTACGTTCAGTAGTAAAGTTTATAAAACCTTTTAAATCAAACCTATCAAACTTTAGCCAGTGATTATAAAATAAATAAGAACTTGGCGTCTATTAGATCCCATTTCTAATCACGACTGACTTGTTACACACACACTTCTTGCCACGCCCACTGAATAAAAAACTCAAGTTTTCAGTTTAATGTACACCTTTTACCAAATGTCATAAATTTTCATCTTTTGGGACGGTTCCATATGTCGATAATAATTTTAAAATATGTAGTTAAAAAAAATTGAAAAAATTTTTTGGTTGCAATTATTTTCAAATATTTAACAAGTACAAGACATTTCATTAACAGCGGTCTTATTTCATGTTTCATTAGCGGCCTCGTTTCATTTTCAAAATGAAATACAAATCCAATCGTCGTCGCTCAATTCAATAAACACTGCTAAAGCTGTTCATTCACATTTGAATTCTACAATAATTGTACTGATAGAATTATTTATGTAACTGAACAATAACAATTCATTCGGATTACCTGAAGAAACACAAGGCTTAGATGAATAATCTCTTTTAAGAGAATTTAAAAATAATTTATAAAATCTCTAGGTTCATTTTCTGGAAACGACTTTATCACAGGTCATAGAATTTTAGAATAGGGTACAATATACTTTTTCTTAGGTAAACAAATATTTTACTGTATGTTGTATAGTGTATCATTGACCTTGGGGAAGAGAAGAGAGCCATCTGTTCAATGAAATTTTAGTCTGTTCTATCCTTTTTTTATTTTGTATCGGGTAGATACATTTGCACTTCGTGCTGCTACTGCTGCTGCTTATAATAACCTAGTTTGTTTTCAATACGTGTTTGGTATGAGTATTATTTAATTCTTAAGGTGAAGTGTTGTAATTAGAAGAAAATCGCGCAATTTGCATCTCTTGTGTCATTTGATTCCATTCAAAAATAAAAAAAATAAAATATTACACACCTTTATATAGAGAGGAATTATTTTTTATCTTTCACTTTAAAAAAGTTAAGTTCTCTTCATGCTCACGAGTTCACTTAATTCATGCTTTTTCTGTATCTTTATAAAATAACGTGTCACCAATAATACTTCCAAAAAAATGTTATCACTATTAATTCAATTTCAACGCACTAATAAAATATTAAATAAACAATTTATTTGAAAGATTACTAAATAATTTATATGGACCGAAGTAGAAGACAAACTATGTGCATGTGGCGAATGGCGAAAAAAATGAAAGCACAAAGAATTTTTGTTCTCTCTTGTCGGCGCACTTGCCGTTTGGCATTGCGAGTTTGCGATTTAATGTTTGTTTTAGTCTGGTATGGGATTCGGCAATGCTTCTTTTCCGTTTCCACTTTTTGTTTTCAGTTTTCATTCAACTAAAAGGTAGAGGGGAGAGTCGGGAAAAGGAAGAGTTATATTTTGTTAAAAATTGAATACCAAGAGAGTTTAAGAGAAGAGAAATTTTATAAACAGTGGTGGCCACTGAAAGTCCCATAAAAATACTTAAATTGTTTATAATTTTTTTAGATTTATAAATTACTTAAGGCAATATTCACCGAGCTTATGAGAATGAAACTTCAAAAAATCCTTCCACGTAATTACTATGAGGGGGGATTTTTTTATGTTTTGAGTCTCAAGATCATGTGGATAATAAAACATAGTAAAACACAGTTAGTTAAAATAATGAAATTTTATGGGATTTTAACAATTTGCTGGGACAAAAGAAAAAAATCACATGTATAAAAAAACTTGTTCTTCAAAATTTTTCTTGTAGATACATTTCATTGTTCATTGGACTGCTTCTTCCGAATTGTTTATGACGTTCAAGTACTCATATCTCACTCGCACTGCCAAGTCAAAGTGAGAGGTTAGGTTTGCTTGATTGAAGTTTTTGAATGATAAATCAAAATGTAGAGATTTTTCGGCAAGAGTACGATAACTCAGGTGACAAAGTTTAATGATGGATTTGAATAGAACAGTTAAAAACAAGCATTTTTTTTACTATGGGAGGGGGGGTCTATCTCCCCCTGTTTAGGCGGTAGGGTTCTTTCTATTGTGCTATTTTGCTGTCGAAAAATAAATTAAATGAACAATGGCACGAAAAATGCTAACAAAAAATTAATAGACGATTTAAATAAATTCTGCTTGAGATTATTCACTCAAATGTCTGTTTACAAAGAGAAATGATTTTTTTTTTTGGAAAATAAACTTGAAAGAAAGTGAACGGACAAACTCATTTTACCAATATTGAATGCAATCATAAACCAATTACATATAATCATATCTTTTAGATTTTATATAATCTGTGAATGTAAAATATAGTTTATTTAAAGTTTGAAAATATTTCAACCAACATGATTTTGTTTGGAGACCTTACTGTTGAACTATTATTTAAGAGTTCTTTGAATTATTAAAATAAATCTCTTACTTTCTATTCCCTTAATTTTTGTTTGTATTTTCTCATGACGGCATAATAATAGGTCATCTTCAATTTCTCATCTTTACTCTTAAAATTAATTTTCTTGATTTAAACTAAAGAGATTGTTTTTTTTTCTGTTGTTTTATTTAAATGACTGATGTAATAATCGTGAAATATTACATTTTCATTCATTCATTACTTGAGTTGGGTTGATATTTGAAATAGTCAATGCGACAATTGTGGTTGGAGTAAGATGTTTCTATTTTATTGAGGTACCTGTTTAAACATACATATCGTATGTTCATAATAAAGGTGAACCTGTATTTTTAAAGACTTCATTATTGAAAGGAGGTACCTATGTACCAAACATACTTAAAATATTAAAATATTTTATAATTTGAATCAATGCGTTGATTACAAATAAAATTGTTCATTTTATCATCAATATAACTCCATACCTACATAAAGTTCACAAGGTTTATTGGTTGGAATTTTGGAAACAACGAAGTGCACTCGAAAAACTTGTAAATTGAATACTACTGCCTATGTTAGGGAAGTTTATAATAACCACCAAGAAATAGACTTAGTATTCTTTTACAATTTTGGAAAAAATACCGTTGAATTGCATTTATACATATTTGAATCAAAAAAGACTAGCAAAAAAAAAAAAAAAAAAACTGAAAAGTAGGTAATGAATGATGATTTTTGGAAGACGTATCTATTGGTTGAAATTTTCAAGAATGAAACAAATTACCCAAATACGTTATTAACTAATGAAAAGTGCGTATACGCCAAAGTGTACTGCTTTTGTGTACCGTTTCCCAGAAATAATGGACATACAAATTTCATGGTGCATAATTAAGTTATGAATGCAATATCATATACATACAAAATACATTATTACAGTTATGTATGTAGATCTTTTTTTAAATACAAGTTTAAGAGTGGTATAGCAAAATATGTATGATGACGATGAGTAACTGGACTTTGATATGCTGTAACATAAAGTAAAATCAACTTACGTTATGTTGTAAATACCTTGTAGCTTATAGATAATTAAATTGTCTACAAGGTTTTTATTTGACATTTTGATATAAATTGTAATGCCAACGAGCTATTCAATACAAATTAAACCAATCTCTATTTTTCGAGATGGTGGCTCTTTCCTAACCTCAAAATCCCCAAAACTCGTTTTTAAAACCAAGAGACGTACTCGAAAAGATACCGTGCAGAACATTTTCTTTATATTACGAATCATTAAAACTATGTATACGTCCGATGATCATATGATTTTACTTTGAATTTAAATTTTTACAAGTACATACTTCATTTTGGAATAAAAAATAGTATTCAATGACGTACAATTTTGGAGAAATCAGGAACAACAAAAGAATTTTTTTTTTAAATTTTGAGTTGAAAAATTCTTTTTTTTTTTAAGTATGACGATCTGCACCGTTCAGCGTCGTCTTCGCTGATCGTGAAACTACAGAACAGAACTTGGCCAGTAGTGCACCAATGTTACGATGAAGTGCTTCTTTTACTTCCACCTCATTCTGGTCGTCGTTAACCGCTGCCACTTTTGTACGTCTGTAAAAACGTAAGTGGCAGTGGAGTCTATTGCGAATCACATGATAGAATGCAACCCTCTCACGTGGGCAGTTTGACGAGTGGCCGACTTGAAGTACTTGGGGAAGAACGGTGGAAGAGAAATCAACTGGAGAAGAGTTTTAGAATGGAGGGAGCTGATATAGAACTCCAGAAACTGAAAAAAAGTTCAGGAGGTCCTCTGCGCCACAGAGAAAAACTCACTTTAATAGGTCCGAGAAACAAAACATTGCAAATTTGTTTTTTTTTTTTATGGTAAAACTCATTGTTTCTGTCTATTTTAGCAGTTTTAATTATTATTTAATGATTTCTTTTAATTTTTCTAAAAAAAAAATTCGTTTAACAAAAAAAAAGCAGAGGAATAAATCATGCAAGGTTTGCTTAAAATGAAAGTATGAGAGCGAATCAGGTGTCGATAATGTTAGCAATCTCATTGCCTGCATTTGTATCGTCAATGTAGTGTAAATCTGGCTATAGACTGCTTTTTGTTTTGCCTCATCCTTTCCGTATCCTACGTTACACTTTTCGTGTTCAACAAATTATCACACAATGAAGTGTAGGTCAGTGTTTTCTAAAAATTGTTCAAAACATCTTAAATACAGAAATTTAATGTTGGTGCAAAGCAAACAAAATATCGTCCTCTCGATATCTCATAAGCTCTAAATTATTATCTATCAAATTAACTTCGAACAATTTAAAATTCAATTTCTCCAATGTTGACATCTTCTGCAAAGCCCTTTCACCTAAATGTCACTCAAGCAATATAATATCTAGATTATATTTTTCTAATAGTTTTACAACCTATTTTAAATTTTCCTAGCCCATTATAAATCACAAATATACAAATCATTATGTCCACAGTGGTTTTTGTGCTTAATAAATTTCTAAGAACTTTAAATCCTCAATGAAATAAAAAAAAAATATATTTTCTAAAATTCTCACGTTTCTGATGTCGACAACAAATAAAAAAAAACCTGGAGGTAGAATTAGAAAACAAAAATATAACTAACAAAATGAATAGAAAACAAATATCAAAATATACAGACAAAAAAAAAAAATACTCCGAACAATGTTTGCCCATCGAAAATGTCACATCAACGAATTTTATTATTTCAATTTATTCAGAGGGAAAATTATTACAGTCATTTTCGATTTTTTTTCGTATGTTTGTTGGAATGATTTGTGATACAACGCAAAGCAATCGATCACTAAAA
Organism: Syrphus vitripennis; assembly: GCA_958431115.1. NCBI lineage: Eukaryota > Metazoa > Arthropoda > Insecta > Diptera > Syrphidae > Syrphus > Syrphus vitripennis. The sequence goes on from OY288108.1 coordinate 19,359,304, forward strand.
ATATAAACAAGCATCACATCATCACCAATGTCTGGAAATCCTCGATTAAATCCTCAATGATCACACCGAACAACATTTTAGTTTTAACTCACTTAAGAAAAATAAAATATATAAATAAATGGGCGTGCCCACATTAAGAGCCATCCTCCATCACAACTATTCGTATATGTCGAAAACGGTGTGTTTTTAAAAATAGATAATCCACTCAAATGCGAAGATCTTTTGGTTGTTCTTGTTGGTATCATCTTTTTTGTCCCGATTTGTTTTGTCACTTTAAACACAACATGTATCATAAAACACTGCAAATCAGTTTAGAGTTGGTTTACGGGTCGTGTCGGACGTGTGTTGTGAGTTCTTGTGACGGAACTTTTTACATTTTATTTACCCATACTCAAAAATAAACCGATATTTTCGAAATATCCATAGTGAAAGTGTATAAAACATACAATATTGAAACATGACAAAATATACAAATTGTAAAATAAATCAAAATGATCAAAATCTTAAGAGTGATTGTGAATTTCAACATCGGCCGTATCATAACTTTTATTCAAGATACGATCATGGCAATGGATTTGGCCACAGAGTTAATAAACATCCAAATTTAACACCTTCGCCAATTTTTACGGATTACGACGATAATAGTTTGAGTTCGGAAGAACATGTTTTAGCGCCGTTAGTATGTTCTTCCGGACAGTCGCGTCCTTGTTTGACATGGGCATGTAAGGCGTGCAAAAAAAAGAGCGTCACTGTGGATAGACGCAAGGCTGCAACGATGCGTGAACGAAGACGGTTGCGAAAGGTACTATTAATGCAATTTAATTTGAAGCCACTTTTTATATCAACACGAATATGAAGATTGTAGTTTGAAGTTCGTACAAGATCATAAAGGGTTTTATTTGTATTGCATTTGTTTTGCCACTCCGAAATCTCCAAATGTTTTTGCTGAAATTTTGCAATTTGGTTCGATGGCAACATAGTATTAAGGTACATCGGTGGCCAAAGTTGTAAACATTGATTTTTTTTTATTGTTAAAAATTCCGCAATTTTGTAACTGCTTGCAATAGTGTTAGATCGCTAAATATTAAGTGTCATCATTACCGGATGGAAAAGAGTTTTCGAATTCGTCGTTTTTAATCTGGATTTTAATGAATTTTATCTGAATTTTATCTAACCAATTTAATTTAATGCATTAATTTAATTACTGATGGCCGACGGCGATGTTTCAACAAATACCCACTTATCTTAATCACAGGTTAATCCGTTTCCGGTTATCGTTGCGAAAACACTACGTTTTATCTATAAGGACGCCTGAAAATTTACTAACTAAAAATTCAAATAAATTAATAATTGAACTTTAAAGTTAACTGAATTAACTTAGGGGTTGTTTAAGTTCAGGGTAAACAACATTTTCTTAAAAAAAAAACATTCTTACATTATTCCAACTTTTTCTGAGAAAATAAAAAATATTTAAGAAAAATTGGTAGCACTGCGTTGCGTTTCTTAATAATATTCTTTCGCTTTGAATCGCCTTCCCTCTTCCCTCTTCCCTGCTAAACGAGGGAAAATATACCATCCCTTATATATAATTGTTTTCTTATTTTATTTTAAACTGGGGCCCTATTACATAAAACGATACTCGTTGAAATTCTGTCGTTATCGATAAAATGCGATTACGTAAAACGAAAATCGCTAATGTTTAACGATACTCGTTTTTACTAACGACTGACATTTGGCAGTCGTAAATCTTTCATTATCGTTTTTTTTATAATTTGTGTCTGCGGTTTGCCAGTGATTTTTTTTCTGTCTGGAGCTGTAAGAATGTAAATAGAAATATAATAAAAGTGAAATATACCTATAATAGTGAAAATTAACATTTTATGGTTTATTTTTGATTTGCAATTTCGTTTGATTAACACAATTTTTGACAATCAAAAATAAGCGTGAAGTTAGTTGCGTTTCAAAAAAATAGTTTTTATGTTTTTACTTGGCAACATCTTTCTAACGCCTTTTTCGTTTTATATAATCGCTCTTTGTCGTGACTATCGTTTACTCCAGTATCGTTTATTTGACTTTCGTTTTACGTAATAGGGCCCCTGTGTCCTAATTATTTTCGTCTTAAATGTAAATCACCCTGCATATCCTATTTGTGCCATATTTCCCCCAGTTTACCTTAACGATTTTTTTGAACTTAAGCACAAAAATATATTAAACTTTCAAACTATTTTAGTACTTCATTTTTTTTTGTAATTTTAAAAATACAAATAATTGGTACCCCCCTGCAGAACGTTTGCAACTCAAATAAAAAATAAGAACAAGTATTTGGCAAAAAAAAATCGAAATCGGAACTGCTCAATCTGAAAAGCTAACCGTTATTTTCACCAAAACAAGGCTAGCATTTGACTTTTTCAAACTTTTCAATGTTTGTTTTTAATATTGCCAAACTGTCACACATTCCTTAACAAGTTCTCTAATTGAGTAACCTTCTACGTATGCAAAGTTCAGTCGGTTAATAGAGGTGGGTTTTTTGGTAATCTATGGACACTCTTCTTAATGGAATTTTCTCTCCTTTTGAAACTTCTTTAGCTACCCGTTTTCACGATAATAATCAATAATTTGCCATTTCTATCAATATATTTCATATTCATAATTTATCTAAGATACTAATTTCCATTAAAGTTTGAAGTCACACAATTTACAAATCAATAAACTACTACTGTATGCTTGTATACCTATAGAAAAAATCTTTCAGCCATTCTCACGAAACCAAAAGTTATCACAAACAGTAACATTTTACAATCCAATGTGTCCGGACAGAAAAATGTTGTTTTGGAAATTCACAATATTTACCTACAGCTGCGGTAAAAAAAATAGCACCACTACGAGAACCCAATTTCATTTAAAAATAAAGTTTATGTCAATATTTTGAGGGAAATTTTTGATATGCAAAAAGACTAAATTTAATCAAAAGAACACATTTAAAAAAGAATTGCAACTTTTATTCATCAATTTAAAAAAAAAACTTAAATTTTCTCCAAAAACTCTTATTAATAGGCGGTAAAAAAAATAGCACCATTGCTTTATCATGCAACTTAAAACTAAAACATCGTAAGAATACAATTTGTTTTTATCATTTTATTTTTAAGAAGTACCTAACCCACCAAAATCAGTACTTTGCTGCATAGCCTTTGTTGGCTCTTACAGTTTTACAACGTCTGTTCATCGAATTTACCAAATGTTGGCACCTTTCAATCGAAATATTCTCCCAGGCGACTTTCACGGCAGACCAGAGTGCTTGGTTACTTAACGGCCTAGCGTCAGAGACTCCTATCTTAACATCTGCCCAAAGATTTTCGATAAGATTTAGGTCAGGCGATTGCGCTGGCCACTCCATCACATTAACTTCATGATCTGCTAACCATTTTTTTGCCTTCTTACTGGTGTGCTTGGAGTCACTGTCCTGTTGGAACCCCATAAAAGTTGCATCTCTTCCTCTGCATAAGGGAGTATAATGTTTTCGACTATATTAAATAAACGTGTTGATCCATGATGGGTTTGATCCAATATATGGGCCCAACTCCATAGTAGGAAAAACAAGCCCACACCATTATGCTCGAACCTCCGTGCTTAACTACTTATTTCGTGAAAAAAACCGTTACCTTTTTAGTGCCAGAGATACACAATACAGAGAGATGACAGTTCAAGCAATAACAATTAACAGTATAGTTGCTTAAAATATTTTTCTATTCACTCAATTGCAGAAGTAAAAATGAAACTTGTACCAGTAGTGCTATTATTTTTACCGGCACTGTATATATCACTCATTGCAAGAAGTATTCTTGCTGATAATACTGAACTTCATAAACTTATTGTAAGAGTTCATGAAGAAAGTAATTCGGCGCCAACAGTGTATTACATTGGAGTTGATCAGGAGTTTTTGTCGGAATTTGTGAGATCTGAAGTTTCCATACCAATTTCGATTTTTGATGCTGATTTTACGGGAAATTTAAGACATTTTACCAACGTCATCATTGTTTTCCAAGTTCCTGTTAAGAACTACTTCATCCAGATTTATTTGAAGATGCTAAAAAATGTTATCAGCAAACTTCAAGTTAGAAAATTTGTTGTAATCTCAGCCAAAAACATGGACAGCTTAAATCAATACTTTTCCTTCTTTCACAAAAGTAAATTCACAAAAATCTTTGGAGTAATTGCCAACACTTCATCTCATGGATTTTTTCCTTTCGCTGAAAAACCAGTACAACAACTTTTTGAAAACGGTACTCTCCCGAATTCCTTAAAAGATCTTAATGGTTTTGCTTTAAGAACAATGTTAACCAATGATGCGCCAAGAACTTTTTGGTATCCAGATAAAAACGGAAAAAACCGCATGGGTGGCCGAGTTGGGCAGATATTTCTTCAGTTCTTGAGGAGACATAATGCAACCTACAGAGAAATATTGGTCGACAAGACAAGGAATTACACCGATATTCGTCATGTTGTAATCAATGCTACCATTAATCACGAAATCGATGTTTGTATGAATGCAAATTTTCGCCAAAATAACCTTGACTTCAGTTATCCAATTACAAATGAAAGAAACGTTGTGCTTGTACCCGAAAATGGATATTTGAATCCTGTCGAATATTTCCAGAGACCTTTTAAAACAACAGTTTGGGTGCTTATTGGATTAACCGCCATATACATCACCATTTCAAAAATCTTTCTCCACTTATTGACAGATTCTCAAATAGACATTTGGAATAGTTTTACAGAAGTTTTTCTAACATTACTGAGTTCTTCTTCGGGGAGATCAATTGTTTCCAACTATCGTTTTCATTTGGTTGTGATTTTCTTTGGATTTGTTTTTGAACGATTGTTCGGAAGTCACTTTCAGTCGTTTTTGACAGTTTACATCAAATTAAAACAATATGATACCATTCAAGATCTAATAGATAACAATATTCCCGTTATGATAACGCATTTCCGATGGAACAAATTGAATAACGGTGTATATTTGAAAAAAATTGATCAAATTATTAAGCCAGTTGATTCTTATGAATTTATGAGGCAACTATATTATGAGCATAACACAAGTTTTGCCTACGTCCTTGAAGCCGATCGGTGTGAATTCTTTGTTGGTTTTCAACTTTTGTACATGAGAAAATTATTTCGATGTGCTTCAGAAAGTATTTCCAGCTCTCACAATGGATTTGTTCTAGACTTTTTTTCACCATTCAAGGATATTCTAGATGATTTTATAATTGAAATAAAACAAACAGGTTTGATGCAAAAGTGGGATTCAGATGCTATATATCAAGCAAAAGCCGCTGGAATGCCCTCGGGAAGGGAGGAAAATGATTTCCAATCAAGAGAAACCGTACATCCAAGATTAACGATTAATCATTTGCAGTTTGGCTGGAAGTGTTTGGCAATTGGATTGGTTCTTTCAGTAATTGTTTTTGTATTTGAATGGGTTTTCACCTATGTTAAACACATATTAATAAATTGATAGTTTCGTGCTAACTCAATTTTAAAACAGTTTTGTGTGTCAGTTTGAATACCTTTTTTTGGGTTGTGTTCGATATCCCGCTTTTTATAATCCTGTTTTTTTAAATCCCGCTATCAAAATGCCGTTTTTTAAATCCCGCTTTTTATAATCACGAATTTTATAATCCCGTCTTTTATTATCATAAATTTTATTTATTTATATTATATTATAAACATAAAGTAAAGTAATATTCTTTTAAAATAAAACAAAAAAAAAAACATAAAGTAAATAATATCTATTCTTTTAAAACAAAGCTATACGACGCAAAAAGAACTGTTTTACTCATTTTCTGCCTATTTCTCATGTTTTTGTTAAAGCTCGTGATTTTAACACATTATTTTTTTTTTAATAATTTCTCTTGTCTATTTCTTAACTTTTCTACTTCGGTTTTAACTAACGGGTCCGCCAAATAACTGTTTTTTTTTTTTTTGAAAATGCTATAAAAAAAATTACTGAATATTTTCTCAAATTTCTTTTTTTATTCGAAAGTACAATCCTTCCGGTTAATAATGGAAAATAATTTCATTCAAATGGCTGCTTCGGCTGGCCATCATGCAGTAGCCTACACGTGTGGAGTTGTATTTCACCAATGGCTTCATGAATATTGTCCTTTAAAGCGTCAAGTGTATCTGGCTTGTCGGCGTAGCACTTATCTTTTACGGCACCCCACAAATAATAGTCCAACGCTGTCAAATCGCAGCTCCGAGGTGGCCAAACGACATCAGCTCTGCGGCTGATAATGCGATCTTCAAAAACAGGGCGCAAAACATCGACAGTAGCGTCGGCTGTGTGGCAAGTAGCGCCGTCCTGCTGAAACCAAATGTTGCCAATATCCTCCTCTTCAACTTTTGTTAACAAAAATTCGTTCAAGATGGCCCAATAACGATCGCCATTGACAGTAACGGCTACTCCTATAGCTCATTTTAGAAAAAAAATGGCCAAATTATGCCTCTGGACCAAAATCCGCACCAAACACTGACTCGTTTTGGGTGTATCGGCTTTTCAGTGTATGCGTGCGGGTTTTCTGTGCCCCAAATGCGACAATTTTGTTTTTTTACATACCCGCCAAGATCAAAATGAGCTTCATCTGAAAAGACGATTTTTTTGGCAAAATCGGCATCTAAGTCGATCGCAGGTCCACTTAGCGAAGCGAAAACGCATTGGATGGTACAATTGGTTCAAGCATATACATAACCATATTCGTTCAGCAGAAGGATAAAACTAATAATCTGTCAAATCAGACATGAGCAAAGTGTTCCCACTCACAAAATAAGCACTAATTGAAAAAAAACGTTTGATGACGGACCCTTTACAATAATTTGGATTTTAGAAGACGGGATTTTGACAAAGCGGGATTTTTAAAAATCGGTATTTTAGAAGACGGGATTTAAAAATTTTTTTTTTGGGATTTCTGAAAAACGGGATTTTAAAAAGTGAGATTCCGATACGCTCCCACTTTTTTATCATTTATTTTATTTATCATCAATCAATCAATAGCTTTTAGCAGTAGATTAACAATTTTTATAATTTCTATTTATTTTTTAATTTTTACTATCATTTGATAAATAAAAAATATACACTTAAAAAATAAGGCACCAACTTTAAAGAAAATTATTTACAAATGCAAAATAAATGATAAAGGAAATCACATTTGTTTTGCTGTGTTTGCCTGTTTAAATATTTTTTTCTGTAAAAATTTGTGAGTAGGTACATATCCATGATCATCTGTACGTAGACTGCCGGACCTCCTCGTTGCCTTAGATCTTCATGGTGTGTGCCATTACCTTGATTGAAAAGCAGCTATCATTAATATTCCCTTGTAGAGTAGAAGTCTCAGTCTCGCCTCGTGACCAGTTCAAGCCTTGAACATTTTTAATGCATTTTGGTGAACAAATCTCGACAGCATTTTTCCTCCTCTGTACAGCAATTTTGAAAGTAGTTGTCCCCTTCTTCATTTTCCATTTCGCAATTCGTGCATAGCAAGGTTTATTTCAACAGCCGACCGTTTGCTTGAAATTGGGCACATTTCCTCATTGCTTCTTTCGTGTAACGTCTGTGAACTGATCCAATAGTTGTTAAAGCCTTGTTTTGCTTTTGTGGGTTTTTTGGTAATCTATGGACACTCTTCTTAAATGCAAATTTCTCTCCTTTGTACACTTCTTAAGCTACCCGTTTTCAGGATAATAATCAATAATTTGCTATTTCTATCAATATTCATAATTTATCTATGTAAGATACTAATATGCACATAATGTAGAATTTCCATTAAAGTTTCAAGTCACACAATTTACAAATCAATAAACTACTACTGCATGTGCTTGTATACCTATAAAAAAAATCTTTCAGCCATTTCCACGAAACCAAAAGTTATCACAAACAGTGACATTTTACAATCCAATGTGTCCGGACAGAAAAATGTTGTTTTGGAAATTCACAATATTTACCTATATATCACTCATTGCAAGAAGTATTCTTGCTGATAATACTGAACTTCATAAACTTATTGTAAGAGTTCATGAAGAAAGTAATTCGGCGCCAACAGTGTATTACATTGGAGTTGATCAGGAGTTTTTGTCGGAATTTGTGAGATCTGAAGTTTCCATACCAATTTCGATTTTTGATGCTGATTTTACGGGAAATTTAAGACATTTTACCAATGTCATCATTGTTTTCCAAGTTCCTGTTAAGAACTATTTCATCCAGATTTATTTGAAGATGCTAAAAAATGTTATCAGCAAACTTCAAGTTAGAAAATTTGTTGTAATCTCAGCCAAAAACATGGACAGCTTAAATCAATACTTTTTCTTCTTTCACGAAAGTAAATTCACAAAAATCTTTGGAGTAATTGCCAACACTTCATCTCATGGATTTTTTCCTTTCGCTGAAAAACCAGTACAACAACTTTTTGAAAACGGTACTCTCCCGAATTCCTTAAAAGATCTTAATGGTTTTGCTTTAAGAACAATGTTCATCACTGATCCGCCAAGAACTTTTTGGTATCCAGATAAAAACGGAAAAAACCGCATGGGCGGCCGAGTTGGGCAGATATTTCTTCAGTTCTTGAGGAGACATAATGCAACCTACAGAGAAGTATTGATCGACAGGACAAGGAATTACACCGATATCCGTCATATAGTTATCAATGCTACCATTAATCACGAAATCGATGTTTGTATGAATGCAAATTTTCGCCAAAATAACCTTGACTTCAGTTATCCAATTACAAATGAAAGAAACGTTGTGCTTGTACCCGAAAATGGATATTTGAATCCTGTGGAATATTTCCAGAGACCTTTTAAAACAACGGTTTGGGTGCTTATTGGATTAACCGCCATATACATCACCATTTCAAAAATATTTCTCCACTTATTCACAGATTCTCAAATAGACATTTGGAATAGTTTTACAGAAGTTTATCTAACATTACTGAGTTCTTCTTCGGGGAGATCAATTGTTTCCGACTATCGTTTTCATTTGGTTGTGATTTTCTTTGGATTTGTTTTTGAACGATTGTTCGGAAGTCACTTTCAGTCGTTTTTGACAGTTTACATCAAATTAAAACAATATGATACCATTCAAGATCTAATAGATAACAATATTCCCGTTATGATAACGCATTTCCGATGGAACAAATTGAATAACGGTGTATATTTGAAAAAAATTGATCAAATTATTGTGCCAGTTGATTCTTATGAATTTATGAAGCAACTATATTATGAGCATAACACAAGTTTTGCCTACGTCCTTGAAGCCGATCGGTGTGAATTCTTTGTTGGTTTTCAACTTTTGTACATGAGAAAATTATTTCGATGTGCTTCAGAAAGTATTTCCAGCTCTCACAATGGATTTGTTCTAGACTTTTTTTCACCATTCAAGGATATTCTAGATGATTTTATAATTGAAATAAAACAAACAGGTTTGATGCAAAAGTGGGATTCAGATGCTATATATCAAGCAAAAGCCGCTGGAATGCCCTCGGGAAGGGAGGAAAATGATTTCCAATCAAGAGAAACCGTACATCCAAGATTAACGATTAATCATTTGCAGTTTGGCTGGAAGTGTTTGGCAATTGGATTGGTTCTTTCAGTAATTGTTTTTGTATTTGAATGGGTTTTCACCTATGTTAAACACATATTAATAAATTGATTGTTTAATGCTTACCCAATTTTGAAACAGTTTAGTGTCAGTTTGAATAACTTTTTATATCATTTATTTTATTTAAGAATCAATCAATTGCTTTTAGCAGTAGATTAACAATTTTTTTAATTTATATTTATTTTATAATTTTTCCTATCATTTGATAAATAAAAAATATAAATGTATACACTTAAAAAATAAGGCACCAACTTTAAAGAAAATTATATACAAATGCAAAATAAATAATAAAGGAAATCACATTTGTTTTGCTGTTTTCCTGTTTAAATATTTTTTTCTGTAAAAATTTGTGAGTAGGTACATATATGCATGATCATCTGTACGTAGACTGCCGGACCTCCTCGTTGCCTTAGATTTTCATGGTGTGTGCCATAACCTTGGCTGAAATGCAGCTATCATTACCCTTCCCTCGTAGAGTGGAAGAAAGTTATTTTCTATCCAATGAATTTTGACGTCGTGCTTACTGAGTTTCTTCTGGGTTTCATTTTGAAAAACAAAAAGAGACAAGCAAGACCTTCCAAGAATCTCTTTCCACTAAAGAAAATCATTCCAAATCATTCCAGAATTTAATTTTTAAAACATAAAATTAAATATTCCAATAGTTTTACGCGACTTTGGTTCTAATAGAAATTTCTTTACATCTTGATGTAGTAAGCCATTTGTTCAGGCTGAGCGTGAGCTGTGGAATAATGTCACAATCTTTAAAATTTACAGAGGTTATTCCACTGTTCAAAAAAGAAAGTAGAAGATCGTTGACTAGGTACAGGCCTGTTCCATTACCTCCGACTCTCTGCGAAGTAATTGAAAAGTTAATAAAAAAAAGTCTCGTTTCTATCTCGCCTCGTGACCAGTTCAAGCCTTGAACATTATTAATGCATTTTGGTGAACAAATCTCGACAGCATATTTCCTCGCTGCACAGACAATTTTGAAAGTAGTTGTCCCCTTCTTCATTTGCCATTTCGCAGTTCGTGCATAACAAGGTTTGCTTCAGCAGCCGACCGTTTGCTTGAAATTGGGCACATTTACTCATTGCTTCTTTCGTGTAACGTCTGTGAACTGATCCGATAATTGTTAATGCCTTGTTTTGCTTTTGTAGGTTTTTTGATAAGGAACTGCAGGTCGGCTAAATTTAGAAGTGGTTTGTTAGCACCATATCTACGTGAGGGTAAAGAGTTCTGGGTAAAAAGAGGAGAAGTGGATTTCGAAAATCTTTAGACTTTGTTGAACACACTTTAACCTTTTATATTTTAATCAACAATATGTGATGTAATCATCTATGTATGTACATACATATGTGTATAATTTGATATTCTATTCTATTAAAGTAACAATCAATATTTATTTTAGATGTTAAAGTAAAAGCTGTACTAATTATCATTATTCCAAATAGATAAAATCAAATAGCTTGTATACAAATCAATTAAATACTGCATGCTCTAGTAACATATCAAATAAAGTGTACGACCAAGTCTCACGAACTTGGTCTAAACTTAGCTTAATTAATTATTTAAAAAAAAAAATTAAAAATTTTATTTATTATGAATGCATATTTACGGCAAATAACCTTGATATCAGTTAACCAATTGCAATTGAAGAAAGGTGCCTGTTAATGGATATTCGGATCGAACCGAAAACTTTAAGAGGCCATTTAAAGGAGTAGATTGGGTATGCATTGGACTAACTGTTATCTTTATCAGATCACCATTGCTATAATAGTTCTCAACGAATAAGATATTTGGAATAGTTTAACAGAAGTCTATCTAACATTACTAAGTTCTTCTTTTGGGAGACCAATTGTTTCCAACTATCGTTTTCATTTGGTTGTGATTTTCTTTGGATTTATTTTTAAACGATTGTATGGAAGTCACTTTCAATAAATGGAAGCTTTCATCAAAATAAAACAATTATAGTAAAATTCAAGTTCTCGTAGATAATAATATACATTGTATATCAGTAAAAAATTTCCTTGGAACGTACGGGAATGGTTTCCTATTAATGCAAGCCTTGCACTTACCCCTAATGATGCATCATTTAAACTTTGCATGGATGTGTTTGGAAGTTGAATTAGTACTTTCAAAAATAATCCTTGCCTATGAATGTGGTTTCCCTTTGTCAAAAAACTAACATTAAATACTAGCTTATCTTATAAACACTTGGATAGTGTTCAGCACTCTGGTTTTAATTGATAATGTAAGCACGTAAAGGTTAATTTTACCATTATACTTAAATTTTTTTTACTAACATGCTCACTCAATAATTATAAACGTTTATCTTTAACAAATAAACTATTTATTTTAATAACTGTTCTTATATCAATTGAATAAAAAAATGCATTAACTATTAACTTCCTTATTTATCATTTAAAGCTAACTTAACAATATAATAATATCTGTAAATTAATTTAAATTAATAAATATAGTACTTAGAAAAATGCAAAATTTTATATTTCTTAGAAACTACGAGTTATAGGTAACATTAAAGAAGACCATTTTCAAAATAAATACGATTTTAAAGCTAATTTGTAAAAATGTGTACTTAACTAAGCAAAAGTAAAATACATGGCTATGTCGCACGACCTTGCACTTATTTTTTAAAGCTTCAGGTTTTTTTTTTAGAAAATTAAAGATGTTTTTTTGAATATTTTGTGTTTTAATTGTCAAAATTGTCATTGAAAAATTCGTATTTTGGACTTTTTTCAAAATTTTTTCTGTAATCGCCATAAGGCAAATAAAATAAACGAGTGCTTTCTTTCATGATTATAAAATTGATTTCTATTAAAAAAATCGTTCAAAATAGCAAAATAGAATTTGTTATGAGTATTTAGTTAATATTCCAACATTTTGAAAAAAATTTAAGAAATGAATATTTAAATATGAAAAATGTTTGCGAAATGTTAGTGTATCATAACAAGAAGCGAATTGACAAAAAATACAAAATCATGCTGTAAATATTTTAAATGTTCACGAATGGCTTACTATCCATTATCCAATTACATATTAATAATCATTTAGGGTGTTGGGGGAGTCTTAAAAAACGAAAATTAATTTATTTTCCAAAATTTTAAGTTACTCAACACATGTTGGATCATGCCCTTATGCAGTTAAAGTAAATCACCGAAAACTGTATTGTTTTAGGATAAATACTTTCAAAGATATAAGAAATTATCTTAAATAACTTGGAAGATGAAATTGAAAAACGTATTGAAATATTCAAGATTACATTTCGAAAGCGCCATTTTGAATGAATTTCTTTATTAAAAAACAAGTATCGGTCAAAGAATTACAGTCTCCTCTCGGTCGCGAACGCCTAAAAGTTAGTCTTGCCTCGTTTCTCCAGAAGTGGCTAGATCGACTCGATACAGTACTTTGTTTTTGAATTCTCACCAACATCTTTTTGGTTTCGTCTTTTTTTTTTTTTTGCCAGACAAATGATGAATTTGAATCTAAAGGCAGCCTGTCCAATTCAGTTTTTTGTCGTTTTCACAATTTTTTAATAACTTATTTACTGGGTAAACCATCGAGGATCTTCGCAAGTCTCGGTCCAAAACACACATCCTCGTCTCGGTCTTCTCCTGTCTGCAAAGGAGTTTCGATTTTCGAGAATAACCCTATCAGTAGTGTTGATTGCTTCGATATCAACATGATCTTTAGATCCTACATATAGGGTTAAGAGAAACATTAAACATTCTCAATACGAAGTGGTGAACGCATTTTTAATTACCTATTAATCTGCGTTACTTACGAGAAATGTAGGAATTGGTAAATTTGTGTTTCTCTTTAATAACTTGGTAAATTTCCAAAACCTCATATTTTGATACAAAGAAACACAAAAACGAACAGTCGTAAAAGAAATATACCAGCGCGAACAATCAATTTAACGTAAATTTTATATATTTTTTTAACGACCCAATCTAGTTTTAATGATATTATATTATTTTGTAAAGCTACATTGTGGCAACGCAATGTTCACACTTTACAGGGAATAAAATAAAAATGCTTTAACAAGTGTTAGTGTCCGCAATAAAATATTCTCCACAAATTCTAAATAGCTTTATTTATAAAATGCTGAAGGAATGATTTAGGATCTTAATATTAATTTAGCTGGTTAATGCGGCCTCGGCCATAAGCTTTAATGGCATTTTCACATTATCGTCATCATCAAATTAAATGATCGTAAATTGTAAAAATAGAAAATTATTTTATTGACGATGCACCATGATGAAAAATGTTGTTTCCAAGTTTTCGGAGTTCACAATGCATAGGTACATATACATACATATGTGTATAATATTCTGAATGTTTTGAAAATGAAAAAGTTTACAAGAAGAAAAAGGGAAACCTACTCTGTAATGTTTATAGCCATTTTATTGTAATTTATAGAAATTAAAATTATAGTGATTATATTAATGGCAGTTTAGATGATTAGAAAAATGCTTAAACACGTATAATATTTGTGAAACAAGACTCATTTTTCTTAAATTTTATTACAATAAAGTTATTTATGTAGGGGTGACCTTGCTTGGCGTCATAATGAGATTTTCAAAACATGCCCTGAAAACGAAATTGTTATAATAATTACTTCTGCTTTGAAATTATCTGTATATGACAAGTGTTAAGTTTAAGAAACAAAATCCAGCGATCTATAGGAGAGTAGATGCATAATTTGCCATCTATTTGGAGTTTATAAATCGCTTATCGAGCTTTCAAAGAATGGAGACCTTACACAGTGTGAAAATTGAAGAGGAATTTACGTGCGTCGTGTAACTAATAAAAGACCGCCTGGAAAACACACTCGACACAGAAGAAACAGGATTCCACACTGGGTATTCTACATTAACACTTTGCGGATCATCATTGAACAGTGCGTTGAATATCACCACATCACCTGGTGATCTTCGACTTCTATCAGCCAAATACAAAGGCATCCAAATGTCTTGCTCTGCAGATAAAAAGTTTGTCAGAGGAGTTTGAAATCTAAAGTGAATTGAGACAAGGTTGTCTCACATAGACTGTCAGGGTTGTTTATAAGTGATTTACTGCACGCATTTTTGTCGAACGGAAACGGAGAAATTCAGAGCAATTTCATATGCGCTGTGATAAAAACAAAGTTGCAAACGTTCTTAAATGTCTGCGAAATATCTTAAAGACACTTGAACTTCATTTGAGCACTAATCAGGAATGCATAGACTTTATCATATGAAGACGTAAGTGGCATTGGATGGGATTTGCTCTCTTTTGCACATCTGTCAAATCAGCGGAAAATGGCGATTTCCGGGCGGGTTTTTTTTTCGGCTGGTGTTCACTTCTTTTGAAACTTTTTTTCCTTATATGAACTCTCAGCTGAGATATCCTTAATTAATGAAAATGCGAAGCCTTTTTCTTGGCGGCATTTCATTTGGTAACCCCTGTGCAAAATTTATTTTTGAACAGTGAACACTACCTACCTAAAAAACTGTTATACTAAACTAGTTATATAAAAGAATACAGTTATCAAATTATAATTTTTTTTATATATATGTAGGTTAATGAAGCATTTGAAGTACTCAAAAGAAGAACTACACCTAATCCAAATCAAAGGCTACCAAAAGTTGAAATATTAAGAAATGCAATCGAGTATATTGAAAGTCTTGAAGATTTATTACAGGTACTTATTAAATCTATGATTATGACACTCCCAATGACACTTGAAATAAAACAATGTAATTAATTTCATTTTAGGAATCATCACCTTCACGTACAATAGATAGCTTATCAGAAAGTATAAGTGGCAAAACATGTCAACAGGACTACTTGGTAAGTCAACATTGTGCAGTAAATTAATAAAGGTCCAATTGACAAAAATATGTGGCATAGATTATATCCGAAATTCCACATTTAACTTTCTCCGTAGAGATATAAAAAAAATATTCATAAATTAGTATTGTTTGAATTCAATGCAAAAATAAGTTGAGCTGTAAGAAAGAACACTATTTCCTATATTTATAAAATATATATGCGCTTTTTCTTCTTTAAAGGCTATAGTCTGATTAATATTGTGCCTTACATCATGCCACACCGCACCGCACCAAAAATACTGTCTTCTATTCTAAGGCGGAAAATGAAAAAAACTATCAGAAACAATCTGTTGATTTATTGAGACAATCCATTGAAATGACACCTGAAGTGGAACAGCAAACAAAAAAAGCATTTTATTCAATTCTTTGCTTAGCTATAGATATGGAAAATGCATTACAAGTATTCACTTAAGATGTTGCAGGAAATCCAAACAAAGATTTTCTTCTACTTTAAACAAAAAAAAAAATTATTCCAATTCCACGAACAATGTGACAGAAATATATTTTAAGAAAAAAGATTGAATAGTTCAGCGTTTAGCACGATGATTTGAAGTTCAAATTCCGTTCGTTGGCACATTATAAATTAGTGGCCACTTATAAAAATATTATGGTATGAATAGCTTTGAATGAATGGATGGATAAACATTTGTTGGTAAATATTTTAAGAGTTGCACAAAAATCCTAAAATGCTTATAAAATACATCGTTCTGATACAAATGCCCTCCACTTTTTGTGAACCATCCCTGGATTTTATCAACTTTTTTAAAACTGTCCGAAAACTTTAAGTAGTGTAAGAAATACAGCAATATGAGAGGTGTCAAACTTCACTGGAAGATAAGGATATATCAGCTTCTACTTCAATAACGATATCTTAGGAATGACTTATATCAGTGTTTATTTCAAACTGATATAATTATGCTACAAGAGTTATCTAATGGGGTTTTTCATTGCTATAAAAATAATCAATTATTTTTTGATTATAATCTGTCAAAAAGCTGATTTTGACAACTATAGCGTTTCATTGGGCAGAAATAATTGATTATTTTTTGATTATAATCAATTTTGCAGATCTTATTTTTTCGAGAGATTTACCCCTCCATGCATTAACACTAAAACAAATTGCATCTGTCAGTTTGATTAAAGTGGTTTATGATTTGTTTATTCCAATTTTTTGAAATGATGAAGCTTCTATTTCACAAGGAAAAAAACACCGTTGTAAAAGATTTCGTCAAGAATGTAATAAATAATAATTTCTCTGGAAAGTCTAAATTTACTTGTTCATTCATTTTTATTTCTTTTTTATTCTGCTTTAAATTATTGTTAAACACTTTTTAAATGAAAACAAATTTGAATGCAGATTTGACAGATTCGACAATATTTCCACCGATAAGAAATAACACCAACTCAGTAAAAAAAAAAAAATCAATTATTAATTGTGTTCCATTTGTCATGAAAAAAAATTAATTTTTATTAAGAAATCCTTAACCCCATAAGTATAACTTAAACTTATTATATCAGTATTCACTCCAATAACAATTTAACTTTCATTATTAGAAATACGTTTCAATTTGTAAATAGGAGCTAGATCCAATACCTGCTCAAGTATGTGACATAACCTTGATTGTACGGTTGCTATAGCCAAGCTCGAAGAATGTAATGTAAATGTGGGAAACCACCGTTGATAAATTGGGATTGGAAAACCTGAGCGCGAAAATCTGGATATATTCTCCAATTATGCATTTATGCATTATAAAATATGTATATATTTTATTTATTACTTGATTTTCATAGCACATTATCGGATAAAGTCATAAATAATTTCACAATGGCTTCTCTGTCTTCATCCTTCATAAATATGTCAAAACGTATAATATGCAAGGCAACCACACATTCTCAGCTCAGCCCACCAATCATCGATGTGAACATTTATAATAACCGTGCGATAATATGTTCGTCTGTCACCTAATGTCATCCAACCAAATATTAAATGAACATCTTTCTTTATGTTGTTCCCATTAAGGTGGCACAAAACAACAATCATATTCACGGACATCTTCTGTTGTTCTGCATAATACGGGACTGCGTTTATAACCATCGGAAGCAGCAAGAGCAGAGAGCTGCAATCTGAAGTGAGTCGTGTCGAGCTAGATACGGACATGCAATCCATTTTTGGTGTCATGTTTTTCGTGGCAATTTGTCTTCGTGGTTTCTTTGATATGCAAGTTGTTTATTTCGGAGATCCGTGGAAGCTAGGTATTTTGCGTCAAGACGTAAAAGGGTATATACAAAAATATATGCAAGAAGAATGCCAAAGAATTAAAAAAAACCGTATTCATATAGGCATGTATAGATGTTATATAAACCGATGATTTTTTTTCCTCTTCTCTTGGAAGTTGGATCTTTATCGCCCGCTCGTCCGTTGCTTGCTATGCCTATGGCCTATGGCGGGCCACACACGACATCTACAAAAATGACACGCGCCCTAAAAATGCCTTCCCGCACTTATGTCTGTCTAAAAATAACTAAAGGCAACATCAAATTGACGTTATAAATTAACTGCATTTATATAATTTTCCATTAATTCACGTTTTTCTGTGAATTCTATTAGAGCTTAGGCTTACACGAAACGTGGAAGTGACATTTATCCCGCTGCGTCCCGCACCAGGCAAATTTTTCCTTTTTTTAAATGAAAAATTACAGGGAAGCATTTTTCAATATAAGGAAAAATCAGATCTCGTCATTATGAAGATGTTTCAAATCTCATAAGACGAAGTGAAATGATATACAAAAATGAAGAATCTTGAATCAAGTGATCAAGAGAGAGAGAAGGTAAAGGTGGATGTTTGTGATTTTTGAGATACAGTAATTTATTATATGATATTTTTTTTTTTTAACTAATTGATGTTGAAAAACTAGGAACATTCATTCTCTTTCAAAACCTAACCTTCATGATGTGATAATTTTTTTTAAAGACTAATCTGAGCTAAGAGTTTGATTAATGTTTTATTATGAATTCTTCGTCAAGCTTTTTAAATGTCATTTAAAATAAAATAACAAAGCGTTTCAATATTATATTTTTCAACACAAAAAATTTGTATGATGGGTGTATTGGTTGAATTTTTAAATTCGAGAATGCATGGTATACAAATCATTTGTGTTTTGTTTTTTTTTGTATTATATTCTTTAGAAATGTACTACAAAATATTATAAATTTCTTTTGTAGTCGTTTTTTTTTTGTTTGAAAGGAATTAATTTATTTTTAACAAATATAATAAATAAAATGATATTTTAAGTTTGAAATATTTATCAACCGATTGTTGTTTTATAAGTGTGACAGGAAACATATTGTAGACATTTAGAATAAAGGTTAATGTAATATTTCATAGAATCTAGCAATTAATTTGATATAATGATGCCACATAATGATGTACATAATGTAGGTGTTGAGGACAGATGAATACAACATGAGACTTTTTGTTCTTAAATAATGAAGGTTATGAGAAGGAAATTGTTTTTTGAATTCGCGTAAATTAATTAAAAAACAAACTGAAAAAAAATGTTTGCAGGTTCTATTTAATATATTTTTCAAATATTTTAAATATTTAATATTTTGTGAACGTACATAATTGACTTTCTTGGAGTATTAAAAATAGGCGAGCTTTGCATTTTAATGTTCCTCAAAGTACAAAATAAATGGGTTTTTTTTTAAAGGTAAAGAACTTTAAAATGGAATAAAACAAAAATGAATTTTTTAAATTGACTTGAAATTGACTTTATTCGAAATATAATGAAGTTCGGACGTTCGTTGGCGTTAAATCACACGATCTTGGAGGCCAATTCACATGTCCGAAACGTGAAACTACCAAAGGTTTCCTTCAATAAATCAACGGTGGCACGAGCTGTGTGACACGTTGCGCCGTCTTCTTGAAACCACAGCTCCTACACACCATGGTTGTTCAATTGAGAAACGAAGAAGTCTGTTATCATGGCTCTATAGCGGTCACCATTGACTGTAACGTTCTAGCCAGCACCGTGATTCCATTATCTTAACTCCAAACCAATGTAGTTTTGTATATTGACGAAGCTATTCAACCAAAAGTATGCTACATCGACAAACAAAATTCTCGTATAGGAAAATCAAATAGAACCGGGATTTTCAAAATAAATTTACACAATTTCGAATTATTATTATTTTCGTACAACCAATGTAAGATAAATTAATTAGTCAAGTGAATTCAAATCACAAGAAGTCAAAACTTATTTTTTTGAAATTAATAATAATGCTAGTAATTTTCGAATATTTGAAGTAAAGTGGCGTATTTTAATTTTTTTTAATTTATTTGAAAATATTGTACACGATAACTTTGTATGCTATTCTATAATAATTCGTTGAAAATTTAATTTTACTTAAAATGAGAACCAAGCAATTAAAAATTTACTTCTTACCTACTTGCTTCGCTTTCCCGATTCTGCTGTTAATATCTAGTTCAGTTTCACCGTCAGTAGAGACAATACTTCCAAGATATTGAAAATGGTCTACTATCACTAGTTCCCAGGCTGATCCTTTTTGTTTTTGCCGTATTGATATTTAAGGTAGAACTATAATCGTCGAACGTGGTAGGAAGCTTATGTCAAAACCGGACGAAAATTAGCTTTCCGAACACTCAAATGGAGAAGTCAGCCATATTATATGCTTCCACCATTTTGATTTTTGTATCTATCTCTCAATTCACTTTCGCAGGAGCGGTCGATGAGCGCTCTTGCTATCGATAGCGAAAGTTTACGAAGCCTAACGAAAGCCACCCAATCGCAATAATGGGCGCGTTATATAAATTCCTCGTATTCGCTTCGTTTCTTACGACCACTTCAGCTGACGTTCGACGATTACAGTTCTACCTTTAGTCCAACGGACGACAGCTATGTATGTAGACATTTAATAAACACACGTTTTTCATTTCTGACGGTACCAAATAGTTTTTTTTACATTCATCTGAGGCAAAGATTTCTTTCTGCTATTTGAATACTTCTCTGAAACTAAATTTATAAAAAGCATTACTTAAAACTTGCGCATTCACATCACGCAAATACACTTAAAATCAATAGCTCATTATTGTACAAACTTAAACATCAAAAGAGTAAGATATTACATACAATATCTTCCATTAGCAGTTTGGTAACAAAACAACTTGACTCAATCAATTGATTTAGAAAAGCAATTAATAAAATATGCAACACAACTCACATAAATGCGTGTTAAGTAAACTCCACTTGTTCAGAAGCTCCTAAACCATTTATCAATGTTAAATATTTAAATGATTGCAATCAACACTATGGCTCTTTCAGCTGGAATAATAATAATAATTGAAGACGATCCCAATTTTGTCAGATGCTATGCAATGCATATCAAAGTGAATGCAAAGGATTGTCACTCCTTTTGGAATATGGTCGGCGAAACAATGTGAGACAAGAGTGAATATTTTTTTTTATAATTAAATTTAAATCACCTCTTGATGCGAGCGCGATGGATGCTAGATTTTATGTCTTCACGTTTGGAATTCAATTTTAATGACTCCCTTCGTCTATTTATAACACATCATGAATGCCATACGAATCATATACAACTTTTCACAAAATAATGACACGAAAAAGGGGTAACGGTACAAACATAATGTGGGGGGAGAAAAAGCAGAAATACAGGCGCAATGTGCAATAGCATGAAGATGAACGCACGCTTTGCACGTTGTATATGGATTCAGGGTTTTGATTTGAATTTGATGGCATTTAGCCAAAATCCAATCAAAACCACACCAAATCCGCCAACCCAGTGAATATCAAACGCTTATGGTAAATTAGCAAATTTGTTTATTAAGCATAATGAATGGTGGTGTTCGTAGAGTATCTACATACATTGGATATTCAATGTTCAATGTTTTGCTAATGCTTTATACGGTATAGTAATATTTTTTCCAGAGATAATTCTGATTAATTACCCGGAGTTTTATATGGTGCATATCGGACTATTAATATGAATTGCGGAAACTATTCAATGAAAGATCCTCTTCTTAAAAAAAATACCTAGATTTAGAAATATTAACTATTGCAAAAAAAAATAACAAATTGTATTTAATTTTTAGTTCATTTTATTTTTAAAAGAAATACATTGATGCATTGAAATTTGTCAAAAGAGTATTGTTGGTAATATTACACCATATTAATAGTTAAAGTTAATTCATTTAATTTCTTATACTAAGCATTACTTAATAACAAAAAAAAAAAAGAAGAAAAATATTATTTTTCAGAAAGCTAACATAAGTCAATACTTTGATTCAATTGTCTGAAAAAGAATGAACACCAAAAAAATTTGCGGCTAAATTGGAACAACTTGCTCCTATGTCAGAAGAGAAATGTATGAAAAAGCATATTTGCTAAAATAAGCCAAGAAGTTTAAACTTGAATAAATAAACTAACTTGTTTTTAAAATATTGAATTTTCAAAATCTAAAAAATTATTTTTTTTTCAAAATTTCGATATGCAGTATTGTTAAAATCAAATAGGACCTCCTTCATAAAAATTTTAATCACAATCCGTCGAACTGTTTTTGATAAAATCAATAATCCAGTTCTATAGCAGTTTTGGAGCTTCAAAAAAATCCATATCATCTCTAGGGAATCCCTAAAAACCTTAAATTCAAAGTTTGAAGAAAATTGCTTTAGTAGTTTAGGCTATATGTCGAGGTACTCACAGGCATACAGACAGACAAAATTACGAGACCCACTTTTTTCGTATTTTCTCAAGATTGATTTTTTTTACGAATCCAAAATTTGGTCTTCTATTTAGTATCTTAGGTTGAAAGTAAATAAAAAAAAAGACAATCTGCAATGATTACGTTTCATTTCTCTCCAGATTGATATCGCCAAATTTTAAAATTATTGTTTTTCTATTTAACATTACGTTTTTTCAGTGTAGTGGAACCAAATGTGAGTCAATTCCAACAGTGATAAATTTCGAAAAACTAACTGACTTTGCTAGACCATAAGTTCTTTGAAATACTAAAAATTCCAAAAATTTAAGGAAAAAAATATTTGAAAATTTTTGCCCTTTGTAAGAATATCAACGAATATTTGAGGTGAATGGCAATTTCCAATGAATTCTTAAATATTATTCAATGGAAAAATTATATTGCTCAATTATAACCCATTTTCCACTATATGTTGAAAATAGAGCTTTTAAAGGCCTTTAGTAAACAAAATTTGACGTTTCGTCCCAGCCATTGAAGTGCTTGTTATTTCATTTCATCTAACATAGATTTTATGAAATAAAAAAATGGACTAAAGGCCTGTTTTACTCACTTGGGTCATCGGACATAATATTTCCCTGAGATTCCTCTTGTGGGACATAGGGACTCCACTATTTCTACACACCATCGTGTACGGTACCTGGAGATGTATTTCAGCTCTCTACAACTCTTCACCATTTGTGCTGATTCCTCATCGACCGTTCTTCGCCAAATACTTCTAGTCCGCTCGTCTGTCTACCTAACTGCTAGGGTTCCATTTAATCGCTTGGCATTCATTATACTTTTGACAATTTATGGATGGGCAGATGAGGCACTCAGAATGCTGATCGTTTTTGCATTTGCTATATTGATCTCTTGACCAACGAATTCAGCTTCTCTCTTTCCACCCTTGTTTTAATTTAATGGCGATCAATGGCCACGTGCGTCGTACGTGTAATCTTAATGTTCGGGGTTCGATTGCAGAGTCCACAATATTAATCCATTTCCATATAGCTAACCTCCTTTTGGATTTCTAACTCCTCTTTCAATATTTCAATATTTATCTGGGATAGCACTGTTTGAATTAAAGGATTGGATAATATGGAGCTGAATTAAATACATCGGGATATATTTTTTAGTTTGGATTAAAGACAGAATAATAAGGGGGTAAAAGTTGTGCCGAAATTAAAAAAAAGAGAGATTGAAAAATATTTTGTTGATGATGCTTTACTGATACTTTCAAAATTAAACAAGAAATTCGATTTGATCAAATCTTCTTCATTACAAAAGTCTTCTAGGTGGCAAACATGAGTTTCGTGCTTCTCTTTGCACTTTAGGGTACCTACATCTTTTTATGCTGATATTTGTATTTTTGGTTAAATTAAAACATGCCTAGGTATTTATAAAATGTTGATAAAGTTATAAAGCCTCCTTTCCTCATAAATTTTTACAAAAAAAAGTCATTCAATATTGATGTTGAAGTTTGTTGTGGAGGAATTAAGACATCACGACGACATCATACACACATTCTTAATCCTCCATATGTGCCGCCATCCACAACAAGATTTATGAGTTCATGCAAACATTGTGATGCGCGTCCCAAAGTATACCTACCATCAGAGGATTTTCCTGCGCATACAATGCATTGCATAGCTTGCAGCACATGTACATTAAATAATTCCTAAAGTACTTGGTAATACTTTAATGCTCGTGCATCCTTTCCTCACATCGAAGTTCAGCATTCGAAGTTGCATGTTCCGCTTGATCATAACAAAGTGCTAAGTGCCCTAAGTGTACGTACTTGGTTTAAATTGTAGAAACCTCCCAGAATCAAAACGCAAAGCTGCTGAGAGCTGCATTGGGAAGAAAACAAAACGTTTCGCTGAGTAAAAATGATAAAGTGTCATGCTGCGGTGATAAATGGATCCTGGGAAAGTGTTTCTGTTTCTGGGTAATGCACAGGCAGCGTAGATACATTTGACATTGCCGGGAGCTGCACACGAATTGATCACTTAATGTGATCCCTATATTCCTCGGTTCTCTCTAGTCCATGGTCACTTTTCGAGTGATCTCGTCGTCTGGGAATGTTTGCGGCCGCGGTGAATTTCAGTAATTCCTGCAAATTAATTTAATTACTAATAAGAGTGTATAGATCATTCTGTTTAAGAGTGTACTTGTACAACACCACGGTTCAGTGCATTTTAATTGGGCTCGCAGTGATTTGGGAATTGAAATTCCTGGTGTCACTGTCTTGGCGTTTGGCGTCTGTAACCAGTTACAATATTTTTAATAGGAAGCACATTGTTAGGAAAGACAATGACAAAAAACTATAGATTCTTTTTTTGTTTTCAAAAGCAACATCTTTGGCAACAAATCAAAAAAAAATTCTAGGTACAGAGAAAGTTGCGTTAGATTTTAATTAGATATTTTAATTTGACTCTTTTGATGGTATTCGCGTTGGTTATTAATGAAAATTAATCTTGTCATTTTCTTTTTTATTTGGTCTATTCACAGAATTCATACACAAATTCATATTTCCGAGAGAAACTGCAGCACTTCAACAAGGAATCAGACCGATACACTCCAATATCAGGTAAGTTGGGTGTGGGATTTTAATATTTCTTAGCGTAAATCTTCTACATCTCAAATAAAGAATATGCATGTTCACATAGTGGAAATATTGGATTAACATTTGCCTTTTTAATAGAAATCAATTCATCTAAGATTACCGTTCCTTCGTAAAGCGAGAATGAATAATCTTTAAACGCTTTTTCAAAGTCGATAAATAGCAGGTGAAGTAGTGATCGCTATTCAATGCACTGTCAAATGATAACCACACAAGGAAATTGAAGGCTGTTGTTATCCATGTTTTCGGGATGGCCTTACATTCGTTTCAGGACAATTCTTGCTATAACCTTAGCTACTGCTGGTAGCACATTTCTCTCCAGTTTTCAGATTGCGTAAAGTCTCCTTTCTTTAATCACTTTCCTTCTCATGGTGTGTTATCATAAATAGCACTCAATCGATTATAAAAGGTCTCCTTTTACTAGATAAAGAAGAGAGATCAGTTTTTGGATTACCCTGTATGATGGCAGAGTTTGAATCCTCAATTTTAGGATCCTGTCAGCTAAATTCTTCCAGCTTTTTAAAGCAGCAATCCAACACGAGGGTAGTTACCACCCTGAATGAATTAGGAAACAATAGTTATGAAAAATGTTGATGTTTATAAATATTCATTTCAAAACAGGATTTCAAAAAAAAAACATTTAACTTTTTTCAATATATCAAAATAGTTTGATTATTTGTATTAAATGCAAAAAAATTTTGTTCATAATCCGTCAAACCGTTTATGAGAAAATTGACGACTCAAAATGCAGTTCTATGATAGGTACCGTTAATAAGGGTTATTTGGAAAATATTTTTTGATCAAATAATTTATTATCTCGGTCTGGCCACTAGACTAGAATTTTAAAGTCTTGTCTCGGTTAAGTAAAAATTGATAAATTTCAGCCTCGTCGCGGTTTGACAAAGGTTGGTACTCACCGAACGCACGCAGTTTTAAGAGACTCTTAACTGAAAACATCCTACCTTATTAGCTAATGGAAAGGATATTTGAATGAACTAATGGTTTTTAGAATAACGAGTCTAAGAAAAAGAAATAAGAATTTCTGTCTAAAACATTGAAATATTCAATGTTATGTTTTAAAAACACAATTTTAAATGATTTGTTATTTGACTGGAAACACAACCGATAATCTGGTAAGTCTTGGTCCAAAAAATACAGACTCGTCTCGGATGCCTAAAAGTTAGTCTCTTATCTCATCCACTCTAAGTTTGAATGAAATTGATTTTACTATGAAACTCGAGCATTTTAATTTTTAAACATTTTATTGTGATTTTACATGAAAAGGTTATCAGTTCATAAGTTTTAATTATAAATAAATTTCTTTAACGTAGTCAATAAAAGCTAAGCTACCCATTCTCCCCTTTTATAAAAAAGCATTTATAAATAAGGGATCTACGATCTACCGGTCGGTACCGCTTCTTTAAAGAGTCCTCGATGAACTGAATAAGTAGATATCTTGTCTTGGTTTGGAAAATATTTTTTCTTTCTTTTCTAGTAAAGAATAATTAACTACAGTTTTTTGTTAATAAATTTTTTGTTTTCTTTCCAGAATTTGATTCAACTTCTTCAGCGAACGGATCTAGCCTCGAATGCTTAAATTTAATAGTTCAAAGTATAAATAAAAATACATCATCTAGTAGCAGTGCCTCGTCGTCATCATCTTCATCGTCTTCAGCCTCTCTAAATCAATCTTTTGCTCAGAAGTGTACGACCTAAGCATGAAATATTTTTTTAAATATGCATTTTAAGAAAAATATTGATTTCTTAAAATAATTATTTATTTTAAATTAAGTCAAATAGGATACAATGTTATACTATTTAAAACAAAAAAAAAATATTTAAAATTTAAACATAAATAATTTTTTTTTCTGTTCTAAAGAACGAATATATCCCTCATGTTAATTTATAGTCTAAGGAGAAAACTAAATAGTTATTTTAAATAAGAATACAATTTTCCATAGAATAAAGTAAAAATAGTATTTAAAAAGAAGAGTAACTAGTTGTTTATGTAAATTTTAATCTAAGTCTTAATTGAATTAATAAAATAAAAATAAAATCGTATATGCATTTTCAGTCTACTTCTAATTTTCTAAAACTTCCTTCGACTCCGAAATCAGCTTGCAGATTTAAATTTGGTTCACATCGAAGTTTTTCATTTGTTCCTAGAAGAGCGTCTTTTTCAAAATACTCTACGTGATCCTGAAATTTTTTTTCTATTCCCTGAATTAATTCTGGCTGAGCTCCATTTGTGCCTCCATATTCTGCACTCAAAGAATCTCGAGGTATGTAGTTGAACAAGTCTTCTTCTTTCTCATGAAGCAAAATCTTAATACATACAAATTAAATTTCAATAAAAAGTTACATTAGTTAGTTAAAATTTGAAAAACAAAAAAAATCTAACCTCAAATGGTATTTCTGACGGGAGAATTCCCTTAGCCACCTTATAGACTCCTTGCAATTCTCGCCTTACGTTTATGACATGCATCCTAAGCAATCGAAGTGGAACACATTGCTCTTGATAGTTGTAGATTTTCTTCAAATCCATTGGATCAACATGAAGGGTCTGTTGAAAAGCACAATTCTGGAAATCAATGATTTGTTCTAATCCATTGACACCAGTGACGTCATCTTTAAAAGCCAGTATTTCAAACAACATAAAATTCACTTTGAAGAAATCGCGTAGCTTATACTTTTGAGGATCAAAGTGAGCAAACTGTGTAAGAATGATTCTGGAGCCGTTTGTTGGATGTGGATTTGGTAGTACACAAGTAAATCTAGGAAGCAACCGGCATTTATGGTTGAAGAATGAAAGGTATAAGAAAGTTATAACTTACCCAGTCCGAACAATGTCCGTGACTGTTGTGTCAACTTGACGGTTTCTAAACAATTCCGGGTACAACGTTTTACAGGTTAAATAAGCTTCAATTCGTCTTTTGCACTCTTCGATTCGAAACTTGGAAATTCGAAGAAATGTAACAATAAATTGATCATCTTCCCGAGAAATTAAATGTGGCTGCTTTTCTATCCAAGATCGAAGAGTTTTTATATTGTCGGGTAAGTTTTCTGTTTTTTGTCCTAAGTTATCTTCAGCATTCTTTGTTAGTTCCGTACTTAGCTGCCTGATATTCATGACCATCTAGAAAATTTTCAATTTCTATAGAAACTTCCACTCGGAACTGCTTATAGTTGGGGAAGCAACTGGTCACTTGTTATTACTGATGGAGAATAAGATTAATTTATTTAATATCTGAAAACCGTTTAAGTATTTACCTCGATTAATGGCTTATTATAATCTGTTGATAACTAGCTATTAAATGTTAACCCTTGAAATAAGCAATGTAAGGCTATGCTATCTAATCTTAAAAACTCAAAGCTAATCGCATAATTACGAATGTACATATTTCTAGAGGGTGTTTAATATTAAACTCTGGTCACGCATTTTTAGAAACCTTCATAAAATTGTTGCAATATTAAACTGAGTGATTAAGTGGCAAAACTATTTGTGTGTGAGCTATCCAATTTAAAATTGCAGTATATGCATTTTCACCATTTTTGAGTACAGAGTGTTTCCTATTATACAAGGACAATATCTTTCCATTATTAGTGAAGATATCAGTTATATACAAATAATTTAAAAATATTCCTAAAAAAAATGTATTAAATTTTTTATACAAAAATTGAAATCTGGTTCCATATTTAAATGCCTCGTTTATCAATTTTAAAAATTACTTTTTTTGAAAAAAAATCATACATAACAAAGATGCGTTTATATCTTTGTTTTAGAAAAGGAAAACTAAATATACATTATTTTGATGTACTCATATATTACTTTGTTAATTTTTTTTTCATAAATCAACTTTTATTTGTTTAACAATCCAATGAACTGTATTTATTTTTCAGTTTTTATTAGTTACGAATTCAACTCAGTTTTTTATTTTTTAACAAAAATAAAGATAATTTTAAAAGTAAAAAAAATAAAAAAAAAAAATAAATAGGTATGTATTTGTACTTAAAACGTTAACAATATTATACTTTTGTTCTAAGTAATAGAAACTTACATGCTATTTTCATATGAGTTGTTCACATAAACAAGAAAACTTTGTTTAAAGTTGTTTTCAAAAAGAAAACTTTGCCTATTTGGCCTTTTATAAAGAGAAAAAGAACGTTCTACGTCAACTGACGTAAGGGGAGCGTTTTTCAAACAACAAATTTCATCTATTGTAAGATTATTTAAACAGCTTCAATATGAAAATATGCACTTAAAATATGCTTTTATTATAAAAATATGCATTTATTTTATAAAATATGCATTTATTTTGGAAAATATGCAAAATATGCACTAACGGTTAGATGCCATTTTAAAGGAAATTTTCTGATTCGTAAAGATAATTTAGTCTGAGGCTTCTAAATGTTATGAGAAAAAACATGCATTTGCATGAGAATCCCAGCCCTTGAGATCTAATGCAACTCTATTTTGAAATCTAGCAATCTCTGCAAATTCACTACCGATTATTTTTGGAAATGACTCTCCATTTTTTTCTTAATTCTATAAATTTAAATAGATGTTGCATCACTTCAAATTAAAATAAATGTAAAATTTGGGAGATGCCGTTACCTACTAAAGGATCATTTTTTTTTATCTTCGACTTTCTTTTCCAAAACCGATTCATCTGATAGAAAACATAAGGATCTAAAATTTATCAAAAGTATTTAATACTAAAATTAATATTTCAAAAAAAGCTTTGCTCATTGTTTTGATACAAATGACAAAAAAAAATGAAAATAGAAACTTAATTAGCGGTACCTCCATACAAACCGATTTTAAAAATTTCAAATTCCTAGAAAACACAAATTTTTTCTTCATTAGTGAGGCCTATCATGGATCAAAATATTATTTTTTTGTGTTATGTGCTATAATGTATATAGTATACTTTGACATAGGAAAAATTCATGATATTTTACCAAAAATGTATTTTTTTGTCATAATTATTTTTTTTTCAGTGTGCTTTGAAAATAGAATAATTTATTGAAAATAAGTGATATTATTAAATTAAATAAATATGTTCGATATTTTTTTTTTCGTATTACATTTCATTTATTCTGAAAATATATCTACAGGCTTATAAATTATAAAATATTTCTATTTACTCGAACATTTTCAATTAGAGCTTGTCGATGTCGTATTTAATATAATTTAGATAAAACATTTTTTTTTAAAGTTCAATAAAATTAATATGTGTTCCTCCGAAACAACTTTGTGTCGAATTATAAACAAATCGTTGAATATTCAAAATGTTTTTCATTTAATTCAAATTAATGCACCAAATTTAGTGACATAAAAAAAAAAAAAAAAAAAACAAAAAGAAGACATCTTCTGATATAGCAAAATATATAAACTATACAAGATGAATTGAAACGGAAACCAATAAATCATTTCCGACGATCCTTCACATTACCTCTTAAAGAAGACTCAAAAACTACAAGTAATCCATACGCCCTCTGAAATCCTGCACTATTTTTAGATTGCGCACCCGGAAATCTTGAATGCATTTTCCACCCAACCATGGACTTAGGCACTCATTCATTCATATTACTGACGTTGCACTCGCACGAGTGAGAAAATGAAGCGATCATTCATTTCCTTCATTTATGCGTAATTTGTTTAGCGAGTTTAATTGAGCGTGTCATGAATTTTGTTTTGTTCTTTCTTTTTTTGTTGGTTATTCCTAGAAAAATTATTTAATTTTTTTATTTTCGAAATGATTGAGAACGTTGACTTCGACGTTATTATTATGTTAAATTTATTAGAAAAGACATCGATAGTTTTCATATTTTTTTTAAACTTGAACGAACGTCGAGTTTTTTTTCATTCATTTATGTTTGAAAAAACGCTGCAATTTACGTAGAACTGAAATTTGAATTGATGACTGTTGCTTTTTATATAAGTTAATGTTCTACAT
Organism: Syrphus vitripennis; assembly: GCA_958431115.1. Taxonomy (NCBI): domain Eukaryota; kingdom Metazoa; phylum Arthropoda; class Insecta; order Diptera; family Syrphidae; genus Syrphus; species Syrphus vitripennis. The sequence continues at coordinate 19,390,205 of OY288108.1, forward strand.
GTATGGTAAAACTTCTAAGAAACATGTTCTGCATTTGTGCAGTCGAGTTTTTGAGGTCTCGTCTCGGTATTGTCAAAATTGAAAAATGTAGATACCTATCGTCCTAGTGCCAACTGAGAATTTTTGCAATTAAATTTTTTTTTTTGGAAAAAATGAGGAAGAACCATTTTATTCTGGAAGCAGTTTAATGTGTCTAATATTTAATGTGTAAATGATTTTTCTTAATGAAAACACGACCGAAACTCTCGTCTTGATCTTGTCTCGAGTGTCTTATAAGGTAAGTCTCGTCTCATTTCTCGACGAGTCTCGTTGCAAGCCCTACGCGGAACGGAACAGCAACGTGTGAACCGCGAGAAAGAAAGAGTGCAGCTGTTATAAATTATGTAGCTAATTTAGCTTATACCACCTACCCTATCACTTATATACGAATAGAAGGGCAATTAGTCTTAAAAGAAAAGCCGCTAGAAAAGCAAAGATTCATAAATCCAAATGTTGACGTATATTGACTGCAAAACGAAGCAGTAAAAAATACTATTTTTATATGCAAACGTCATAACTTAAACTCTTTTATTGATAGCTTGAGAGCGTAGGTCTCGTTTTGCAAGTCAAACTCAAAATTCTGTTTTTTTTTTTAACGGCAAAATTATCCATGAATGTATGTAAAAATGAAAATTTGAATTTGAAAATTCTCCCTGGATCAAATCCCTTTTCGAGATTTAAAAAATTCTACCTTTTATAATTCTGTTTTTGAAAAATTGCGTATTAGGGGGATTTTCTAAAATTGGTTATTTTAAAATAAATTCAATAATAAAAAATTAATTTTTTATTGTAAAATTTTTTTTTCAAATAATTTTTAGAAATTAATATTTTATTTTATTAGATATTTCATTATTATTAGATATTATATTTATTTTGCTTTTAATTTTTTAAAAGGTTAAAAGAATACCTATTTTGAAAAATTTACAACAATGACATTCTTATTTTTGTAAAAAAAATTTGTTTATTCTTAAGTTCAGGAATTGTTTCAATAAAGGTTCAAAAAAAATGTAACTTGCTAACGCCAAATTTGTGACAATTTGCAGACCAATGATGGATAAAATTTAATTAAAGAAAAAAATTCAACGAAAGTAAATGTAGATCACTTTATATTCAAACCCCTACTCTCCTCAGGAATTGCTTCCCTAGACTCTACAAAACAAATCGAGCAGTTGTTCTTGTTAATCGTATCCTCTTTTGCAGCTTCTAATGTGTTGTAACATGACACACTTAAGTGGTTATATCCGGATGATGTTTCTCAGTTCAAGTACCCATCACCACTCAGTACCAACATTTTTTTCTTTATTCGAAATCTGATCGCAATTTTATGCTTGAAATAGAAGCACCGCCTTCAAGAAGTCACGATGTTTACTTAACTGTCAGTTTGAATTATACATTCTTCTGTTTCAGAACATGTGCGTTGTGCGCATATAGCGCCTGTAGGGTATGGCGATGGCGGTGCGGTGCAGTGGTGGCGTGTAAATCACAATCGTTTAAGATCCAAATTAGGGTGACGCGTTGATGTAATTGACTTCCAGTATACGAGTATAGCTCTTAAATAGTGATACATAAAACTGCTGACAGTAATGAATATCACTAATGCAGAGTGGTTTGGTTTGTATTTCAAGATATCATTAAAGGATGCTAGAGATACGCCGCGCCGCGCCGCGCCGCGCCACCCGCCGCTGCTGCTCCTTTCTTGATTAGCTGTACTAAGTGCTAACACGCTTCAATTTTATGATGACAACCAAAAAGGGATACATTTAATAATGAAATGAATACTTTTAATTTTCCATTTTAAAGATAAAGGGTGATAAACATGGAAGATATTTTTTTTATGTTATGCCATAAATGATAGTGATTTGCAGATGCACTGATGATATCCTGGGAAAAAATATTTCTTGTTTTTTATAGGAGTAGGCAATCGTTTTAAGTATTTAGATAATGACAAACAAACTTTTGTTCAATATGTATCCCTATTTTGATATTGTGATTAAAAAACTAGCTTACTACATTTTCTGAATACTGATCTTAAAACACTTTCTTAGTTTTGTTGTTTTTAAATGTCATTCAAGATTGATCTAATTTTTATTGAAAATACTGTAAATGGGGGTTTGAGGTTAAAATACTATGGTACGGAAGGATGTTTTGGAAAACAAAATTTGTCATGTTATACTTAATAGTAAGAAACATGCATCACTTTTTTTTTGAAATGCCTACCTATAGTCCAGTAACTATGTATTTAATCAGGCCTTGCGTAAGATCTGGTAATTATGATTTTTCCCTCGGTTCTTTGTAATGTTTTGCCAAAGTTTTATCAAAGTTTTCAGTCTTATTCAGCAATTGCTGATTTTAGTCATAAAGTACTTTTTTGAGATAACTAACTAACTTCGAGTCCCAATTGTGTTTTAAAAATACAGCTGTTACACAAACCTAACCTACCCTATAACATATAATATGCCCAAGCAAAGGGTACCATATATACCTACCTCAGTCATGCATATTCCAGATCTAGGGAGTGGAACCTTTCAATCGCATGAAACGATTGTTTTATCTTTAAACTTGCCACAGTAAACAATACCTAATACTGCGCTGTCGCATTGTACTGGTCGCACAGGTAAACGTTACTGGGACAAACGTGCCACAGTAAAATTTGTGGTCGAAAACATTATGCGTGAAAACGAGTTACGATAAAATGTGTAATAAGACATGTAATAGGTAATACCTTATACTTTGGGGGTCAATTATGCGTAGTTAGAAACTAAACGGGCGTGGTTTGTAAATTTATTTTTCTATTTTTATTGAACTAAATGTACAAAAAATAAAAAAAAAATAACATATAAGTAATTAAAGTAAAGATAAAATTTTAAAATTCAAATATTCGTACAATGAATATTTCTTTTTCTTTTTATTTTATGAATTAAATTAAATTCAGCCGGTCAATAAATTATGTTCACTTTTATAGAGAAGCCAACCCATTACTCAACAGCTTGTATCTAATCCGTCTGCCAGCCCCTTATTACTTTGTTGCAAGTCTTAAAAATAAATTTAATTAACGAACAGCGCATAATATCTCAATATATTCTCTACCTCCTCGACATAATAGAGACTCCTCCTCCAAAAGATCTAATTATATTCAATTGTGTGCAATGATTTTGGTGGAATACTGATCTTAATATTTCCTCGGATACTATCAGCGAGAGTAATGACTGCTTCATCTTGCGCACTGAAAATAAAGATAAACCAATGAATATTTAGTAAAATTCAATATTTACTCTTCAATAAAAAATTGCACCACGATCGTACAGGGATCACCTATGGCATCCGCCAGTGGAGGAACCCAGAAAACGACCAAGACAAGGTGTGGGCTAATAAAACAATTAATTTATGGATTTTACACCAACGATTTTATGCGAATTTTGTGTGCTCAACCGTTTCGGATATAAATTTCATCTAAGGAGGTTCTTAAAAGATGCTTTCAGAACTACGTGTCGCGCTCGTAAATTACGTGTACAATTTCTTCGTTTGGTGTTGCGAGGTATAACATCTTCTGTAAAACTTATTTTGAAAATTATCATAATTTATGACTTACCTATTGATGAAGATACAAGTAATGCTTCCATCGGGACGTTCAAATGCAACAGTCAGAATGTTTATATTTGAACACTCAGCCTCTATCCTTTTTGATCCTTCAGGGATGAATTTTGAAAAATGGCCAATGGCATAGAACATTGGTTGCTTGTATATTTCCTGGCCACCTGGGAAATGTTTTTTTTTTCATCAAATGGAAACAAGGGGAAATTAGTTAGGTCTATTAAATTTTGTTACAGTATCAAGTTACTAATGATTTTTTTAAAGTTACGTTACGCACATCAAATAGTCCTCAAATTAAACGACTTATGTAAGAAGAGTCGATAATGTTCATTCATGGTCATATTTTTTTGTGACATCATTTCTTTTTTAAATAAATAAATTGAATAGTTAAACTTACTTGTGACATTAATTACAATAGGAGTATCCACCCAATTGCCAACATAGTTTGGTCCCCCTTGCTCATCCAAGGCAATATTCCAATCAATGTATCCATTAAAAGAATGCTGAAGATCTTGTAAATATGATTTTGCATACTTTTCGGCTCTATCCCAAGAACCCAGTGCAGGTCCGGCGGGTCCGGATGAGCCATCCAAACAAGATTCCGTATTAAAGATCAACTTGTCAGGCATAAGTTCATGAGTTTCTTCAATCAAATCTATTCCGTAATAATCATCCCAATACCAATGAACTGCCAATCCATCCAAATAGTCTAAAGATTCTTTTCTTGTCATATTCATCTTAAATGAATAATAATTTTTGATTGAAAAATACTTCAAAAATTCAGGCATTTTATTTTACATACCACTTTGTACCAAACTGGGAACGTGTGCCGCTGATCATCGTTGCCGAATATTTTGACATCTTTGAATTTTGAATTCCTTATGGTTGGCCCTAAATTATCAGCTACCCAATTTGCCTTTAAATTTTAAGTTAACAATTTTTTAAAATTTTTATAATTTTTTTGTTTTGATTGCTTTAAAACTGACTTGACTGCCTGGTGTCCATCCAAGACTCAGGAATTTTATAAAATATTCAAAGAAAAGGCTGTTCATTGGCTCGTTGCCGGTTGAGATTGCCCAAACTGGCATGTTTTTGGCTTCCATAAGTTCAATGAATCTATGTGTAGAAATATAATTTTAGCATATGTTTTAGAAATATATAAAATAAGCTAAGTATGTGCTGGGGCGTATTATTTTCGTAAAATCCAATTTACACCAAATAGACAAATAAATAAATAGCCAAATAATAAAGTGACACCAGTGACACACGATAACCCCTAAAGCTTACCATAAATAATACATGCAGGTCGTTGGGTAAAGGAAGAAGAACAAACAACGAAAACAGGAGCAATTTTGTAATTTTTTGGAAAAATTTAGAGTTAGTACAAGCCGCACAAACCTCCAGGCAGTTCCATTGCTTTGGATGGTACGATCAGAAATGATCGGTTCAAAGCTAAACAAATTCCGGAAGCTAGCAAAGTGATGGACATCTTGTGCATCCAAGAAACAAACGTTAAGTAAGGCAAGATCTTCTACTACGGAGACGAAAACACCAAAAACATAATCGGTATCATAGTTGCAGACGAATTGCTAGGTAACGTCTTGGCTATTCAAACTTAGTTGCAGTGATCAAATGCTGATTAGTGGAGGGAAAGTAACCTGTAAGTTAGTGAAGGGCAAGCGCCAAAGCTGGATAGAACAAATGCAACGACATCTGCAATTTGTTGGCCTCAGCCATGAAACAATCTAAAATTGGGAGGTCTGTAGACGTTTTCCCAAATCAACCTGGCAAACCCCACGAGTGGAGCTTTAGGGTGAAACAGTGAAATGGCATACCTAACCTAGGTACTAATTGATTGAAAATCATCTACTCAAACAATTTTCAGTTTTACATATAGGAATGAATAATTATACATATTTTAAGTTGAGTTGAATTTCAATATCTTACTCTGTATAGAGGCAATAAATACCCACCTAAGATGGTAATCAGCCCAAGTTTGATAGTATTTCTTCTCAAGAAAACTAAAACCATTCCACGAGTGCACAGTTTTCATCCATTTCGGCGGGCTCCAGGCAGCTCCCATTATTTTTAAGTCTTTTATATTTGCAACATATTTCAAGCGTTTAATTTGCTCAATCTGAAATTCAGGATAAAAAATACACACTTGTGGTGATATTTAAGTTATATTAATTTAAAAAAAAACCTTTTTCTCATCAAGATCATTTAATTTAGTGAAATTTGACAGATTTGTATCGTTTTCTGGTAGTTCATTATATGCCCATGGTTTTAAATCAAAGTCACAACCCCCAATTGCCATACGAATAATATTATATGCAATTCCTTTTTTTGAAAAATATGATCTGAAAATATTAAAATAAAATAACAATTAAAATAATATAAAATAAAATAAAATAAAATAAAATAAAATAAAATAAAATAAAATAAAATAAAATAAAATAAAATAAAATAAAATAAAATAAAATAAAATAAAATAAAATAAAATAAAATAAAATAAAATAAAATAAAATAAAATAAAATAAAATAAAATAAAATTAAATAAAATTAAATAAAATTAAATTAAATAAATTAAATAGATAAATCGTATAAGAGCAATGGAGAAAAATCATTGATCATTGCATACAATTTTTTTTTTCATTTTATCAGTTTAACATTTTGATTTAAAAATTTTTCCGAAACTTTTGCGTTTTGATCATGAAACTTTCCACTGTATCAATTTGCTATAAGAAATTTCAGCTAATACCACAGTCAATAGAAACATTTCTATTGTTGTGCTTGTATTCGGTATTTGAATTTGAATAAGATATTAAGGAATAATTATGTCATGTGTAGATATTTACTGTAAATTCCCGAAATAGAGAAATTCTCGAATTTACCGACTTACAACTTAGAAGCAAGGTACTTTTTATATAAAAAAATTGTACCGATGACTCTGAAGAATTAAAGGTCTTGCCAACTAATGTTTTTTTTATTTGTCCATTTAATTTAACAGTTTTTATTTATAGAAATCATAACCCATTTTTGTTATCAGCAATGTTATCCCATGTTTGCAAACCTATAAGCAAACCGCGTATGAATAGAGTGTTTGCTATTGCCACACATTTCTGTCGATGAACAGCAGGAATTTTTTGCACTCGTTTCGCGGAAACACCTAATTTTTATTTAGAGATTTTGGTTCTGCAGAGTATTTATTTTTTTTTTTTTTTATTTTAACAGCTTGTTTTATTTTAGGAACAAATATTTCCTATTTGTTCTGTGATTCTATGATCTTCTTGCAATATTCATAGCAGTTATCATGATATAATAAATTATTGTCAATTCGGTATATTTTTAAAACGTTTAAATGATTACTCACTTATATACTGCATCCTGTAATTTTTGTGGTAGAAACTGCAAATTGTGTGATACCGCGCCAGTAATTGCTCCTCCAAAACCAACAATTTTCTGATATTTTTTGCTTCGGTCAATTTCAATTGTTACCTTTTGGGCTGTAGCTGAAAAATGATGATAGAAAATCACTCAATTTATTTGAAAGGACTTTTAAACCTTTATATTGCATTGAAGACGTCCTTGATGTGTTTCTTGTGTTCAATTCCGTCCAATCTTTTACCACTATTGCTCTGTTAGAAAACTGCCCTAAGTTCGTTGAAAAACGTAAACCCACCTGAAAGTTAAATACATAATATTTTTATATAAATGAATTCACTATTTTCCATAAATATTATTAAAATTATTTTTTATTTAAACTATATCAATTTTTCTTGTCAAAATGGTTAATATTAAGTTTATACAGAAATACTAATGGACTCACGTTACTTGATGAGGTAACAACAATACCATTTTGTCCTTTTGGACTGATTGGATCCAGAAAATCGCAATAAGTGACATTGCAGACACACACAGATCCATAGGCGGAAGGACGAAGTGCGCAAGGCGTACTGATGGCGGCTGAAATGTAAACAAAGTTTTTTTTTAGTTAATTGGTACTTAATTACGAACATTAACATTTGATTTATTTTGGAAAGCTATTTATACGTGTTAGTAAGTAATATTAGTAACATCAGTTAGATTAATCAAACAAATTTACACCAAATTATAGCTAGGTACTTCCATAAATGGTCTATGGTAGACTAGACGGCAGCGTGGTAGACTTGTTGAAGGAGGCCAGGACCGGACCCCGGTTGTCGAGCCGATGATGATTTAGGACCAAATTAATGATTTTTCGCCCTCTTTCTTTTACTAGTTTTGTGTATATAACTTAAATATTTATTATTAAAAAAAAACACCACATAAATCACAAATCTTCTAATACAATGAAATATACAGTATCACAAAGAAAGGAAACCTTATGCAGTGTAAAAATTGGCGAGGAATTTCAGTGCTAACGGCAGTAGCCATGAAACTTCCTCATCTGTTCAAGTAAATAATTCTTGATGACCTGTTGAGATGGTAGAAAGTTTTCATCTGTCTCAAACGCATCTCCAATGATGAGATGCGGCGCGGCGTACTTGGCGAAGAGTTGGAACGATCTGAAACTAAATTCTAGGAACCGAACCGAATACTTACTCAGGTTCTGGGACACCTAAGTAACATAATACAGGTGTGTACTGTACAGGTGTGTCAAATCTCCCATACATCATTTTACAAAAATATTCATAGGTGCCCTGTTAAACGCTTTTTTTTATTTTTCTCAAAAAGAAATGGTGTTCTTGAACTCTTCTTGAACTCACCGATTCAATTACCGCTTTCGCTTTCTAATTGTGTAATAAAAAATATTGAACATTTCTAATGTCTAACCCTAATAATTTATTTGGAAAACAAAATTGAAATTTCAAATTCGTGATGGAGGTGTTCGACCAGAACTATTCATAAAACCTCTCAATTAAAAAGCAAATGCATTTTGTTTGGTATAGTACAGTTTTATCTTTTGCATGAGCGTCACGTTTTAGGTTTTAGAGTAATAAGTGATACCTGTTTACAGTACATTTTGATCCATTTTAAATGTGAAATGAAACCTCTAATTTGGAGTGATTTATTTTTGAGGGTGTTTTATTACAAGTACTTGCTTCAATTATAAAAAAATATTAGCATGCCTACGTCAGATAAGTTGCTATTTTGTTTTATTTTTAGTGTTGGTAAACAGTAGATACCTAAACTGAACACAGTTTGTCACAATCACATTCACCAAAGCTGATTAGTTCTCTAATCCATGCAAATTTATGTTTTTATGAAAAAAGAACAAAATAATGGAGTAAAAATAAAAAGAATAAACAAAAAGTTACTGTCACAAACGGTTTCAAAGATAATGACAGCGTTAAAGTACATACATTTAAACGTTTTTTTTCAAAATTAAATAAATAAGATCTACTTTAATTTTATCTTGCTTATTTAAATGCATTTTTTGAAACTCAATTTTTTTAACTTGCAATAAAAACATTTTTATTGCAAATAATTTGCCATTGTTTTCGTATACATGTAAAATCTGTTTTTTTTTTAAAATTGAAAATCCCTTTTTTAAAACCCTGATTGGAAGTGTCACGATCTATTCTTGCGTTTGAATGGAAAACACAATAATGTTTGTTTCTATGAATAACATTTTTCGAACATTATTGAAAGCTAGTTATATTAACAAAATGTATTTATTAATAAAACTTTTGTTTTATTTAAAACATCTGATTTAAAATAAAAAATATTACCCAAAGTGCAATACAAAAAATTATTCTAGGCTATCTTTTTCGTAAAGTTTTTGTAAAACAATAAATTTTCTAAACTAAATTAAATTGTAATTAATTAATCGGAACTGTCGGAATTCGTCGTAATTTATTTATAAAATCGTAAAAACAATAAAATATGTAAATAAAAATCAAGCATTTCTTTATTCCTAAGCTGCAGGTGTAGTTTTGAGAATTTGTATTTTATTGCCAGCAAAGAAATTATTTAACTAATTGTCACGAAAATAGGAACTATTTAAATATTCAAGCTTTATATTTTACTTACAATTAAATCTTAAACATTCACAAAGGAAGACAAGAAATAGTATTGCCACGGTGAAGCCATCAAAAACTCTCATTTTTATAAATATATATCGAACAGTCAGAAAAATTACTTTATTTAAAATCAAAACATATAGAACACCTCTTTGACCTCAAGTCAAACTGTGACTGATTTAAAAAATGAATATTAAATATTATGTATACCAACTACCTGTTTCGAGCTTCTACTATAATATACATACAGCGAGTACAGTCGCTTTTGGGTAGATAAATATATAGAAATTCCTTTTGTTGGTTAGATAAAAAAAACTTATAATTTATATCACTCAACTTCTTATAGACGTACATATGTAGGTACTCGTACAACCTTTAATATATTTATAAATGTATAAGCTATACAAAAATTATTAAAAAAATGTGCTAAAAACAAAGCCTTTGAAAATACCTGTAAGTATTAACAGTGTGAAAAATAAGGAAAAAAAATTTGCAACATTTTTTATTTTTATTTTTTTAAACCTACGATGGCAGTTCCTGAAAGTATGCAATGAAAATCCGAGAGCCCATCTATCAGTTATATAATATGTTTATTTGGTAATGTGAGGTTTTCAAAAAATCACTTCCCTTTCCTTGGAAAATTCACGAAGTTCTGCTAAGTAAAACAAGACTTTTTACATAATGAATAAAAAAATAGAAATTAACATTTTAACAGTTTTTATTAAACATTTGCATATAAACAAACTGATATTTGTACATGATTTTATTATGATTACATATAGTTTGATAAAATCTAATCCATCTGCCATCTCTTTGTAACTTTGTTGCAAGTCTTAGAGTAAATTTAACTGAAGAATAAGAATTCAATGAGTTCTATGCTTCTTAGACATAAAAGAGACTTCTCCTCCAAAAGATCTAATTATATTCAATTGTGTGTAATGATTTTGGCGGAATACTGATCTCAACATTTCCTCGAATACTATCAGCAAGAGTCACCACTGCTTCATCTTGCGCACTGAAAATAAAGTTAAAGCAATGAAAATTGAACAAAAAAAACGGTATTTACTGTTCAATATCAAAATCCCAAAAAAATAAAGAAAAATCGCAACACGATCACCTATGGCATCCCCTAGCAGAGGAACCAACAAAACGACTAGACAAGGTGTGGGCCAGTAAAACAAATAATTTATTGATTTTCCACCAACGATTTTATGCGAATTTTGTGTACTCAGTTAACTCAACCATTTTAGATATAAATTTCATCTAAGGAGGTTCTTAAAAGATGATTTCAGAACTACGTGCCACGCTCGTAAATTATGTGTACAATTTCTTCGTTTGGTGTTGCGAGGTATAACATCTTCTGTAAAACTTATTTTGAAAATTATCATAATTTATGACTTACCTATTGATGAAGATACAAGTTATGCTTCCATCGGGACGTTCAAATGCAACAGTCAGAATGTTTTTATTTGAACATTCAGCCTCTATCCTTATTGATCCTTCGGGAATGAATTTTGAGAAATGGCCAATGGCATAGAACATTGGTTGTTTGTATATTTCCTGGCCACCTGGGAAATGTTTTTTTTCGTCAAATGGAAACAAGGGAAAATTAGTTAGGTCTATTAAATTTTGTTACAGTATCAAGTTACTAATAATTTTTTTTAAGTTACGTTACGCACAATAAATAGCCATTAAGATAATTGGAGCTGTCCTCAAATGAAAAGACTTATGTAAGAAGAGTCGATAGTGTTCATTCATGGTCATATTTTTTCGTAACATCATTTTTTTTAAAATAAATAAATTGAATAGTTAAACTTACTTGTGACATTAATTACAATAGGAGTATCCACCCAATTGCTAATATAGTTTGGTCCCCCTTGCTCATCCAAGGCAATATTCCAATCAATGTACCCATTGAAAGAATGCTGAAGATCTTGTAAATATGATTTTGCATACTTCTCGGCTCTCTCCCAGGAGCCCAGTGCGGGTCCCACGGTTTTAGATAATTTCTTCTCACAAGATTCCGTATTAAAGATCAACTTGTCAGGCATAAGTGCATGAGTTTCATCAATCAAATCTATTCCGTAATAATCATCAAAATACCAATGAACTGCCAATCCATCCAAATAGTCTAAAGATTCCTTTCTTGTCTTATTCATCTTGTATAGAAAATAATTTTTATTTTAAAAACTACTTCTGCTAATAAATTCAGCCATTTGCCTTACTATTCTGTGCCAAACCGGGTATGTGAATCTTTCATCCTCGTTACTGAAAATTTTGACATCTTTGAATTTTGAATTTCTTATGGTTGGTCCTAAATTATCGGCCAGCCAAATCGCCTTTAAATAAATTTATGAGTCATTAATTCCTTATAATTCACTTTTTACGTTTTGAACTCACCTGACTGCCTGGTGTCCATCCAAGATTCAGGAATTTTAAAAAATGGTCAAAGAAATAGCTATTAAGTGGCTCGTTGCCGGTTGAGATAGCCCAAACTGGCATGTTTTTGGCTTCCATAAGTTCAATGAATCTAGGCATAGAATATTAAGATGTGGTGTGTCAAATAACGTTTGCTAATCGAAAAAAAATTGTGGCTTAAAGGTATTAAGTAGTTCAGCGAAGCAACTCGTCTTAAAGGGGTTTATCCTCTTTTAATAAATTCAGTGCACATGGGAATTGAAATTTTAACAAAAAAATGAATAGCAAATTTACTAAGCAGTAAACCTTTCAATATACGAGTAAGAAGTAAGAAGTTTTACCACTTTTCGAGGAGCTGCTTTGATAACTTGGTATAAACACAAGAAAAAGAAAAACATTTCCTTCCAAGTTATTGCAAAAAAAAATATGCAACTTTTTATTTATTAACTTCCCATAGGGAGTTATTGTAATCGGTCCGATTTGTGAAATTGAAATTTTTGACATTTCTCGACGTTTCAAGGTCCCTAGAGCCTATATCAATCATTTTTAAAAAGATGTCTGTGTGTGCGTGTGTACGTACGTTCGTACGTCCGTACGTTCTGGTACCATTTTTCGTCGTCGATATCTCAGGAACGAGTAGAGATATCGACTTGAAATAAATTTTGTTTTACAGATAATAACTTCAAAAGAAGCTGAAAGGGTGTTTATTAATATTAAATCAGTTGTTTTTTTTACTATAGCAGTTTAAAAAAGAAGTGAAAATGAATTTGGAAAAAATTATTTTTTAAAATCAAAAAAACTAAAAAAAAAATTTTTATAACTCGAATATCCTTAGATGGAAAAACGATATTAACTTTAAAATAATTTTATTTTACGAAAAATGTTGTTTTTGACTACTGGTGAAAATTTCAAAAAAATTCAATGGACAGTTAATATCCTGAGAACGAACAACGATTGTGCCTTCTAAAATATTTTATTTTATACATGGTTCAATTTTTTATGAAAGGTTAAATTTTGACAAATATCTAATTGACAGTTTTTGACAAAAAATATAAAAAATAAATAAACTAAAAAGTGGTAAAATTGGTTTTTCGACTCGAATATCTTGAGAACGAGCAATGATATTGACTTTGCCATTAGGCAAAATAATATATGTGCATTTCATAAATCTCTTTAAATAATTAAAATACTTTTCAATCTTAAAATAATGATTGTTTGAATTTAACAGCTAAAGTTTGTTTGGCAGAAAATTTGGTTATTTGAAAAAAAAACTAAATATAAAGTTTTAAAGATCACAAATGGGAAGTTATCAGTGTGGGTCGCACCCAGCCTCTTTTTTAATAATTAATTTATGAGGAAAGTGAAAAAAATATAGCTAAACAACAATTTCATCAAAATCGTTAGAGACGCTTTCAAATAATAATTGTGTTTTAATAAACTCAATCGGACACTTGGATTAAAAAAGTTTACTGTGCATAGAGCAGTAGGTAAAAGGATGGTAAATACCCACCTTAGATGGTAGTCAGCCCAAGTTTGATAGTATTTCTTCTCAAGAAAACTTCTTTCATACCATGAGTGTACAGTTTTCATCCATTTTGGTGAGCTCCAGGCAGCTGCCATTATTTTCAAGTCTTTTATATTCGTAATAGATTTAAGTCGTTTAATTTGGGCAATCTGAACATCATGATAAAATATATATTTTTTGTTAAATCAAAAAGCGATAAATATTATTTAAAAAAAAAATTAACCTTCTTCTCATCGAGATCATTTAATTTAGTGAAATTCGACAGATTTGTATCGTTTTCTGGTAGTTCATTATATACCCAAGGTTCTAAATCAAAGTCACAACCTCCAATTGTCATACGAATAATATTATATGCAATTCCTTTTTTTGAGAAGTATGATCTGCAAATAAGAAAAAATAAATAAAATAAAATAAAATAAAATAAAATAAAATAAAATAAAATAAAATAAAATAAAATAAAATAAAATAAAATAAAATAAAATAAAATAAAATAAAATAAAATAAAATAAAATAAAATAAAATAAAATAAAATAAAATAAAATAAAATAAAATAAAATAAAATAAAATAAAATAAAATAAAATAAAATAAAATAAAATAAAATAAAATAAAATAAAGTAAAATAAAATAAAGTAGTATAAAATATTAGATGACAGAATTATGTTTTTTTACATTGTTGTTTAAATTTGTTTACTCACTGATATACTGCATCTTGCAATTCTTGGGGTAAACTCTTCAAATTGTGTGATACCGCACCAGTAAATGCTCCTCCAAAACCAACAATTTTCTGATACTTTTTACTTCGATCAATCTGAATTTTGACTGTTTCTGCAGAAACTGAAAAATAAATACAAAGTAATTACAGAAGTATTTTACTTATTGAAGAGAAAATGACTTCTAGACCTCCTATAGATTGCACTAACGACATCTTCGATATGTTTCTTGTGTTTAATCCCGTCCAATCTCTTACGACTATTTTTTTATCAGAGAACTGGCCTAAATTCGTATAAAAACGTAAACCCGCCTGAAAATAGATTTTAAAATTTTGAATTGAAATTATGCTGTATATTTTATTTTTCAGTAAAAGTGGTTAATATTAAATTAAAATAGAAACATTAATGGACCCACGTTGCTTGATGATGTTAGAACAAAACCATTTTCACCTATTGGACTGATTGGATCGAGGAAATCACAATAAGTGACATTGCAGACACACACAGATCCATAGGCGGAAGGACGAAGTGCGCAAGGTGTACTGATAGCGGCTGAAATGTAAACAAAGTTTTTTTTTTAGTTAATTGGTACTTAATTACGAACATTAAAATTTGATTTATTTTGGAAAGCTATTTATACCTACGTGTTTTTTCTTTCATGGTAAGGTAAATAAACACCTCACTTCATTTGCTATGTTCGAATAGCAATAAATCAATAGCATAAATTTGTTCATAAGCCAGAATAATTTTTACATAGTAAGCATTAATTTTAAATATATAAATAAAATAAAATAAAATAAAACAATAATAAAAACAATAAAGAGTTGAGTTGAGTTTGGAACTCAGAGCAATACGGTCGTTTTACTTAGATATCAAGCTATTAAAATATAACTCGCATCACGTTTGATGTTTTAGGGTATTAAGTGATACAAATCTCTAATTTGGAGTGATTTTTTTTGAGGGTATTTTATTACAAGTATTTACTTAGATTATAAAAAATATTAGCATGCCCACGTCAGATAAGTTGCTATTTAGTTTTATTTTTAGTGTCGGTAAACAGTGGATACCTAAACTAAACAGAGTTTGTCACAATCACGTTCACCAAAGTGGAATAGTTATCTAATCCATGCAAATTTGTTTTTATGAAAAAAGAATAAAATAATGGAATACAAATAAAAAGAATAAACAAATAATTATTTTCACAAACAAATTAATTATATATTTTTTTTTTTTTTGTTTTGCTTAAAACATTTTATTTAAAATGAAAAATATTACCCAAAGTACAACTTAATACAAACAATTATTCAATTAAATTAAATTGTAATTATTTGTCGGAATTTGTCGTGATTTATTTATAAAATCGTAAAAACAATAAAATATGTAAATAAAAATCAAGCATTTCTTTATTCCTAAGCTGCAGGTCTAGTTTTGAGTATTTGTATTTTATTGCCAGCAAAGAAATTATTCAACTGATTGTCACGAAAATAGGAACTATTTAAAGATTCAAGCTTTATATTTTACTTACAATTAAATCTTAAACATTCACATAGGAAGACAAGAAATAGTATTGCCACGGTGAAGCCATCAAAAACTCTCATTTTTATATATATCGATCGGTCAGAAAAATTCCTTTATTTAAAATCAAAACATAGAACACCTCTTTGACCTCAAGTTAAACTGTGACTGATTTAAAAAATGAATATTAAATGTTATGTATATACCAACTGCCTATTTCGAGTTACTACTATATATGTATATATATATATATATTTTGGGTAGATAAATATATACATAGACTTTTATCATATTTACTTGCGGTATTTCCTAAATAAAAAAAAATTAGAAATTCCTTTTGTTGGTTAGATAAAAAAAACTATAATTTATATCACTCAACTTCTTATAGACGTAGGTACTCGTACAACCTTTAATATATTTATAAATGTATAAGCTATACAAAAATTATTTTAAAAAAATAATGTGCTAAAAACAAAGCCTTTGAAAATACCTGTGAGCGCCAAAAGAAAATGAACACCTTAAAGTTTTATTTTGAAAATATATTTGTAAAGTTCGATTGCATAATTTTGCCAAATATTTACAAATATTTCAACATTCAACTTTAAGTTCTTAATTTATTATTTAACTTAAAATCCGAATTCGAAAAAATTATCATAAAAGATTTACACTATTAATTAACATTTCATAAGAATAGGAATCCTATTTTTTCATATAAATTTTCTATTTAAATAACTAAAGTGAACACTTTCTTTTGACGCTCACTGTAAGTATTAACAGTGAAAATAAGGAAAAAAAATTGCAACATTTTTTTATTTTTTTATCAACGATGACAGTTCCTGAAAGTATGCAATGAAAATCCGAGAGCCCATCTATCAGTAATATAATAGTGTAAAGGAGATTAGTAACTACTTTGTATATGAAAAGGTAACTACTTTTCAATCATAATGTAACGACTGCTGTTAACGACGCGTTATCTTTTTATATATGAAAACTATAGTACTATCATGGCGAGTTTTTTTTAGGGTTGCACGGATCCTGGTGGTGGCGCTGCAAAACTTGAGGTGTAAAATCCGATTTGGGGAGTCTTTAGGCGTCGAAAATTGGTGATAGGGGCAAGAGGAGACTATTTTTTGGATTATTGCATCAAAAAATATCAATAAATATCATTTAAAACCTCCATAAGCTCTCCGCAAAAAAAAAGAGTAAGGGTTGCAGGCAGACTTTAGATGTCGCCCCATTCGACTTCCACCATGAGAGTACTATAGTTTTCATATATGCTATGAGCTTTGAATGAGATTTTTCGAACATTGGTAAATGTCGAAGCCTGAAGGGGAATTATTCCATCTATCTGTCAGAATAGAAAGATCGAGATACAGGTTCCAGAGATTTCATTTGCTTTCGAGATTAGACCAGAACCAGATATTTCCCTATATAATGATGGCGCTACCGATTGGACACAGTTTATTTTTGAAAGTGAAAGAATAAAGTTCGTGAAAAGTGTTGCATACTGTTGTGCCAGTGATGGTTAGGTTAGGTTTGGTTGACGTGGCTGTCAGTGTGAAAACCAACACACTTAGGCCAGGATTGGCCCGTTGTGATACCACAAGAATCTAGAGATTTTCCTCCCTACTCGTTGAACCATTTGGAGCTTCTTATGAAGCGTGAGAGATTGTTAATGTCTTTGTTGGCAAGATCGCTGGGGTCGTTGAAAAAGTATTCTCCCAAATGAACCCTACGTCTCTGGGACAGAGCAGGGCATGTACAAAGAAGATGAGTAGTTGTTTCTTCCTCCTCCTCATCCATGCAGCTTCTGCAAAAGTCATTGGAGAAAACACCCAGCCTTGCGGCGTGTCTCCCAATTAGACAGTGTCCTGTGATGACACCAATTACGGAGCTAATATGCGATCTATTTAGTGACAACAAGCATTTAGATCGACTCAGATTTAATAATGGCCAGATCTGCTTTGTCGCCACACATGTAGTGATGGTGTTCCACCTTAGATTAGTTAACCTAATGGCATCTTGCACCAGCATGAGTTTACATGTAGCGAGAGGTATACCAATATTTGCATTACATGGTGCGATTGGTAAGATGGTTCCATTTCTAGCGAGTTCATCAGCCTTGCAATTGCCATTAATATTCCTGTGGCCCGGCACCCAACATAGGTGAATGTTAAACTGCTGCGCCATCTCCGTGAGAGATGATCGGCAGTTGAGGGCTGTCAGTGAGTTACAGGAGACAGAGTCAAGAGATTTAATGGCAGCTTGGCTATCAGAGAAAATACGGATATCAGTGGTTGATATCACGTTTTCTTTAAGCCAAGATAGAACTTCTTTTATCGCTAGAATTTCCGCCTGGAACACGCTACAATGATTAGGAAGACGGAAGGATAGGCTTAGTTTAAGCTTGTCAGAGTACACCCCACATCCCACCCCATTCTCAGTTTTTGATCCATCGGTATAAAAGTGGACACAATTATCCTCAAGGAATGACAAATCCTCCCAGACTGATCTTGAGAGTATTGAAACTTGAAAATTTTTGTCAAACTGAAATCGCGGAATGGAGTAATCGATGTACCTGGGAATTGTTCCTAGTAAGTTCGGAATAATCGAGTGGCCAATTTCATTATTGATCCACTGTGAGGAAGCTTTGAGACGGATGGCAGTACTCGCAGCTGTGTGTTTACAGAATATATCTAAGGGTGTCAGATGGAGTAACACGTCAAGTGCAGCGGAGGGAGTTGTGCGGAGTGATCCACTAATGCACAAACCTGCTGTTCGCTGGACCTTACTTAAAATGTCACGATTTATGGCTTTGTCCAAAGCCGTCCACCAAACAGACACACCATATGTGAGAATCGGTCTAATAACCGAAATGTATAGCCAATGCGCGATGCGAGGTTGAAAACCCCATTTATTACCTATGGCTTTTTTGCACGAGAAGAGTGCCACTGTGGCTTTTTTAACTATTTCTTGAACATTAGGTTTCCAGCTTAGCTTCTTGTCCAAAATTAGGCCCAAATATTTGGCTTGGTCAGTAAAAATAAGTGGTATGCCTTTAATAGACGGAGGGTCAATGTACGGAATTTTATATTTCCTGGTGAAGAGGACAAGATCTGTTTTTTGGGGGTTGACCCCCAATCCACACAGATCTGCCCATCTTGTTAGCATATTTAGAGCATTTTGTAAGAGATCTCTTAAGGTGTTTGGGTGCTTTCCTTTCCTGAGACTGCAATAGCAACATCGTCCGCATAAGTAATCACCTTGTAGCGTTCTGCCTCTAGAGAAACTAGTAGTTCGTTCACTACCAAGTTCCATAGAAGGGGGGAAAGAACCCCTCCTTGCGGCGTGCCTCTGCTGACAGATCTTCTTGTAGAGAATTCGCCCAGTTTTGAATTTGTGCCAGTGATTAATAAAAGTGATTTCAATTGAAGTAAAGTGTGTTTTATTTTAAATGTAATAAGAAGTTAAGAAATAAAGTAAATAAGTTCTTATTGCGAACCCTTAGCAGAATATTACAATAGGTTTATTTGGTAATGTGAGATTTTCAAAAAATTACTTCCCTTCACTATCAAAATTCACGAAGTTCTGCTAAGTAAATTTCTTTGAACAAGTAAAACCAACAAGACTTTGACTGAACTGAAGTTGAATGAGGTACACAATGAACAAAAAAAAAATAGAAATTAGCATTTTTTTAGTTTTTTTTTATTAAACATTTGCATTTACGATACACAAACTGATATCTGTTTATGATCTTCTTATGATTAAATAAAGTTCGATAAAATCTAATCCATCTGCCATCTCCTTGTTACTTTGTTGCAAGTTTTAGAGTAAATTCAATTGATGAATAGAAATTCAATGAGAACTATGCCTCTTAGACATAAAAGAGACTCCTCCTCCAAAAGATCTAATTATATTCAATTGTGTGTAATGATTTTGGCGGAATACTGATCTCAACATTTCCTCGAATACTATCAGCAAGAGTCACCACTGCTTCATCTTGCGCACTGAAAATAAAGTTAAAGCAATGAAAATTGAACAAAAAAAACGGTATTTACTGTTCAATATCAAAATCCCATTAAAATACATCGCCTATTGCATCCCCGAGTAGAGGAACCAACAAAAGCAAATAATTTATGAATTTTTCACCAACGATTTCAAACGAATTTTGTGTACTCAGTTATCTCAACCATTTCATATTAATTTCTTCTGACTTTAAACATTCTTCCCAAACAAACGTTTCGCGCTTGTAAATTATTAAAAGTAAAATTTTTTCGTTCGTTTTGCGAGGTAGGTATAGACTATAGATACCAAAAATTATAACTTACGACTCACCTATTGAAGAAGATACAAGTAATGCTTCCATCGGGACGTTCAAATGCAACAGTCAGAATGTTTTTATTTGAACATTCAGCCTCTATCCTTATTGACCCTTCGGGAATGAATTTTGAGAAATGGCCAATGGCATAGAAGATTGGTTGTTTGTATATTTCCTGGCCACCTGGGAATATTTATTATCGAAAAGTAGAAATTAGACTACAACTATCTATTAAATATTGTTAAGGTATCAAGTTACTAATGATTTTTTAAAAGTTACGTTACGCACATCAAATAGTCCTCAAATGAAACGACTTATGTAAGAAGAGTCGATAATGTTCATTTATGGTCATATTTTTTCGTAACATAATTTTTTTAAATAAATAAATTGAATAGTTAAACTTACTTGTGACATTAATTACAATAGGAGTATCCACCCAATTGCCAACATAGTTTGGTCCCCCTTGCTCATCCAAGGCAATATTCCAATCAATGTATCCATTAAAAGAATGCTGAAGATCTTGTAAATATGATTTTGCATACTTTTCGGCTCTATCCCAAGAGCCCAGTGCAGGTCCGGCGGGTCCGGATGAGCCATCCAAACAAGATTCCGTATTAAAGATCAACTTGTCAGGCATAAGTTCATGAGTTTCATCAATCAAATCTATTCCGTAATAATCATCCCAATACCAATGAACTGCCAATCCATCCAAATAGTCTAAAGATTCCTTTTTTGTCAAATTCATCTTTAATGGATAATAATTTTTGATTGAAAAATACTTCAAAAATTCAGCCATTTCATTTTACTTACCAGTTTGCACCAAACTGGGAACATGTACCGCTGATCATCGTTGCCGAATATTTTGACATCTTTGAATTTTGAATTCCTTATGGTTGGCCCTAAATTATCAGCTACCCAATTTGCCTTTAAATTTTAAGTTAACAATTTTTTAAAATTTTTATAATTGTTTTGTTTTGATTGCTTTAAAACTGACTTGACTGCCTGGTGTCCATCCAAGACTCAGGAATTTTATTAAATATTCAAAGAAAAGGCTGTTCATTGGCTCATTTCCGGTTGAGATTGCCCAAACTGACATGTTTTTGGCTTCCATAAGTTCAATGAATCTGTGTGTATAGGGATATAATTTTAGCATATGTTTTTAAAATGTATAAGAATATCTCTGGAGAGAACGTGTGCCACTTGTAGTAAGATCAGATTATTACCACGACCACAGTGACACTAGTAGTTGGTAAATACCCACCTAAGATGGTAATCAGCCCAAGTTTGATAGTATTTCTTCTCAAGAAAACTAAGTCCATTCCACGAGTACACAGTTTTCATCCATTTCGGCGGGCTCCAGGCAGCTCCCATTATTTTTAAGTCTTTTATATTTGCAACATATTTCAAGCGTTTAATTTGCTCAATCTGAAATTCAGGATAAAAAATACACACTTGTGGTGATATTTAAGTTATATTAATTAAAAAAAACCTTTTTCTCATCAAGATCATTTAATTTAGTGAAATTTGACAGATTTGTATCGTTTTCTGGTAGTTCATTATATGCCCATGGTTTTAAATCAAAGTCACAACCCCCAATTGCCATGCGAATAATATTATATGCAATTCCTTCTTTTGAAAAATATGATCTGAAAATATTAAAATAAAATAACAATTAAAATAAAATAGAATAAAATCAAATTAAATAAAATTAAATAAATTATTTCTTATTTTATCAGTTTAACATTTTGATTTTAAAATTTTTCCGAAACTTTTGCGTTTTGATCATGAAACTTTCCACTGTATCAATTTGCTATAAGAAATTTCAGCTAATACCATAGTCTAAGTGGTCAGCCTTTCGTTGACCGCCACTGTAACCTAACCTAACCTAACAGTCAATAGAAACATTTCTATTGTTGTGTTTGTACCTACTTGGTATTTGAATTTGAATAAGATATTAAGGAATAATTATGTCATGTGTAGATATTTACTGTAAATTCCCGAAATAGAGAAATTCTCGAATTTACCGACTTAGAACTTAGAAGCAAGGTACTTTTTATATAAAAAAATTGTACCGATGACTCTGAAGAATTAAAGGTCTTGCCAACTAATGTTTTTTTTATTTGTCCATTTAATTTAACAGTTTTTATTTATAGAAATCATAACCCATTTTTGTTATCAGCAATGTTATCCCATGTTTGCAAACCTATAAGCAAACCGCGTATGAATAGAGTGTTTGCTATTGCCACACATTTCTGTCGATGAACAGCAGGAATTTTTTGCACTCGTTTCGCGGAAACACCTAATTTTTATTTAGAGATTTTGGTTCTGCAGAGTATTTATTTTTTTTTTTTTTTTATTTTAACAGCTTGTTTTATTTTAGGAACAAATATTTCCTAT